>CM058234.1:576737-817644 GCA_030180135.1 Orychophragmus violaceus
CCTTGTTGCTATTGTGTAGTGTTTCCTCCCTTATATGTTCATGTATTCTTATAAATAAATGTTTGCTATAGTTCTATATTGTGAAAGTTTATAAAAAAAGATAGTTTATAAATATTTTTGCCATCGTAACAAAAAGTTTTTTTTTTCTTTTTTTCTTTTTTTCTTTTATCAAACTTAACTAAAAGTTTTATATATCATAATTACAGAAAAAAACAAAAAAAAAATTAGTCATAGAAATAAAATTTTACGTAAACTAATTGATATGCACTTCTCATGAATTGATCAATATATATATATTTAATACTTTGTTGAGTAATATTATAACCTTCACAGTTCACACCAAACCAAATGTTTTCTAAAACCAATAATTATTTATTCCTTACTTCTACAATCGTAAGAATATATTTCTAACATACTTTTTTCCCTCATTCAGTTTTTATTTATTTTGTAATTCATGTATAATGACTGATAATGATTTTTAAAGGTTATTAGATTTTGATCCGCGCTTAAAAAGCGCGGATTTACTTTTCTTTACAAATTAAATTGTATTTATTTTATTACTAATAATTTAGGTTTAAAAAAAGAGAATTGTGTGTTATCTAGGATGAGATATATCGTCAAAATAAAGAAATTAAAATAGCGATTTTGCATTACCGTAAAAATTTTAACCTTTTTCATTGAACAAAGTTCAATTCTAGTATTTTATAATCGGAGTTGGCTAATCTATTTTTTTAACACGTGTTTAATGGTATACAATTTGAAAATTTGATGGAACAATCCATTAAAATCTGCATTCAGACATGAATTATAATTTGACGCATCATATAGTGGAATAATATAAATATTGAAAATTTTAATTTTTTATTACATTAAGATGTTTCATTTCAAGTTAATATATATATATATATTTGTGATAGATTCGTAGAAAGTTTATTTTTAAAATTCGAAATTAGCTAAATTATTTTTCAAACCGTTCTTATAATAGTTTAAATATTTTGAAATTTGATGGAACAAACCGCTAAAAATATAATTGTAATACGAAATATATTAATTTGATATATTTATAAATTTTATTATAATATAAAAATAAATATTTATATTTGAACAAAAATAAAAAGATATTAAAATATATTATAAATGAATTTTAAATATAATCATAATTAAAGAATATTATCTTATATACGATGTTTAAATTATTTAGTTATATGTATTAATAGTATCATATTTATATATATATATATTTTTTTTAATTAATTATGAAAGTGAAATCCATTGTATTTAGCTTGTTTGGATACATGTTTAGTAATTGTTTTTGTTTGGAAAAATGGATAGTAGAAAAAATATTATATTCCTTAATTACCCTTAATGAATATAAAAACACCATTAAATCTCCAATGTCACAAATTGTAAATAACACATGGCCCAAAGGTTAATTTCCTAATCACTCTAATTTTTTAATAGTATTGATATATCGTGTTAGTTACTTTTGAAACGACCAATCAAGTTATTTATATATATATATATATATATATATATATATATATATATATCATTAGTTACACTTGCGTTCATCCGTTTTTCTATATAGTATATATTTTATAGTTCTGAAGAAGTATAAATGTAAATTTTATTTAAATCACAATAGGTAAAAATAATTTCTGAATTTTGTTATTTAATTGTTTACTTAAATACTAGTTTTATAAATAACAGAGTCCACATCGCCCTAAATTTTTTTGTTCTCTCTACTACTCATCTTCCGCCGTCGCTCCTTCTTATCTAGATCTGACTCCGGCCAGCGCGCAGCGGCTTTCTCATCGCCAGCGCTGGCCCCTCTTTATCTCTTATTTTGTGTTTGGCGTAAATCCCCTCCTCTTCGACTCATTATCAAGGGTTTGGATTTATGGCGGTGTGGACTTCTCGGGGTGGTTCTGGTGTGAAGGTGGTTGGTTTACGGTGGTTGCTCTTGTTCAGTTCGTCGTCTTGAGGCATGTCATCTTTGGACAGCACTCGGCGGCGGATTGGTAGTGGTTCGCGATGGTGTAGCCCTTCTACATCGGCGGTTTGCTCTGGCGTCTGTGAGACAGTTTGAGGTTCCGTTCTACTGAGCTCCGGTTATGCTCTCTGATTTGGTCTAGTATTGTGTCGTAGATCCGGTTTTATGGCTGGTTTGATTTGGTGATGAGGGCTTTCTTAGTGTATCACTTGTATAAAGTTGTGTTTGTTTAGTTTCGTTCTTGGTTTTGGCCTCATACCTCTTTGGGAGGTTAATAGTTTCAGGATTGGGGTGTCTCTGGGTTAGCCCGGTTTATTTGTCTGTCTTGGCTATTGTCCTTCAGCCGGTGGTGTGGTGGTCTCTTAGTTTGGTTTCTTTTCCCTTTGTTCTAGATCATCCGTATTGCTTTGTAGTTGCGGGAGTTAAGGTCTTAGTGGTAATGTTGGGCTTTGGCTTCTCTTCGATTAGATCTATCTTTAGTTGCGTTGAGTCTAGTTCTGAAGCCTCCTATCACCGCCTTTGGATTAGTTTGAATAAGAAGTCTTATCCTTTAGTCGTTTCGTTTATCGGTTCTTGTAAGGCTAACATTTTGCGTAGATTTGTGGGGAGTGCAGAGTTCTCGGTTTAGGCTGTTTAAGATTTAGACTAAGTGCGGAGGAGTTAGACTTGCATTTCAGGTTTTTGTATTGTCTAGTCATTATATTTGGGGTTATGTTGCGCGATTTGCCCTTGCTTTATCTTATTTCCACCTCTTGCGGGTTCTCTTTGGCTACGACTAGGAAGTGATTGTGGTTTTGCGTCCGCGTCCGCTTCTCTTTCCGTTCTCTGCTATCTATAGAGTTTTATACCTTTTGCCTCTGGAGGATTTTATCCTGCTGGCTTCAGCTTCCCTCAAAACATTAAGGCATTGGTCTCCCAGTTCTTTTGGGCTTAGTGTTTCTCCTCTTTTACCGGTATCATGTTAATAGCCGGTATATGTTTATTTTCTAGAAATCCGGTTTGTTCCGGTTTTGTTTCGTTTTTATGTAACAAACGTTGGTTCTAATATATCTATTATATTAAAACAGAAGAACAATATAGAAATAATCTTTACGGTGTTATTTACATAATATGCCATTAGTTTTTAGATTTTTATTAAGAGTATTATATTCAAATCAATTTATCACTATTTAATTCATAATATCTTCTAATATCTTCTACTTTTCATTTTCTCTCTCACACTAAAATATAACAAAATATTTTAGAAAAATAAATTAAATTGGAAATCATTAAAAATATTATTGATTAATATGAACTAAATTTTGATTTATATAAAAAATAAAATTCATGATTTTTAGACATTTTCAAAAAAGTATAAACCATATTATTTAAAATTAAAATCAAAACCAAATCAATGATAATAATTTATAATATATAAAATTATAAATTTATTTAAAATATAAAGTTTTAAATAAAAAATATATTTGCTTAGTTTTTTTTTATTTTCAAGTAAAATAGATTACATGATACAATCTCACATAATAACCTAAATAGAAAAATTAATTCTACAATCGATAAACAAAAAAATTTATAATATAGTTCAGAAAAATAATTTTGATTCGAATATAAAATTTAAAGTCTTAATTATAAAATTATAGATAAAATCCAATTTTCTAAAATCTAAACTTGAAATAACTCAAAAAACAATGAAGTTCAAAACAAAAACAATAAATATCTAAATTATATTATTTTAAAATTTAAAACAAATCTAAAACGAATATAATAAATTTATAATACTCTAAAACTGTTAAAATCGTAATCATAATCGAAATTAAAAATAGAAAACCCAAATACATCATAAATAAATTCTAAAAAAAAAAAATCAAATATTTACATTATAAATTTTGTTTTTAAAAAAAATTACACAAAAATGTGTAATACAAAATTTGGATTTATAATTTAAAAAATATCTAGTTGATCCTTTAAACGAAAATCTATCTTATTAAAACCGAATTACAATATGAATATAACTTTTATATATTGTGTTATTTACAACATATGCCATTGAATTTTAAATTTTTATTATGGATAAAACTGTAAAATAATTTATTCTTAATATCTTTTATTTTCCTTTTATCATACTAATCAAATCTAATAAAAAAAAATTTCAAAAATTTAGTAAAATAATAAATGAGCTATATACGATTATAAACAAAAATATAAATCTCAAAACAAAACAATATTATTAAAAATAAACAAAAACAAACAACAACGAATAAAAAGTAGTCTGTGTTCAACACTTCTCAGACTGTTTTACAAACTGATGATCTTTTAAAAAACAATTTTGTAAATATATAATACAAATGAACCGCGATAAAAAAATATCTCTCTCATATAAGTCAGATTGTCTCGACTAAAGAATCTTCTCGGAGTCTTTCTTCTAGTAGATTAAACTTGGCTTAACCAAGACAGATTGACGTTAAAAAAAAAATGAACCGCGATAAAAAAAAAAAGCTTAATATAAAATGGAAAATCTAAATAAAATATCAACCCGCTATAAAAAAAAACACCGATGTAATTGTTGTTCAAAACATTTATAAATTTTATCTTACTAATAAAAAATATCCCCGTTAATGGCGGATCAGACTCTACTAAATAAATAATAGCAGACTCTAACTTCATTTACTTTAGTCGCCGTAACTTTTCTTTTCATTTACTCTTTTCCCAGTCCATTTGGATTTACTCTTCGTTTTCTTTCCTTTTCTTTCTGGTCTTCGAAACATGTTCTTGAATATTCAAGATCTTCATCTTCACGTTGAAGATGAAGAGATAGGTCACATTCTCCAGGTTTCCCGTAATGACTGGTTGGAACCTGCCCAGCTAGCGAGAATCTACGAGTACAACGACGGAAACCCTTTTCCCATTTCTGACCAAAAACCGGGCCCGGAACCTAGGGTACCGGGTCTTTTCTTCTTCCCAGATGAAAGATACAGTGATCGATATATTTGGAACGACGTAAACCAACCAAGGAGGGCTAATTGCGTGCCTCAAAGAATGGTTGGACCAATCACTGTGACTGTAGCTACCGCAGACGTACCTGGCGGAACTTTTGTTAGGCATACTCACCACCGCCGAATCAACGCTGCCAACGCTGCCGAGGGGGTCGACGAGCCAGACGCAGCCAACGCTGCGGAGGGGGACGATGAGGCCAACGCTGCGGAGGGGGACGATGAGGCCAACGCTGCGGAGGGGGACGATGAGGCCAACGCTGTCGAGGGGCACAACCAGGCCAACGCTGTCGAGGGGCACAACCAGGCCAACGCTCCAGCTCTTGTACATTATCGCTTAATATTGGATCCACATGAAGGAGAGGATGATGATGAGGATTTAGCTGAGGTGGATATTGAAGAGAATGAAGATGAGGATATTGAAGAGAATGAAGAGAATGAAGATGAGATGGATCTTGAAGAATATGAATCAACAACTGATGAGAGTGAAGATCATCTTGATTCGGATCCTGACTATAAGCCTTCGTCAGGTACTAAAGCAACATCCTTTGAGAGTATGGTTAGCTTCAGAGTGTTGATGTAACTTTGGGCTTTGATTTTAGGTGATGAAGATGATTCAACTAGTGAGCCAAGCTGGGGTATGGACTGTTCTAAAGTTGTTAGGGTTAAAGAACTTCATATTAGCTCCCCTATCTTAGCTGCTAAAAGCCCTTTCTTTTACAAGGTAACCACTGGTTCTTTTTGATGATAATGTAAGTTTTGCTCGTGTGGTGTCTCACTCTTAATTCATGTTATAGTTGTTCTCCAATGGAATGAGGGAATCTGAGCAAAGGCATGTCACTTTTCGAATCAATGCATCAGGTATTCCATTTCAACAGAAGCTATTTGCTTGTTATTCATGTAACATATGTGAGTGTGATATTAGTCTGTCCTTGGAATCATATCTTTAACAAGACTAGGCACAAATGGGTTACAATTGTTGCTTTGTTGCGTGTTAGTTTCACATAATAGCTGGTTTTAATTTACATACATAACCTACGTTGCTTGTATCTCAGAGGAAGCTGCTTTGATGGAGCTTTTAAACTTTATGTATAGCAATGTGGTATCTGTCGTATCTGTCGTCACAGCACCTGCTTTGTTAGATGTGCTGATGGCTGCTGATAGATTTGAGGTTGCCTCTTGTATGAGATATTGTAGTAGACTTCTGTGCAATATGCATATGCCTCCTGAGTCTGCGCTACTCTATCTGGAGCTTCCCTCTAGTGTTCTAATGGCTAAAGCTGTACTCTCTTCTCTATTAAATTGTTCGTCTTCTTGCTTTGCTCAGGGTTTATAGCTATCTCTTTCGGGTTTGCTCATGACCTCTGTTTTTGAATTTGAAGTCTTTATGGGGTCTGATCTTCTATAATACTTATGTGTTTTCATCTTTTTTGCAGTCAAGATTTCAGACATTGTGGCATGTGCTGCGGAGCAGATTTTAACCGATGAGCAACCTGATATGGATGGATGTCCGGATGGTGACAATCTGGATGATAAAAGTGAGGCAATGGTTGAAGAAGAGGCTCTCTCAGGTATTAAAGCAACATCCTTTGAGAGTATGGCTAGCTTCAGAGTGTAAGAGCTCATTTTGATGTAACTTTGGGCTTTGATTTTAGGTGGTGAAGATACTAGTGAGCCAAGCTGGGGTATGGACTGTTCTAAAGTTGTTAGGGATAATGAACTTCATATTAGCTCCCCTATCTTAGCTGCTAAAAGCCCTTTCTTTTACAAGGTAGTCAATGGTTCTTTTGATGATGATGTTAATTTTCTTCATGAGTGTCTCACACTTAAGTCATGTTATAGTTGTTCTCCGATGGAATGAGGGAATCTGAGCAAAGGCATGTCACTCTTCGAATCAGTGCATCAGGTACACCATTTCAACAGAAGCTAATGACTTGGTATTCATGTAACATATCTGAATGTGATATTAGTCTGTCCTTAGAATTACATCTTTGACAGATTGTTGCTTTGTTGTGTGTTAGTTCCACATAATAGATGGCTTTGATTTACATACATACCCTACTTTGTGTGTTATGGCAGAGGAAGCTGCTTTGATGGAGCTTTTAAACTTTATGTATAGCAATGTGGTATCTGTCACCACAGCACCGGCTTTGTTAGATGTACTGATGGCTGCTGATAAATTTGAGGTTGCCTCGTGTATGAGATACTGCAGTAGACTTCTCCGCAATATGCCTATGACTCCTGATTCTGCGCTGCTCTATCTCGAGCTTCCCTTTAGTGTTCTAATGGCTAAATCTGTTCAGCCTTTAACCGATGCTGCAAAACAGTTCCTTGCTGCCCGCTACAAGGATATTTCCAAGTAAGATCCCAAAACTGTAATCAAGAACTATGATGGTGTGTTGGTCGGTTCTTAGAAGCCATGGTTACTTTTCTTTTTCAGGTTTCACGAGGAGGTTATGTCTCTACCATTGGCAGGAATAGAGGCAATATTATCAAGCGACGAGCTCCAGATTGCATCAGAGGATGCAGTTTATGATTTTATCTTGAAATGGGCAAGGGCTCAATACACTTCACTAGAGGAGCGAAGAGAGATTCTTGGATCACGTCTAGCACTCTCCATCCGCTTCCCATTCATGACATGCAGAAAGCTGAAGAAGGTACTGACTTGCAGTGACTTTGAGCACGTTGTTCTAGAAGCTCGTTTCTTCAAAGCAGAAGCTCCACACAGGCAACGTACCCTAGCCGCTGAAGAATCAGCGTCCTTAAACCACCGCCTCATAGAGAGGGCTTACAAATTCAGACCTGTAAAAGTCGTGGAGTTTGAGCTTCCTCGACCGCAGTGCGTGGTGTACCTAGACCTTAAAAGAGAAGAATGCGCAGGGTTGTTCCCTTCAGGGAGAGTTTATTCACAGGCCTTTCACTTAGGTTGTCAAGGTTTTTTCCTCTCAGCGCACTGCAACTTGGACCAGCAGGGCTCGTTCCACTGTTTTGGGCTGTTCTTAGGGATGCAGGAGAAAGGGTCAGTGAGTTTTGGAGTGGACTATGAATTCTCGGCGAGGTCAAGGCCATCGGAGGAGTTCATAAGTAAATACAGAGGGAACTATACGTTCACAGGAGGGAAAGCAGTTGGTTATAGGAACTTGTTTGGGATGACATGGACGTCTTTTATTGGAGAGGATTGTTTTTACTTCATCAATGGTATCCTTCATCTTAGAGCTGAGCTTACCATCAAAAGGTCTCCAGATCCTCAGTGACCTTTTTGTTTGTTCCTTAGAGCTGAGCTTACCATCTTTGCTACTTGTGTTTTTTCTCTAACCAACTTGTTTTCTTTTGTAAGCGACGACGTTTTAAGAAGGATGTAAATGCGTTTGGATTGGATCTTTTTCTGTTTAGGCTTACTCTTGGCTTGGTTTATTAATTGACTTTCATTTTTTTTGTTTCTTTATTTGCATTTTTACACACACAAACTAATACATGTTCACCATAAGTTTTTTTATTTGACGACAATGTATTATTATTATTATAAATTGGGTAGATCATGCTGAACTTGGAACGTAAGAGAAGGCTTGCGGGAAAACCATGCTGTAGTAAGTAATATCTCCGAGATCCACTTCTCTGAAAGAACCATTTCCTCCAATGAAGTAAGCTCTGTTTTCTGATAAATTATTATTATCTTTAGTAAAAACAACAACGTCTCTCTTCTCCTCGTCAATGACGAGGAAACTCGCATACAGAGAGAACCCAAACCCGGTGAGTGGTGCCATATCCAGAGGCGGACCCACGTTGTGGGTAAGGAGTTCAGCTGACACCCCTTAAATAATAAAAACTTAATTTGTACAATGTAATCATCAGAACACGACAGCTCAGTTGGTCAAAATTCCTTTCACTGACATCCCAAAACCTGTGTTCGATTCCTCATTGAACCCAGTTCTCATTTTTATTTTTATGTTCTTATTTGGGCTTCAAGCCCAATACAGTTTTGTGGCCTTTTTGTATAGATGTTTGGATTATATCTAAATGTAATTTGTTTTTTGTTTGTTTATTTGGATTTCTAAAATTCAAATAAATATGAGTTTGTCTTTTTTAAAAAAAATCTGACAATTTAAAACTTGATAATTTTTTACATATTATAGTTTTCTTTCTAAAAGAATAAAATATGCTAAAATCTAAGATTTCATATAAGAAACATTTTCAACAATATTTTAACTTAAATAATTAATTTAATCTAGGTTAAATAATTAATTTAATTTAATTTAAATTAATATAAATAATTAATTTAATCTAATTTAAATATAAAAATATTTAATTTAAATTATGATCCAGATAAAAAATATTTCTGGGTCCGCCACTGGCCATATCTACGGCTAAAAACTTGCTCCAGGACATCCTTGCATGATAACAATGACATCCTCCATCTTAGAGCTGAGCTTACCATCAAAAGGACTGCAGATCTTCAGTGACCTTTTGGTTGCTTCTTCACGCCATGCAACTATCTTGCTGCTACTCTTTTCTCTCTAAGCAACTTGTTTTCTTTTATAAAAGCGACGACGTTTAAGAAGGATGTAAAATGCGTTTGGATTGGATCTTTTTCTATTTACGCTTACTCTTGAGTCTTGACTTGGTTTATTAATTGACTTTCAATTTTTTTTTTCTTTATTTGCATTTTTTAACAAAAAGAAAACTGTTAATCCAAACTAATACATCTTCACAAAAGTTGTGAATTTATACGTAATATAATTACTTTGTTAACTTTCATATAATTGACTCCAAAAAGTTAACTTTCATATATAAATATATATATATGGAAAATATCTTAATTATAAAATACAAGTTTGATCGTTTATTTATAATGTCACTACAAGAAATAAGGGCAATAATAGCACATGATTATCGCTATAATAGATGTATAATAGCGCTTCCATAAACGCTATTATAGCCGGAGCTATAATAGACCCCCTATACAATAGCGTTTTTCGTGTGTTATGGTATGTGGCACATATAATAGCACCGTATATGACATCTGCTATAATCTATTTTATTATAGCATTATATATGCGCTATGTATGTTTGATTTAGTGCTATTATTTGATTGTTTTAAATCCTATTTTTTACACATTATTAATTAATTATAACTTTAAATTTTATATTTTATTCAAAATATATTTCATAAATCCTTAGAAGTTACATAATTGTAGTATTACATTAAAAGTAATATTACATTATTAAATACCAAAGTACTCGTAAGTAAATTCAAAACTATCAAACAAGTATGAAACTCCATCTCCACAAGAGCTCTTTCTTCAAACATCCTTCTCCACAACAGATCTTCGTGAAACGCCATGGGAACTAACATGTCGAGAAATGGATATGGCCACCTAAATCAATTGCGGAATAGAAACGTCAATCAAGATCTAAGAATAAGTTATATAAGATAATAGAGAAGAGAGACTTACGAAACTTACGAAACTCATCTCATAGACCTTTAAAGTCATAAAGGGGTAAATCACGGTCCAATATATAGTGTCTGGAAATTTCAACACAAGGACAAAACTGTTCAAGGTGCACGAGAAGAAATACCCGTCTGCACGCCCGCACTGGTCAGGCCGTGATGAGATGCAAGCCAACAAACGACCGCTAGCAAATTGGTCCTCGATGTGGGAATCAAGACTGCGACCCTCTTGACGGCTCTCAATCTTTCTCAGGACATGGTTGCTTTTCTTGGTCGGCTCAGGAGCAACAGCAGCAGCTGGGGCTGCATCTTCAGTGTCCTATATAGCAAACAATAGATTGTATCATGAGCTTCATTCTACTGCTACAACTCAACCACACTCAAAATATCATAAGTTGAGGAATCATTTGTTCCAACAGAAAATAATGTTCTAACCTCTCCTTCCTTCTTGTTGGCATTAGAAGCTTGAAGGGAGCAGCATCCACCTGAACAATGGCACTCTTCACAAGTGTTTTTGTACGGACCAACTCATCGTTGGATGCATTGTACACCACATCAAGGACTCTGGTCTTGCGGGTAACTGCTTGGTGTTGGCATACTGCCTTCCCATCTCATACCTTCGTAAACAAAAGCACAAATATTACAAACCAAAAGTGTACAAACAAACATGGATCAAAGATGAATCAGAGGCACTACATCTGTGAGAACCAATTTAGAACCAAATTAAACAAACAAGCCGCCAACAGAGAAATACAAGAGGATGATGTAACAAAAATTAAATGATAGCTTACGATGATCTTCATACTACGATCTCAAGAAATATATCAGGAGACTAGCATTCCAAGTTTTAAGAGATTTAAGTTTTACACTAATGCTTTGCCATTAACGGAACCTTAAATATAAGTTAAGTATATGAACTTGAACAGGAAAATAAGACAAGGAGTCTATTAAGGCAAATCACGGTCCAAAAGCACGAGATACAACTATGTGGAGAAAGAGGATAAAAATCATGGAGAAATCTGGAAGAACAAAGCAAATCTACCTTCGATAAATATTGACGAAGAAACGATGCTTTGGATCTGTGATCTCAGATCCAAGAAAGCCTATTTCAATCGATTCAGTTCTTCTGCCAGAGAAAGCCATATCGTTATGAGGAAAAACCGAATCCATCTTGATCAATATTCACAACACTTGCTCGAAAGACAGAATCGGAGAGAGAGGATTTGGGTCGGCTTCTGCAGAGACGAGGAGATGCCGGTGGAGATGGAGTTAGGGTTTGGGTGAGTTGGGTCGAAGGGAACTGGTGGTGAAGGAAGAAGGATGGGGAGAGGTGTTGGAATCATTACGGTGGTGGTGATGGCGATATCGGCGAGAGAAGACGAAGCCATATATCAAAGGAGAAAAAAGTAGATCTCGAATGAGACGAATCTTAGGTAAATTTTTTTTTATGTTTCTGATTTTTTGCTTTTTTGTGATAGAAGATAAAAGTTTTGGCGCTACAAGATTGGTTTTTTAGCCAAGTATGGCGCTTAAGTGTTACCAAAATGTGGCGCTTAAAAGAAATTCATTAACAACTAATTAATTTCCCTTTATAGCGTTTTAAAAGTGCTATGAATGACTAACCCTAAACCCCAAACCCTCATTGATAGCAGAAACGAAAAGTGCTATCGTCTAGTGCTATCATTGCCCTAATTTCTTGTAGTGTGCAGGAAAAAGAGAAGTTTTGTTCAGTCAAATTTTTTTTAAAAATAATATAAATTTAACATATGATTTTGAAACACTGTTATGCATTGACACAAAACACAGTTACGTAGATAAATATTATATATTTAAAATTTTAAAATGATTTAACAGATTTTGCTACTAACAAACAATTATTTGTTCAGATTTTATTTAATTTATGTATAATATCTTCAATAAAACATTATTAATCAACAAAAAATTCTTTACAAATACTCACTTCCTCTGCTAGTAATCATCACTTTCACAAAAAAAAATTTCAAGCTTCTCTTTTGTCTTAATTGTTCTTCCTTAGTTTTATATATTTTTATATTATTTATTAATAGATAGATGATTTATATGATATTAAAATTAATGACTTTCGAATTTATTTTTGTGCAGCGCAAATATGACAAATCCTATTAAAAATTCTTCACAACTATCTTTTGAACGGATTTTCAGGATGTGGAAGGAAAAGTTTGCTATTATCAAAAATCCAACATGATATGATCTACAAACCCAATCCAAAATTGTTGTGGCGACTATGGCATTACATAAATTCATACAATGATCAACAAATATTGATAAAGATTTTTAAGAGTACGAACAAGTGGAAGTTTAAGGGTTTGGATTGTCGGTTTCAGATGATGATAAAGAGATTCAAAAAAGAGATTATGTGCCTACAGATGATGCATATATGGCGGATGTTAGAAACAACATTGCAAAGCATATATGAAGAAGCTATAGATCATAGGTATATTTTTTAGTTATTTAGTTTCGTATTTAAAAAACAAAATTTATTTTATTACTCCCTCTATTTCAATATGTAAGTAGTTTTAGTGTTTTGTTTCGTTTCATATTATAAGTTGTTTTCATATACCAAAATAACTTTTAGCTTTATTAAAAACGGTGTGACCAATAGTATTTTGTCGTTGTTTTTTATAATTGGTTAAATTGTTTTGACTTACACTTTTATTGATGTTTTTTAAAGAAAAAGTACATTTCTTAATCTTTGTGTTTTTAGATAAAACTACTTATATTTTGAAACAGATAGAGTATTATTCAGTACTTTAATTAAAAATAAGTTTTTCTCAACATTTGTTTTATAAATATAAAATTTATTATAAGTATAACGCTCTCCGTTTCCGCTATTCGCTCCCGCTCGCAATTCCCACTCCCAGCTTTCACTCTCCGTTTCCGCTCTCTACTTCCGCTCTTCGTTTTTGCCCTCCGCTCCCGCTTCAGTTGTTGTCAACTACTCTCTTCTTTTTCAAATTACCAATCTAGCCTCATCGTCGTGACTGCGGAAAAAACTGGCGGTAAAATACTTTGTTGCATGCCAGTCTTCCAAGGAGCAGCTTCTTGGCAGGAAAAATGGCCGGAGATTAACGGAGTGGGTAGATACTTGTCGGGTTAGGTGCGGAGGTGGATTCGCCAGAAGGAGCTGGGAGCGGCTCTACCGGGTAAGATCTAGAGATTTCAGAGATGAGCCGCCTGCCGGGAAAAGGGGAGAGGAGTAGGGCTGGTGGGGTCGGAAAGCCGGCAAGGGTCTGTTCCCTTTGTTTGTTGGAAGGTTTCACTCGGCACTGCGAATCTCGCCGACTCACACCCGCCGGCGGCGATTTCAGATCCGGTTTGACTCATAAACAGTGGCGAAGGGTTCCTTTGTAATTTTGGGTTTGGTTTTTTTTTTGTCAACTTAAGGCTTTCATTAGGCCCAAATGACCAATGTCAACATGAGCTATTACAATGGCGGTCCAACAGAAAAGAAATGAGCCCAACTCCAAGCCCAATATACAAAGGATAAGGATGGAGGAGGACACGTGTACGCGAAAGAGCTGCGCCGGCATGCAACCACCGCTCAGGCGAATCGGAAGACCGCCGGGAAGACACGACAGACGCGATCGTTCTGCTTCTAAAGTGACCCATGTTGCCGATCGAACCATTCCGTAGAAGACACCGCCGGAGAAACCTGCAAAAGAAAGAAGACAAGCTTCAACCATCGAGCCGGAAGATCCATGCCAGGGAGGCTCCATCGCCGGCCAACAACAAAACGGTTGGCCATTAGACTCCCAAGCCAGAAGCGGGATTTAGCGACGAAGATATTAATCCGAGTTCATGAAGCCGCCGAGAAGGAAGGAGAAGAAAATCAGGCTCTGCAACAGGAAGAAGACCGGGAAGGAGATCGGGAAACTCCGATATTAATCGGAAAGAAGCTCGGATGGGAGCTAATCGGTGAGCGAGGCCGACCTTATTCAAACAAAACAAGTTCCAATCGATGAACTCTAAACGAAAACGAACATCGAAGAACGAGTCATTATCGGAATCAAAACAGAAGGGGAAAAAAGATTTCTGGCTCAATAAGATTGAAAATTGATAATAGGAGAGAAATCAGAAGAAAAAAACCCCAAAGTCTGAGCACGATCCACCCTTCTGAAAGATTAGACTCGGGGAAGAAGGGGAGGAACTAGGCCTGGGATATTGGGTATTCAGTTCGGTTCCGGGTAGGAACCGATCGGTTCCGGGTATTTCGGGTACAGAGGTTTAGGATCCAATGGGTATTTATTTATTTTCGGTTCGGTTCCGGTTCGGTTCTCATCGGTTCCGGGTCGGTTCGGGTACATAGGTTGAAGAACCGGAAAATACCCGAAAAAATTCGGTTCTTATCGGTTCCGGGTATTTTATACCCGATATATCAAAAAATACCCGATATGTCAGAAAAATTACCCGATATATCAGAAAAATACCCGAAATCTAAAAACAAATTACCCGATATGTCATAAAAATACCCGAAATATATAACATTTACCCGATATGTCAAAAAATACCCGAAATGTAAAAAACAAATTTACCCAATAAAATAAAAATATACCCGAAAACTAAGAAAATACATGATATGCCAAAAAATCATATACTATGTATATGTATATTCGGGTAATCGGTTCCTCTTATCGGTTCTCGGGTAATACCCGGAACCGAACCGGTACCCGCGGTTCCACAATTTCAATACCCAATGGGTATTTTGGCCGGAACCGGAACCGGAACCGAACCGATATTTTTGATCGGTTCCGGTTCGGTTTTTCGGTTCCGGTTTTTATGCCCAAGCCTAGAAGGAACTGCTCAGAGAGAAGGTTTCTCTCACTACCAGAAGAGAGAGAAAACTCTCACCATATTTTTTTGGGTTTGGTTTGAGTGTCCTAATTTCAGTTATTTACTTATTTAGGTTAACAAGGTTTTTTTTTTTGGTTTTCTCTTTGTTTTGTACCCCGGTTAATCCCGGTTAAGAACGGTTTGATAATTAATATAATATATTATGATTAAAAAAAAAAAAAGAGGAAAGTACATTAAGGTTCCTAACTCAATTTGAGATTGGTTTTGTCGTAATCGAATCCCATCTAATATATATTTCCTAGTGTATCTATTAGATCGAATCCCTATATACAGAGAGGCTGAAGAAATCTGGAATCACAGATAAATCGAGAGGTGTTTGTTTTGGGATGAAGAAGAAGATGATGTCAGATCTTCCAAAGGATTTAGCGGAGGAGGTGCTGTGTAGGATTCCATTGAAATCTCTGAGAAGTGTCCGATCGAGTTGCAAAAAGTGGAACACTTTATCCAAAGATATGAGCTTTGCAAAGAAGCATCTTCATCAAGCAAAAGCAGAGGAGGAGAAGAGTATGGTGGTCATGTTGAAAGATGATAGCGTTTCTTTGATGAGATTCAATCTTTCCGACAACAACAACAACAGCAGCCCGGAATCATGTATAATTCGTCAAGGTAAACTTATTTTCGCAGACGGAATCAATGTATGTGAAGTCTTTCATTGCGACGGTTTGTTGTTATGTGTCATGAGAGGCAACAATAGGCTCGTGGTTTGGAACCCGTATTGGATGCAAACCAGGTGGATCGTGCCCACACACAAGAAGAAGAAGAATCAATATTCATCATATTCTCTGGGATACGACACGAGCAGCAAATCCCACAAAATATTGAGATATACTAGGCCCGGTGTTGAAATCTACGACTTAAACAACTCTGATGATTCATGGAGGGTTCTTGATCTCCCTCACTACAAGTGGATGATACCAGCAGCTCTTCAACGTGGCCTGACACTCAAAGGAAATTCGTACTGGGTTGCTACGGACAAGGAATTTAGAGATAGTTTTTTAGTCTGTTTTGATTTCACAAGAGAAATATTCGGGCCGTGTTTGCCTCTGCCGTTTGATTATATTGATTGTATCGCAGATACTGTGAGCCTATCTAGTGTTAGAGAAGAGCAGCTTGTGGTTTTATTTCAGCCATGGGATACATTGACGATGGAGATCTGGATTACAACTAAGATTGAGCCCACCCATGTGTCTTGGAAGAGCAAGTTTTTGTTATCAGCCAATATTAGACAACTCATTGCCCCTCAACATCAGTTTCCAAATGCCGTGACATTCTTCATCGACGAGGAGAAGAAAGTTGCTGTGGTTTTTGATCACGACAAAGATGTATACCCCACTCGTGATGTAGCCTACATCATTGGAGGAGGAGCGGATGGAGGATCAACCTTGAGAGAAGAAGCAGATCTCGGAGAATTTCAAAACAAACTTCGTATCCCTATTGTTTGCTCTTATGTTCCAAGCTTAGTGCGACTTGTTTAATCGCATTTTTACTTGTCTTTTTTTTCTTTGTCATCTACGTTGAATAATCATATTGACTTATTTGGTCCCTCCAGTTTGATTGATTTATCTATAGAGAGAGTTGTCACAACACAGGTAAAACTCATGAAGCTCTGCAAACAGGTTTAGCCTTACGTCTCATATAGTGATCATCACTATATGAGATGAAGCAACCGTGGTGGTGGCACATCAGTTATCAACAATCAAGAACGCCCATGTAATTGCAGTGGTTAAGAATGGTGTCATCGTGGAGAAAGGAAAGCGTGACACTTTGATTAATATCAAAGATGGTGTATATGCTTCTTTAATACAACTTCATCTGAGTGTGAGTAATATAATATGCAGTAGAATTGACACCGAAAAAGTTTCATTTTTTTAGATTCATCATGAATGTTTTTGTAGATTCTTGTGTCAGTACAACAACAAAAACACTAATCATCATCATCATCACTTTCATCACTATATGAGACTAAGGCTAAACCTGTAACAGTGGCTTTCACAGAATCTAAAGAAGTTCGGTCGACCTGGCTGGCCGGATTTCCTTCCCCTGAGATTTCTTTATTCTCTTCCTCTGTCGTTTTAGCCTTCTTCGGTTGTGGCTTGACTTTTATGATGGTGTTAAATGGACGAGTCGCCGGGTTTCTCTTACCGGTTGTTTTTGGTTCCTATAAACAGAGTACACATGTACATAAATACACATGTACTTTCATCAAATGCTCAATCAAAAAGTTGTGGAATTCTATCAAGAGATCTAATTTTGAAACATGAGATACTCACTTTAATGGTTGGAGCTGGTAGTGGTTGTGCAGCTTCTTTTGGTTCCTGAAGGATTGCTGATCGTGCTGCAACAGCTGCCTGAAAATGGAGACCATAATCCAATGTTGATCAAGCATTTTAGATCTGTTAACTGTTTTTTCAAGAGAAATATACCTGGAAACTACGAAGCTGTTCTTCGTCTTCATCTGCTAATTGCTGTTCATATTGCCTCTTTGACTATAAAAACAAATGCAAACGAAGAGATTAGATGACAGAGTGAAGACTCAAGCTATCAAGTCATGAATCTTCTTCCATTACTGATTGTCAAGAGCTTATAAACAAACATCAATGTCTTACACTGGTCATGCTATATGCAGGCCATAAGTTGTATAAACACGCAAGAAATTATTGAGCTTTACATAAAAAGAATGCTCACCAATTCGAGTTTATCTAGAAACTCAGTCTCATCCTCATCCAAAGCTTTGGGTGGTCCTGACAAATCCAATTCAAAGAAGAGTTAAAGAACATCTCTTCTTCAATGAAAACCAAAGATGATGCAAACTATAGGCGATTACAGCTAGAAGAAACAATTGAATCAATACTGGTAGAGTGTAGTGACTCACTATGCTTGAATCGTTCGTTAAACTCAGCGTCTTTCTTGTCTTTGTTCTCTTTCAAAATCTGAAATTTAATATGTTGCACAAGTGAGGAAGAAGCATTGTTCTTAGTCTTCCATGAAACTTCAACAATAGGATTAAAAGTTTATAAGAGTAACTCAATAATCATTCAGCTGCAATCGGATCAAAATTTTCCAGGAAAAAATAGAAGAAAGGACTAAGGAGGATGGAGAAAAACCTCGTACAAAGCCCTGTCTCTCTGGAATGTTCCATCTTCAACTCTTTCGCCTCTTTCTTTCTTCGATTCATCCAACTGCGTCGCCAAATTCAATTGCACAGGAAAGGGATTTAAGATCGAATTTACAAAACTTAGGGATTCGATAGAGAGGGAGACAGAGAGAGAACCTGTTCCTCGGAGACGAAATTAAGTAACCTAATAGGCTTCACTGTCTCTTCAGCCATCTTCTTCTTCGTCTACGCATCAACAAATTACAATTTTCGTTGGCTCTGACTCCAGGAAAAAAAAAACAATAAACAGAGAGACGAAAAAAAAATTCTATCATGTTTTCAAATCTCCAGAAATACCTCTAGGTTCAAATTTATTAGAATTTGACCCCACAGGTTTCATCTAATCTGTTTAGTACCTCGATAATTAATTAGTTGAATAAACAAAGGTGTAATGAACACAAATTACACTACAATTACATATCTATATAATATGCTTATTGTCTAGCAATATGTTGTTGAAATATGTTATACAAAGTCTTAAATCAAGAAAATTTGTCAGAATGAAACAGACTTTTGAAAAAAAAGAATGTTTGATGAAGAAAAAGAGACATGATTTTATTGTACAATAATAATACAAAAGGTGTTAAAGGTTAAAAATACATAAAAGCCTCCTCAAGGTTAGCTTCTTCTTCCATTGCACGCAGCTCCACCACAAGCTCATCAATATGAAGTTACCTCCGGGACCTAGGCCGGTGGCTTCTCTAAAGCCTTATTGTTACACCGGAACCATGTGATGGACCATGGAAGAGTCTAAAGGGATCTTGTGGAGTATGTTAAACTATCTGCCACTAAACCAAAACAAAACAAAAATATCCATGTTTAGAAGAACACATCTCCATAATGGGTTTGGTCCATATACAATCGACCAAACATATCAAGTTGTTTGCCTTTTCACAAATCAAAAAACACAATGGTTTATTTTATCATATGGTTTGAATTCCACCATTTTACGAGATATATCACGGAGAGGCTCGAAAACTAATATGTTGCAGAATCAACTCTACATTGTGAATTTGAAGCATACCTGGTTTCCTACACTACACGGAAGGAAGGTTTCGACAAGTCATCTGATCCTTGACTAACTCTGTTACTGCGTCTCTCAGTCTCTCGTAATCCTCTGTTTTGTTATAAACCTGATGAGAAATCCGAACATAGGCAGTGATTAGCCCACTGTCTTTGTCTTTCACTCCTTCCTCGCCATCTCTCAATCCAAGAAAATAAACTGGAACCTCGACAGAACAATGCACCCGCAGATACGACCGCAACTTAGTAGCATCTTCATCGCTTTCAACACAGAGCTTTGAAGGTAAACCGATCATAACCATCCCAACACACATTTCAGGAGGTGAACCAAGATTAGTTCCCCAAGCATTAGACAGCATTAACCCCATTCTCACAACTTCATCATGGTTCCTATTCATTATCCCTTCGATCCCTCCCTCGAACCTGTTTACAAACTCCATCACAGATGGAACCACAAGCTGTGAACTATAATCCCTAGTCCCAATCCAGGCAGTCTCAACAGGCAACCCATTTCCAAACTCATGAGACACCACAGGGTGATGAACATCAGACTCAGAACTGCGTTTCTTACAATAGAAAAACGCGATAGACGGTGGACAAAAGAACCATTTATGTAGATTGCTCACATAGTAATCAGCTCCAATTTCTTTGACATCAACTTTAACACTACCAATGGCATGAGCTGCGTCAACAAAAACCTGCTCTACACCTTCTTCTCTGCAGATTCTAACCAGTTCTCGTACCGGCATCAAGACACAAGGCATCGAAGTTATATGGTCAATGATAGCTAACCTAACCGTTCTACCATTCTCTCTACCTTTCTCTAATCCTTCTCTAAACGCCGAGATAATCTCTTCATTCGAATTTACAGGGAAAGGTAACCTAACCTCAACAGTGGAACCTCCCACACGCGAGACGTAAGCCTGAATCGACTTCTTCACGCTCTGAAACGCACAGTGGAACATCACTACAGTGTCTTCCTTCTGATACTTCCCTTCCGAGAAACACCGTCCAACTTTCTGAAGAACAATAGCCGCAGCTGTAGTCGCGTTATCTACGAGCGAAACCTCGTCGACGTCATCGGCATTGATTAGGTCACTGATCACGGTTCGAGAAGCGAGCAATCCACGACGGAGACCGTTGAAGTAGAACTCGTCAGGCTGACGGAGATACCGAAGCTGCCACTCCCGCTGCGCCTCGAGAACGGAGCTGGGACAGCATCCGAAGCTGCCGTTGTTGATTCTGGCAACACCGGTTTGGTGGTGAGCGAACTCGGATTGGATATCTGACTCGGTTAAGAACCCAGTAAGGCGTGGCTTCTTCGGGGCGCGGTGATTCGTCGAGTCGCCGTTCCGCCGCTCGTCCGCCTCCATCGGAGTACAAATCTCCTCTAGGGTTTTGGTCTCGAATTGGGAATGTAGGAATTTTGTGGTGTTTGCGGTCAAATCATTCAGTGTTGGTGCGGTAACACTTTTCCGCTTCCCGACAACGATTGAGAAAATTTCAAAATTTAATGAATTTTTAATTCAGTTTGATAAGATGGGCTTTCTTGGGCCAACAAGGTGGGCTATTATTAGTTATTAGGTTGAGTTATATGACACGTGAGATTACTCGCAACTATATAAAATAACATTTCCATGACCTAACCATTATTCAAGTTGCCAATAGATAGACTATGTAATGTGATTAGAATATAAATCCATCTCTTCTCCATTATACAACTTAATTAATGCCTCGAGCGCTCTTATTGACCAAACTTTGGGCCTGGCCCATGTAAATTGAGAACTAGATCGAGCCCTAGCTCAGTATGATTGGAAACAGCTCAGTATCAAAACTCGCTAGTGAGTCAAAGGTTTGCAAGTTGTAACGTTTTCCCTCAATTCGCTGCTCTCTTCTTATCTTTGTTGTTTCTGTCGCCGCCGTCTTCAGCTCACCGGCGACTTGGTTAGCTTCTTCTTCTCTTACTGTCTTCCGTTTTCTCTGTAAATCGATTGAGCTGTCATTCATTTCTTTGTGAATCTGTTGACTGAATAGTCTCGACGTAATTATCGACACTCGTTACTTTCCCCTTGGCTTAGGATATCATTAGTTTAGTGATTCTTCAGTTCCTCATCTTTGAGTTTCGTTTTGAGCTCCTTAGCTTTGTTTCTCTGTAATTCGATTTCGTTGGATAAAGGTCTATAGCTCAATCGATTCACAGATCTCGACATAGCTCTCGATTAGTGCTTAGGTTTTACTGATCCGTTAACTTGATAGTGGTACATTGATTTCGTAACTTTGATCATAACGTATCCCTTATGTTGTTCATGCATTCAGAAAGGAAAGGTTGCAATGGCTGGTCCAGGTGGAAAGAAAGAAAAGGTTGACAAGGCTGGTCCCAGTGGTGGCAAAAAGAAGAAGGACGTCAAGAAGGAAACAGGTCTTGGACTCAGCGTTAAGAAAGATGAGAACTTCGGAGAATGGTACTCTGAGGTTGGTTTATACTTTATGTTGTAATGATTTCAACTTTTTTTTTGTTCCAAGCAGATTTGTGACATCTAATTTTTATCTTTATAGGTTTGTAAACACGAGATGATTGAGTACTACGATATCTCTGGATGTTATATCCTTAGGCCATGGTCAATGGCGATTTGGGAGATTATGCAAGTGAGTACCATCGTTTTTTTTATTAACCTTATGTCAATCACTATGATAGGAAGAATTGGAATCAAGAATGTGGGATATAAGAAGTTTGATCATTTTGTTTTCATTGATTTACTTGCTCCCATTTGTAGACTTTCTTTGATGCGGAAATCAAGAAAATGAAGGTCAAGAATTGCTACTTCCCTCTGTTTGTATCTCCTGGTGTCCTGGAGAAGGAGAAGGACCACATTGAGGGTTTCGCCCCCGAGGTGTGTATATCTCTTAAATCTTAAAAGAATTTTATTTGTGACAAACTGACCTTATGTTAACAGATGATTTGAATGTCTGTTTAGGTTGCTTGGGTTACAAAATCGGGCAAATCTGACTTGGAAGTCCCAATTGCTATTCGTCCAACCAGTGAGACAGTGATGTACCCTTACTACAGCAAGTGGATAAGGGGGCACCGTGACTTGCCTTTGAAGCTTAACCAGTGGTGCAATGTTGTTAGATGGGAGTTCAGCAACCCTACACCATTTATCCGGTACTTAATAATCCTGTACTCCTTTTTAGGTGTCTTGTTCATGCTGTTTATGCCTTTTTCTTGAGCTAGTTCATTATTTCTGCCGTATATATTGGATTTGGTATGGATTTAAACCCTCAAACATAGAAGTTTGCTTGTCATAGCCCATTGCCTGACCTTTCAAATTGCAGGAGCCGTGAATTCCTTTGGCAGGAAGGGCACACTGCTTTCGCCACGAAAGAAGAAGCAGATGAAGAGGTAACTGAACTTATAACTTTTGCCTGTGATCCAATATACCCCTATTTTTGCTGCAAACCAGGGCTATATTTATATTTATCGTACTGCTTCAACTGTTCTCAGGTCCTTCAAATTTTGGAGCTTTACCGTCGCATATATGAAGAGTATCTCGCAGTCCCAGTTGTGAAAGGTATGAAGAGTGAAAATGAGAAGTTTGCTGGGGGACTTTACACTACAAGTGTAGAGGTACGTAATTTTCCTATTTCGTGTCAGAGCTTTTTTTTTATCTCTCGTGGTTACTCTTTATGGATTAGAACTTTGATTGTGTAGGCTTTCATACCAAACACGGGTCGTGGTGTACAAGGTGCAACCTCTCATTGTTTGGGACAAAACTTTGCAAAGATGTTTGAGATCAACTATGAGAATGAGAAAGGAGAGACAGCAATGGTGTGGCAGAATTCTTGGGCCTACAGTACCAGGACGGTAAGTCTTAGAGTTATATTTATTATCTAGGTTATTCTTCCTCATGGGTTCTCTATCGCTGTTAACTTTTCAACTTATTACGTTGCATAGATTGGAGTAATGATTATGACTCATGGAGATGACAAAGGCCTGATACTTCCTCCTAAAGTCGCATCTGTGCAAGTTGTTGTTATCCCTGTGCCTTACAAAGATGCTAATACCAAAGGAATTTTTGATGCTTGTACTGCTACTGTATCTGCCTTGATTGAAGCCGGTATCCGTGCTGAAGAAGATTTAAGGGACAACTACTCTCCTGGATGGAAGTATTCAAACTGGGAAATGAAGGGTGTCCCGTTGAGGATTGAGATTGGACCCCGAGATCTGGAAAATAAACAGGTCAGCCTGGTTCAACCTCTTGAATATCTCTTCCACATATAGGTTTATACTGGATAGACGTGGTGTTGGTTTGAATATTGTAAACTTATAATGTGTCTAAACTTGAATTCATTTATCTTTGTTTTGGATGGCTGTAGGTCAGAACTGTGAGGCGGGACAACGGAGTTAAGGAAGATATCCCAAGCGATAGCTTATTGGAACATGTTAAGGAACTGCTTGAGAAGATCCAGCAAAACATGTATGAAGTGGCGAAGCAAAAGAGGGAAGCATGTGTTGTAGAAGTTAAGACATGGGAAGAGTTTATTGAAGCTCTCAACAAAAAGAAACTCATCTTAGCTCCCTGGTGCGATGAAGAGGTATGTTACAACAACTTGTTTCTTCCAGCTCTTGTTGAAAATCAACTGTGACAGAGAATGCAATTTTGATCCCCTTGAAATCATATTTATTTGCAGGAAGTGGAGAGAGATGTCAAGGCACGAACTAAAGGTGAAACTGGAGCAGCTAAGACACTGTGTTCTCCATTTGAACAGCCTGAACTCCCTGAAGGTCAGAAACATTTAACCTTTTAATCTCTCTTGAGAAACTGCTCATCAATTTCGTCGACCCGTCATTGTTTTTTGTGTGTGTTTGTGCAGGCACTCTCTGCTTTGCATCTGGAAAGCCTGCGAAGAAATGGACCTATTGGGGCAGGAGTTACTAAGTGTTGTTCATCATGTTTCGGTTCAATTTTCATGAAATTTACTCTTGGCTTGTTGATTTGAGATTTGACATTTTGACTGAAAGCTATTTTAGTTTCATAAGTGTGATTGCATTATGAACTACAAAGTGATGTTTTTGTTTCAAAACAACTGTTAGAAAATAGGACTTGTGCGAGTACAATTCTCGGTGGCACTGATTAGTCCTGATATCCATTTGTTAGCTAATAATTATTTATATTAAAAATATATTCATCAAAATTGTATCATGATAATATATGAAAAATGTACTTAACCTGAATATCCGGTCCATGATGGTATGTTTGGTGATCTCTTGAAGGGATAATTAAGTATAGTAATTATGGGTGTTGTATTGTTCTATTAGAGACAACAACATGTCTCATTACTCTTGTCTGTCTTATTAGTTCTCTCTAATTTCTTGCCTAAATTATGGGCGTGGTATTGTTCTACGGGTGATATAAATGTATATACACAAATAAGTTAAAAATGAAGATTCTAGCTCCTTTGTTTTAGTATTTAGAAACATAACATGATTTTTTACAGTTATAATTTTATAGAGCTGATGTTAGCGCGTGTGTTAGTCATTTAATGTGAAAACATATTCCCATAAAATTTCCAGCCGCCTGCAAATAGTATACAGTGGAAGAGCTAATTCTTGTCCACAAATATGGGTAAGATAACAGTAAAAAGTAAAGAGGTGACAAGATATATTTATCTCCCACAAGCGTTGGCTCATTTTCAGAAACCTGCTTCTGCCATTAAAGCTACGAAGTTGGTAAACAAAAGAGCTTTAACGCTTCCGAAGAATGTTGGTATTTAGTCCGAAAAGGCAAAGTCGATGGTTGATTTTGATATTAAATGTTGATATCGTTGTCTTCTAAATTTAATGTTGTTGGTCGGTGATAGTGTTTGTTGTGGGGTAATAACTAAAATCTATTTAATGTTACTTAAAACATGTACAAGATGTCGTTGAATGTGAGAGTTGTGCATGGGAAATAGGTGAAGACAGGAGATGGATGGTGGGAGCATGAGCCGGATCTGACGGGTTTCAGTTACACGGTGGGCTTACAAGAAACATATGGACTGAGGATCTTTGAAGACGCCAAAGGCATTCAATGAAGCTTACTGCATATGGCGACGTCGACTTAACATACCAATGGCTAAAATGGATGCTGAGCCCTGAATGGAGGAAATCAAACCCAATCTATATACTCAACGACGAATACATGGATTTGTTCTTGGCCATACGAGCTGATCTCGAGGAGATATACTTAAGAGTGAAGGTCCGTGTTGGAGAAGGCATAAAACAGTCAACTCTGGAAGCGTTAACATGCTTGTCAATAAGCAAACAAGCATGTTAAAGAATCCATAGACGGATATGTTATTAGGTAAGAGATTTGGAAGAAAATAAAATAGCTTAATGTCGACGCTATAAGTGGAATAACACGAGATAATGATGTTTACATGTAGCAATGCTGAGACAAAAACAGACTACGTCTACACAAGTAGAGGTCGGAGGGTCTTCAACTTCTTTTTGTTACAGGGTAACATCGGATACGCCTAAACAAACAGAGTTAGAAGGTATGAGATATAGTTAGTCTTTATACAGCTTACGAGAAAGATTTCCATAATATTGTTAACTGGTTTTAAAACGTATTTGTAACAGCTAACATTGATAGCGGTTATGTACGTGTCAATAAGCATGAAGGTATGTCAGCGAGTCCACATACATCTACGTTAGGGGGTAATAGTTATGGAAATGTATAAAGAATCTTCATATGCTTGTTTAAATGTAGTCTAAACAGAGACAATATTGTGCATTTGAAGCTATGGTCGGACAAAAGCAATATACGCCTACACAAGTGGCAGAATGTGACAGAACACGAGGGTTCAGTTATCGGGTATCTGGTGTCCCAGTAGCTTACAACGCGTTAGGAGGTAAAGACAATGTTATGTGTGTAAAGTCAATATATAAATGGTTAGCATGTAATGACGGTGATAACTATTAGCGTGTAACATGTGCAGGTTTGGGTGATAAAAATGAGATGGTACATCAAAGTACATCTAGAAAATTGATTTTTTCTCACATGAGAAGGAGACGCAGAGACAAATGGGGGAGTTCTTTATTCATTGGCAGGTACGAATAATAAGTAAAAGGGATAGATGGAAAACAATGAATGAAACATAGACATCTAACATGGGTTTTATAGCAGGGTAAATGGAAAGTGATAGAAGCCCAACAACTCATCATAACCAGATCTTAAGTCACTTTAACATCAGCACATCATATCCATCGCTAATAAGCTTGAGCATGTGTTCAACATGTGGGTCGTCCTCATCATCCGACCAAGAAAGTTTTTCAGTTTGCGGATCAAAACCATCTCAGGTCGAATTATAGAGTCAACTTGTACCTGGAGATTCGGAGAAAGAAGTAAAACAGACAATATATTAAGATCATTATACTTAGCATAAAAGGATAAAAGAGATGAAACAAGCACATGATGTTAGCCGAGATACACATATACACATGGAAACACTAATCTAAAACATACCAATTTTGGTTACAGAAGATGTTAGCCGATATACATATTGTACTCAAATATACTTCACAGACAACAATAAAATCAGGGATATGTACCCCCACAAAATTAACTCAAATGAATTCTACCAGGTAACTAAATAAATTATAACAATTTTATAAGTTAAGAGCTTTAGAACCTAACAATAAATTATGCAAATATTGCAAGAAAAATGAGTAGTTCTTTCCCACAAAAATGTTAACATGCAACAAACTATAAGGATAAATTATAGTTATCTAACAACCAACTTCACTAGACAAGAAAGACCAACCATATTTGAGATGAAGAACAAATTGTCCACTGAAATGATTAAACGATAATTCGCTAGTGTGTAACAGTACGTGACTAAAAACATTAGCAACTAAATGACAATTATATAGAGACAAGTTGACTATAGACTTTTCTTGAATATATCACTACACAGTCATTATATTTTAATTCACAGTCCACACAATGATTTTAATTTCGAAACTTACCCATTTCAATTATAAGATTTACTGACACACAACACCTCTAGTCAACTACTACTACTAGGCTATCTGTAACTTAATCCAAGCTCGAGAAGGGTACATGCGTCAATTCAGACGCTGATTTGACCAGCACGCGCCGAACTATTCAATGCCTCTAATTTCTCATTCAATCGTGTATATATATAATGCAATAACTCTTGTTCTACACTAAATTTATTGAAAAAAATACGGTTAATTTGGGTACAAATAAATTACAAGTTTACTTCTTTTTGTAACACTAACAAATTACAAGTTTACTTTAGAATAAAAAGAGAGTAAATCAGTAGTTTTACTGTAGTTACATTAGCAGAGTCAACACTCACTTAGTCAATAGTTCTGCGCCACGTGTCACGTGATCCATCATCTTCTTCTTCTCGTGATAACTGATTATGAACCCATAAAAGTGTAAATTAAAGAAAAGAATCAATCACACTTCCATGTAGAAGATTTACAGGTCAATTTATTTTATAATACACTTTCCGAGCTCGGATCACATGATATACACAGAATCAAATTTTTTTTAAAAAAAAATAAAAAATTGATTCCTTAGTGTTCATTGACAGACTGGTCTTTCTTCTCACTCTCTCTCTTCCTCTCTGACTTTTCTATCTGTGACCCTCTTTGTCTCTCTCTAACAGAACATCGAATAAGGTATCTCCAGACAACTTAGATTTCATCGAATGTTGTTGTTTAATTTTGATCATTAAAGTCCTTAATTAGAATTTTTTTTTCCTGGGTTTGACCACCATTTGCGAACGGGAAGGAGGAGGTAATGGAGAATGGTACGGAGAAGGTAGAAGATGGACCTACTACTGCTTAAATTTTGGCGGGCACAAACGATCACTTTCAATGATTTTTCTTGTCCAGTGTGGGTTCCCCAGTTTCCTCTCACCACTGACCCATCTAATCAATCTTTGCAACTTGTTTCAATCTATGAGAGAGAAACTCATTTCAAAGTTCTGATCTTTTTTTTTTACAGTCTATGAGAGAGAAAGAGAAGCAAAAGAAGCTCAGATTGTTGTCAACAAGACTTAAGTTTCTGGAGCTGAAGGAGATCTCAGATCTTCTATTCATATGAAGAAATCTTTCCTTGTAAGTTCTTCATCTTCTGTTTGGACATAACATAGTTAAATTCCAATGCCCTGTCTCTCAAATCTGGTAATACTATGTCTTGTCTGTTAAGATCTGAAATCTAGTTTAAAAGGTTGAGAAATTTACTAGAAAATCAATGTTTTTACTGTTCAAAGTTTCTCTCTTTCTTCCTGATTTGGTGTTTGCTTGCTTATAGAGGTGAAAATGTAGCTCTCAACAACTAACTGTGTCTCCATTATTCATGAGCTATCTAAGTTTCATAATGCTTCAGACTTGTGAACATCATAGGATCATAATGTTCTACAAAAGGGCTGAATTTTCCTAGAAATCAGTGGTCTTAGTGTTCAAAGATTTCAACTTTCTTCCCTGATTTGCTCTTTGATAGGTTTCAGAGTTGAAATGCGTGTGTCTCACCTAACTCTGCCTCCATTGTTCATGTAGTTATCCGAGTTCAGTAACAGCTTGAAACTTAGAGATATGTTGGTTTTTGATTTTGGATTTTGCAGCTCTTGTATGTGCTCCTGGTACATGCATTTCATAATGCTTGGTATAGTATTGGAGGAAGTCTGCATTGTGATTATTCCAATTCAGTGAATCTTCACCGGCCTCACAGCGTATCGATTACAGAGTTTGGAGCAGTTGGAGATGGTGTCACACTAAACACTAAAGCCTTTCAGAATGCTTTGTTCTACCTCAATTCTTTCTCTGACAAAGGTGGTGCCAAGCTTTTTGTTCCTGCTGGTCAATGGTTAACCGGGAGTTTCGACCTTATCAGTCACCTAACGTTATGGCTTGACAAAGGTGCAACGATTCTCGGGTCAACGGCAAGTCTCTGCCTCTTTAACAAGCATACACTTCGTTATTATACAGCAATGTGATCTAGTGTACAACTTGTTTCTTCTCAGAGCTCGGAGAATTGGCCTGTTGTTGATCCATTACCATCATATGGACGAGGAAGAGAGTTGCCTGGTAGAAGGCATAGGAGTCTTATATATGGTCAGAATCTCACAGATGTAGTCATAACAGGTACTAACCAATCTATCAATTTAATATGAATGATTCGTTCTTAAAACGTTGATGTTAGTCTGATGATACTATTGAGATAATGTAGAGATTAATGGGCTATGAAGGCTTAATCTCTAGAGAGTGTATGATAATTATCCCACATTAGAAGTTATTAGAGTTGTTAGTCGGTTATAGTTTCCGGTAGCTCAAACCGGCTCAATGATTTATTGTATAGTCTCGGTTTAGTTTCCTTTTGCTTAACCGAACATATATATACATGTATTTACACAACATTTCAGCTAATGAGAAACCTTTGGCTACATTTCCATAGACGTTGGGATGGATATTGACTAATATATAAAAGATTTGGGTCAATCCATTAATTGTCAATTGGTTTTTTTAGTTGGAGGTCCAGGAAACTTAACATATATTGTAATGATAGGTGAGAACGGGGCAATTGATGGTCAAGGAAGTATATGGTGGGATTGGTTTAGAAATGGAAAGCTAAACTATACAAGACCTCATCTTGTTGAGCTCATGAACTCTACTGGTCTTATCATCTCCAACTTAACATTCTTGAATTCGCCGTTTTGGAACATTCATCCTGTTTATTGCAGGTCAGGTCCTAATTATCTAATGCTACTTGATTTCAGCTAAAAATTTTCATCTTGTGTTCTGATATGGATCTTTATTGTTGTCTTAACAGAGATGTTGTTGTAAAGAATCTCACAATCTTGGCTCCTCTTGATTCTCCAAATACAGATGGAGTTGATCCCGGTGAGTTTCATTACAAAACTTTACAGCAATATTTAGTAATGTTGTTCTAAGTGACTTAAATCTCAAGGTATTGACAATGGGCTTTTCTTGAGTGAGCTGAAGTATACTAAGGCAGTTTAAGATTTCCTTTTATCGAAAGAATGAAAAGATCTCGTTATGATTCTATTTCTTTATTATATCGGGTTTGAGATTTATGTAAAAAGGTCTAGGGTTTGTAAATATTAGCACTCACATTAGTACAGAAACCCTAGGATATTTGACTCAATATCCTTATCTTTAAGTTTTCCGCAAAGTAGTTTCTTCTTCTATGGTTTACTCGAATGATCACAACAGTAACAAAATGTCATTTTTGGGATACTTTTTTCTTATTTGCAGACTCATCAACTAACGTTTGCATAGAGGATTGTTACATAGTTACCGGTGATGACTTAGTATCAATCAAAAGTGGATGGGACGAGTATGGAATATCCTACGCAAGACCAAGCTCAAAGATCAAGATCAACCGGTTAACCGGTCAAACCACTTCAAGCTCAGGAATAGCCATCGGAAGTGAAATGTCAGGAGGTGTATCTGACATCTACATCAAAGACTTACATATATTCAACTCCAATACCGGAATCAGAATCAAAACTTCTCCAGGAAGAGGAGGGTACGTCAGAAACGTTCACATATCAAACGTGAAGCTCGATAACGTGAAGAAAGCTATTAGATTCACAGGTAAGTATGGTGAACATCCTGATGAAAGATTTGATCCTAAAGCACTTCCGGTTATTGAGAGAATCACGTTTGAGAATGTTAATGGTGAAGATATCGGTGTTGCGGGTCTTCTTGAAGGTATAGAAGGAGATGAGTTTAGGGATATATGTTTCCTTAATGTTAGTTTTATAGTGAAGAAGAATTCGAAGAAAGCTCCATGGAAATGCTCGAGTGTTAGAGGCTATTCACAGTGGGTTTCGCCGGAAATTAGTTGTGATTCTTTTAGCGAGAGTGTCTTCCCGGAGCATATGTCTGATTGTTTTGGGTTGTCGGAGAATAATCTGGAGAGATCAAGTGGTTTAAGTAGATCACCATGGTTACTTTCTTGGTAAGTTACTGAAGTTTGACCCTTAAAGGGAAACAGAACACAGTTTGCTTGGTTGTGAAGAAACCTCTTTCATCAATTTTCGTTCCAATTTTTCTCTGAGGTTTCGTTTTTTTTTTAAATTGATGTTTTCGTTCTTTTTTTTGTTATTTTCTTGTAAATTTGTGTGTAGTGAGGAAAATAATCAGAATGGTTTAAGAGTTTTTTTTTTCCTTGTTTTTAATACTTTGGTGAGCAGAAGAAGTGTAATATCTCCGACAAGAATCATTTGAAATTGATTTTTTTTTTTGGTTAACAACTATTTTTACATTCTCAAATTTCATAAGAAGCACGAAACTCTAACTATCAGTGTTTAATCAAAAAAAAATAGGGGTGTGCATACAGGTTGGGCGGAATTTTTGAGTTTTCAATATCATACTCATAAACTCTATTCAAGTACACTTAATCTCAAATTTCATAAGAAGTATGTGTAATTTACACATAAATTCATTGGCTGCTTCAATGTTGAAATTTGATACGTTATCTATAAAATATGTAATGAAAACGTTTACGTAACATTTGTGATTTGTCAATTGAACAACAGTAATTACTTTGTAATATTTGTTATCGCTCAATAATAATGACATGGTCTGGGAATAAAGAAATGTCATGTAAGTTGATATCTACAATATAAAATGTGGTTAAGTGTCAATGTTACTGTATGAACAAAAAATGTAAAAGTTGGTTAGTCAAACCATGTTTGAATGTTGTTCAAAAAAAACAAGTTAGAATTATAGAAAAAAGTACACGAGAAAAATCGTATGAAAACGAAGAACTATGCCAATAGTTTTATATTAGATTCTTTACAATATTAATGTACATGGTTGAATTTCACCCTAATAACAAATCATTATCTTTTTGGTTAATAATGATAATAGATCATTTAGTAGTACATAAGAAATTGAAAAAAAAAAGTGAATAAAAAGAACTGTGTATTTTTTTAAATATAAGTTGGGCATTAATTAATGCGGGAATGAGAGAATGAGGTTTTAGTGATGATAAGTATATGTATGAAAATAATTGTCTAAAAGATAAGCACAAAATATATTCACACAAGTATATTAATATAAGGACTAAAGAATTACAGTTTTTTTTTTTTTTTTAAACATGAATGTTTTGTACATAGTATGAAATTGTCACCTATTTTCACATTAAACAAAATTGTCCGAGTATTTTATAAATAACTAACTGACTTCACTTTTGGGCGTGATTGATAAATAATAATAAAAAGTGTCGAGTCTAAAGATCTTTTAGGTTTGCAATTTAGGTATATTAACTAATAGAAAAGTGTCTAATCTAAAGATCTTTTACTCACAATCACTTTTTTTTACTTCTTTGACTTCTTCGTTTCTTTCTCTTTTATCTTTCCGGAAAAATGTTTTTTAATCTTCAAGATCATCCCGTCCAAGATGAAGAAATAGGGGAAATTCTTGACATTTCGAATCAGCAGTGGCTTGAATCAGCAGACCTCGTCCGAATTTACGAACATTATGAGCTAAATCCGTTTCCGATCTTTGATAGAAGACCTAGGCCGGCGTCAAGGGTACCGATTATGTTCTTGTCGACAGCGAACGATACAAATACATGTATATTTGGAACAATGTATGAAATTTTCACGTATTTACATATTAAAAAAAATTGTCGAGTATTTTATAAATAATTGACTAACTTCACTTTAGACATGACTGAAAATGTTAATAGATAAATAATAATAAAAATCAAAAATAAATAATTTAGGTTTGCAATTTAGGTTAAGCATATTAACTAAAATACATATTCGTAGATAAATAATATTTAAAATAATAGAAAAGTGTTGAGTATAAAGTTTGCAATTCTCTCTCTAGTTTTGTTTTACTCACTGTTACTTTTTTTTACTTTGACTTCTTGCTTTCTTTCTCTATCTCAAGAAAATGTATTTTTCAATTTTCAAAATCATCCAGTCGAAAATCAGTAGATATGTCAAATTCGCCACTCATCAATGGCTTGAAGAACCTGATCTTGTTAGAGTTTATGATCATATCTTGTACAAATGTTATAGAACTTTGTCTTCACATATATCTTCTTTTTGTGTATAAATGTACTTCTTATGAAATTTGAGATTAAATGTACTTGAATAGAGTTTATGAGTATGATATTGAAAACTCAAAAATTCCGTCCAACCTGAATTAACGAAACTCTAACTATCGTTTTTTAACCGGGTTCTACAAACAAACAAACAAAATCTCCAAACCGAAGACAAATGGAAGTCAAGAGAAAAAAAAAACAGTATTACTAGGAAAAAAAACATTCAAAGAACAAAAAACTCAACTGAAACTTAAGATAAATTTGACTGAAAATCCGATAATAAACATAAAGAGCATCTCCAATGTTCAATTGCATTTTTCATTCTAAAATAGAAAAAAATGTAAAATATAATTGAAATTCTCTTCAATGTATTATTCTATATTCTATTTAAAATTGAATATTTTAAGTATAATCTTACTTTCTATTTTATTATTTATTACAAATTATACATATTTTCTTCAAAATTTATAAATTGATCCATTCATTTACGAAAAATGGTTGAACAACAACAACACCAACAAAATCTGCCTCAATCCACTTCATTTGGACAATATTTTGCTAATTTAGATGGACCCAGAAGCGATTTACCAAAATTTTAATTCACTAAATTTAATTTATGTTGTTGTACTAAATTTAATTTTCGTTGTTTTATTTTCAATATTTTAAATATTTTATATTTGTTATATTTTTATTATGTTTTCTATTTACATAAAATGTTATTTGCATGGTTATTTTATAGATTGGAGTGTTTTAATAATTATAATTATCAATAAAAAGAAATCATCATCAAAATAATTATTTATTTCTTAAAGTAAAAATATTTAAAATTTGAAAGACTTTTTATAAATAAAAAGGTTCATTTGCAAAATGCAATTGAAAATTAGATAACTCTATATTTGAAATCGAAAATAGCATTATGTTATTTTGTAATTGAAAATGAGATAGATTTGAATCAAAATTTATTCCAAAATAGAATTTGACACCAAATTTGAAATAAAATTAGAGATGCTCTAAGCAATGTACCAAATAGCGTCATATAAGATATGGTTTTATTATATAGCTAATAATTTCTGAACTAAGAAAACTAATAAACAACAAAACATAACTTCTTAAGAAGGATCTGAATTTTCCCTCGTTACAACTTACAAGTTACAACCGAATAATAATAATATTACCGTAATAAACTTAAAAACAAAATTTTGAATAAAATCTCCGACAAAGTGATTTACATCATGACAAAACTAACTTTCTTGCCCTCCCACTGTATTGGTCAATCCTAGATTCCATCTTTTGATATATCAGTAGTGATAAGCTCTTGAGATCTTCAGTCTTCTCACGCTAGACAAGAACATCCTATAAAACAATCAATTAAACCCCCATTAGAGACTTCTACATCATTGATAATATTTGATTAGTGTTTTTAATTAGAGATTAATTAAATAAGAAAAATTACTTACTCCCAAGGAACATCTCCAACCATCATCCAGTCACCTTCCTTATCTGCGTACGTTAGCACGTGACTCTTCTCACTACACATCTCTTCTTCTTCAGCCCCTGTTTCAGTTTAAACTATTATTATTTACCATTCACCCACTAAACTTTCACTCTTCTTGCTAACAAACCATATATTTTCAAAAAGAACTAAAAAACCCATTCTTTTTAATACAATATATTAATTAATTCGACTCAAACCGGAGATCAACCGGATTTACAAACCACGACTAAACCATAAATAAAGGAGCAAATCTACTTAACCGGAAATAACCACTTAACCTAATCAAAAAAGCTAAGAGAGTACCAAATCCAATAAATCTTCATATTTCATATACAAATATTTCTTGAAAATAAGAATACAATGAATTATGATCAAGACCGGCCTTGGACATAACCACTTAAAACATTAGATTTGGTCTTCAAAATTTACCGAGGCTAGTATAAATTTTTATAACCTTCAAATTATAAACAGAAAATTATTAAAATTTATTCTAAAATGTTTATGGCCATTAAATCTCAAAACCGGTTATGGTTATGGTGTACATGCAAAGAGATGTAACTATATAGTTAATAAATTTTATGTAACGGATCTCAAACTATAAAAAAGGGTTATAGGTCTACATGCAAAGATTAACATATGAATTTATATGTGTGTGTTTAGATTCTTACATAGGATTGAGGCGTTGAACATGTAATCAAGAGTAGTGATCAAATCATGGTATCCATTAAGAGCAAAAAGATCGATCTTTCTTCCAATAGGAACACCTTCCATGTTAACCTTCACATAGAAGCTACCGAGACTATTACACTCGTTTTGATCTTCTTCTTCTTCTTCCATGATATTCATTTCATGATCATCAGCCGCAACGTTGACTCCATATTGATCATGATTTTCACCACCGTTGTAGTATTGTCCGGACGATGATCCGAAGCTGAGTCCGAGTCTCAGGTCCGTGCTTAGGTTACGAGTGTTACTCGAAGAGACACCAAATGGGTTGCTTTTGCAACTACTTTCTATCGATGAAGACGATGAGCTTCGACCTCTTCCCATTTCTTTTTTTTTTGGTATTATTTTTCTCTATGGTTTTTATCTAAACAGGTGACTAATGATTTGAACGTGTGTGTATATATATAGAGGAGATTTTTAAAAATTTTAAGAAGAATTGATATTGATATGGTCTTGGTGATATTAAATAAAATAAAAAATGGAGATGGTGGAATGATGAGACAGTGTGGTTAAAGATGTTGTTGATGTAGCAGACAAATACACGTGTCATTCAGACACTTGGTCAAAGTGTTGGTTTTGACTTTGTGCTCGGATTTTTTTGCTGGGTGTGTTCTAATTTAATTTGTATTGTTTCAAAGTAAATACTCGACTCCTAGTACTACTCTTCGTTTAACAATGATAATATAATTAGTTTATTTTTATTTTTAAAAAATTGTCTTGTTTTTAATGTATATTAGTGTTGGCTTTTTTAATTGTGTGAAAGTTCTAGACCTTAAACATATAATTTTTTAAAATAAAAATAGTATAAAATGTTTTATTTAAAGATAATTTTTTTATACCAAATATAATTTGAATCCGAAATTTTTTTTTTATATTACCATTATGCTATTAACATTTTGGTTAGTGTTGTATTTTGTCATTCAATCAAAATGATTAATTTATGGAGAAGATAGATAAACTACATGAGTTGTATGATTTATGTTATGATTTATGATTTATTTATCTTCATATCTTATATTTTGTGTTAATTGTACATTTATATTGCATCATTAAAAAACAAACGATTTCTATAAATAAAATCGTATTAGTGAAAAAATTAAGGCCTAGATTCAAGGAGTTAGATGAACGTAGACAAGAGATACATGTTCTAACCGGATAAGAACATTATTTCTTGGACAAAAAAAATATAGAAACAAAGTACATTGGAATTTTTATAAACCATAATTTACTTAATTTTTAGTCCTTATTAAATCAAGTTCAATGCATGAGATTATCGTGACGCGCATTGATGCATTCGTGGGTTCGACAAACAACCATTTCCATAATTAAGGGTTTTTTTTATAACCGCGAGACACTTTAAAAAGAAATGTTTTATAATTGTTTTTTTTTTTTTTTTTTTTTGATTAACCTGGGGGTATCCCGGGCTTATGGAAGGGCCCAGACTAATCCCCAAGGAGAGGTGCAGCCCACGGATAGATCCTCTCTCCGGGTATGCAAATGGGCCGTAAGCAATGGGCTCATATCCGTGTGGGTGAGCAGAGGAGGCATTTTTGTTTCCGCCTGGGCTCGAACCCGGGAATAGTGTTTACCACCCCGAACCCCTCAACCAGTTGGACTACCTCAACCGCTCATTTTATAATTGTTTGTTTAATGAGATGCTAAACACGTCTTGTTTACGTCATTAACACCCTAGTATTGTTTATTTTAATTATGACAAAAAGAAGATAGTCTACGTGGACAACATTGTATCCTAGCATGGAAAAGAGTTTGGAGCTTCGAATGATTCTTCTAATCCACGTCCCTTTTAGTTACACTCCACTCCTCTCAAATTCTTTGATTTGTTACTTTATTTTAACATAAAGCAAATAGTCATGTCCACAACCAAAAACATACTACTAATTTTCAGTATTAAAACCAACCCTTTAATACATAACTATTTCACATGATGATTACAAATTCCATATATAAAAATCAAACTTATATCTTTGTAAGCAAAAGGTATATATATAGCTTTTGCTTCTATAATCTCTTCCTGCCATAAAGGCATAAACAAAAACACATCAAATTAGTTATTTAATAATCTGCTTATATGGGCTCTCATTTGTAACTTCAAAAGCTAATTTGTAATTTTTGGGTGGCTAACTAGTAAGAAGTCAAGACTTCTAAGTATTATTTTGATTTGAATATAAACATATATAAATGTTGTTCGTTTGTAAGCCGCTGGTATCCAATACCACTCATTTTTTTAATGTCAAGTGTAGGAACTGATTGATAACGTTGACAACAACGTCATATAAACGAATAATAATTTGTTGTTGCCGCCAACCATTGCCGTCAGCGACTAGCAAACAAATATCATTTTGTTTGAAAACCATCACTTTAATTGGTAACATTTGAATAATCGCGGAATAGCGAAATTATATTTAAACACACACAATTTTATAAATTTTGCGTTTAAACGCAATTTCGATACTCAACTATTCTGTGAATTACCAAGCAAACTAATATTAATTTCATAATTAATTTATATAAATTTTACTTTTTTGTGAAATTGATTTTTTATATATTTTCCATTTTACAAAATGTTATGATTGACAAAAAAAAATTGCGGAATGACGTTTTTAAACGCGATTCTGTCATTCCACAAATTACCAAACAAGGTCCATGTATTAGTAATCAGAAAGTTGCATGTTTTTTTTTTTTTTTTTTTTTTTTTGAAAAACAGAAAGTTGCATGTTCCATGGTTTTATACGTTACATGTAATAATTAGAAGTAAAGGAAACAAATGGAGAGAAAAGGGTGCCGGGAAGCAAGCATGATGGATGAGTAATGAATGCGTAACCTTAAAGAGAGGAGGAGCTAATGAAAGATGCTTCATGCACTTAAGGAGACGTCACAATTCTCCTCACAAACACACACACTTGAAAACATATATATTTTTCATTTTTTTGCTAAGCACGAGAAGAGAAAATGCAGAGAGCGACACAATGCCCCGTAGTAAAAACCATTATGCATGCATGCATCGACAACATTTTCACAATTCCCCACGTCACGTGCCTTTTTCCACGTGTCTCCTCCTCACTTTGTCGCCTCTCCAAACACTTGTACAAATTCTCTTTTATCATTCACTCGTTAACTAGCTTCTCCTACATGCATGACCAATCAATATTATTACTAGAAACCATTTTAACCGAAACTTACAGTATTTTCCAAATTTATTTTACTACTATACCATTTAAACAAACCATTCTATTAATTTAGAGACTTACTTAAGCATGTATGACTTTAGTTTACTACTATCTCCCTTTCTCAAATATAGAAGATTTTAGAATTTTAGTTTTTTTTTTTCAAAATATAAGATTTTTTTTCATATCTCTATGCAAATACATTTCTATGCAAATATTTACTATATTTTAATATCAAATAAATTAAAATCCAACATATAACTTAAAAGCTTCTTAGAAATTTTGAAAAACCAAAATTTTAATAATATTTTTTGTTTAAAAATAGAAAATGTATTTTTTCTTAATATGTGTATATTTCACAAAAATCTCATATATTAAGAAACCGAAGGAGTATTAAAATATAATCTTAATTAGTTTAATAATTATTATAATTTTTCTTTGGATATGTATAGAAATAAATCATATTTCTTTTTTTTTCAAATCATATATCAAATGTATCTTTTAATATAAAAAGAGGACTTTAAAATATATATATATATATATATATATATAAAAAGAGGGAGAAAATAATTTGAAATGATTCTGACTACTATATATCAAATGTCGTTATCCGTAGGCCAAAATTAAGCATATGTACACAAGAAAAAGTTACTCCCTCCGTTTCATAATGTAAGGGGTTTTGGCTAAAAGCGCGGAGATTAAGAAATCTACTTTTCTACAAAATATATTTATTAAATAAATAAATTAAAAATAATTCATCCAATAACAAAAAAAAACTGTAAAATATAATTGGTCACACAGTTTTCAATAAAGTTAAAATGTCTAAAAATATGTAAACCTCTTATATTTTGGAACAAAAAAAAACCTCTAAAACCCCTTATAATTTGAAACGGAGGGAGTAATACAAATGGTTTGACATTCAAACAATGTATTTATCATAATAACCGATATTTATTGCGATGCTACCGTTTTTGGTTTGAAACCTTGAACCAAAAGAAACTCTAAACATGTTAAAAGGGAAAAGATAAAGATGAGATATGTTCCCCACCATCCCTACCACTACCATCACCATTCCCTCACTTTCTTTCTTTCTACTTCATACTTTTCTCTACACCATTCTTTGTTCCCTGCACTTTTTTATTTGTGTATCTTTTACTCTCTTTCTCTTTTTTTTTGGTGTTTCTAGATTACCAATATGTTGCATTTATTTGGTCAGTACTCTTCTTTGGATCTCATACAACGTATATATGAATATTCCAAAAACGATGTAAACAAGAAATAGAAAGAGCAATCAAAATATACCAGAGATAATTATAGAATATTATTCTAACAAATTTAATCAAATTAAATAATATTTCTAAAATTAGCCAAATAAGATAAGAACATGTCTTTTATAATATATGTGTGTGTTTGTGTGAGAAAATTTAGAATTGAAATTTATAGAACGCAGTTTTTTTACTAATATATAATAAAATTAAATACAATAAAAATTTTATAAATTAATAATTCGATTAACTAATAAATTTATTCGTTAAGTTACGTATTAATTCAAATAATTTTTTATAAATTAATAAAATATCAGTATCTCGATATTATCAATTTATAGAATTTTTGATTCGTACATATAAAAACTCATTTCAAAAGGAAAACAATGCACTCATAGTTGTTTAGTTTCTAGATTTAATGATATTGTCTGGTCCTTTATAAAATCATTAAGCTGTAAGAGAATTTTCCTCTCTTTTTGAGAAAAGATTTACTTTATGTTTTATCACAAATTATGATAACTCGACTTTACTGCAATGTGTTTGCTTGTCAGTAAAATCATGGAGTGGCTTCAAATCAGGATGATTGTATGTCTCGTGAGCCTCTCTTGCTGTCCAACTCATTCCATTTTTTCTCGTTTTTTGTTTTTCTTGTCACAAAGTTGACCATAGCAACATGCAAGACCAATTATTACATTTTAATTAATAATTAAAATTAGAACAAATCGCAATAAATGCACAAATATATGTTTTATCAAAAATATAGCAATAAGAAAAAAAAATCACAAAATAACATTTATTTAAGGGATATGAACAAATTAACATTAACCTTAAACATTAATACTAAACCCTAAACCCTAAATACTAAACCCTAAATCTTAAATAATAAACCCTAACCCTAAATACTAAACACTAAACCCTAAATAATAAATCCTAAACCTTAAATAATTAATCTTAAATCCTAAATTATATAATGCTATAAAGCTGGCATGCGGCCTGACTAGGCCCAGAAAGATTAGTCTGGACTTCAGTCTGGGATCCTCCCTGGATTATCAAAAAAAAAAAAAAAACTCGTATATGATAAAACCATACAATTCTGTGATTCTAATCGATAAATGCACATAAACTAAACTAGGGCTCATAATGCGTCTGACCAGTGATGAATGACTTTAAAGCTACTCCGTCTTCTTCTTTTTTTTCCAATCAATAATGTTTTATCAATTTTCCAATCAATAATGTTTTATCATTTCTTTTTTTAAAATAATGTTTTTTATGTTAAAAATTAATAATGATCATTTTACCATGAGGAAATACGTTTGCTCTTGTTTTCAAAATATTTCTTTCTCCCAGTTTTACGTTACAATGGAGTTTTTTTAATGCTACTATGATAAATAAATGAAGAAAATCCGAATTTCCACCGACTTCGAGGATTAATTTGGGTTATAATTTTTTGATTACTTAAATATGATCAATGAAGTTATGTGTGTATATGAGAAATTATCAGTGAAAGAACAAATAAAAACTACGGTGCATAAACACTTATTAGGCGCCCCAAAAAGATGTAAATAGTTTATTTTTGGTTCAGGTTCAAACGACAAATTAAAGCCTCAACTTTTTTCATGTATATTTTTGTTTAAATAGATTAATCACCCACGATGAAAATTTTATACCTTGGTTAAATATTAATGAATATTCATCTAACTCTATTTGCAAAGGTTGTGTCACTTCCAAAATGTTAGTACCTAAACCCTACTTAAGTTTAAAATGAATTTACTACTTCGATGCAACTCAACCAAACAAAAGGTATATCGATTTCCCCTTAAAACCGAGTGAAAACATGTTTTCCTTTAATCAAAATAAGTTTACAAAATAGAGGAAGATTTAGATTTGGTGTCTAAAGTAGCAAATCTAGTGATGTATTAGCAATGTTCTTTTTCCATTTTTTTTTAACGCTGATACAAATTATGAGAACTATTACAAGGATAATTTTACAGATAATAATATCTATATTCTACGAGAATCCATCAACGGTCACAATCAACGGCTCCACCTGCTCCTGAAAATTTTCTTATAAGCTTGCCTCAATTAATCTTGTAAAACTGCTTCTTTGGGGATTCAAACCCAGTACATGCCGGTGTAAAACTTTAACCACTTGACTATTAGATCTTGATTGCTTCATCTTCGGGGATTCGAACCCAGTACATGCCGGTGTAAAGCTTTAACCACTTGACTACTAGATCATGGTTGCTTCATCTTCGGGGATTCGAACCCAGTACCTACCGATCTAAAGTCGCAAATCTAGTGATGTATTAGCAATGTTCTTTTTCCATTTATCTTATTATATTTGAGCTTGTTGAAGCTGCTTAATACATTAATGTATATGAATGCATGAAACTCGATAAAGCTAAGATACGGCCGGGGTGTGTGCGTGCGTGTGTTAATATTGAGGTGTTACGTGCGTGCCTTTTTATATAGAACATTTGATACTATATTTTATATCAATTATTATTTGGATTTTTTTAGATTACGCACTAACCCCGTGATTGATTCGGGACTTCTTTTTCTTTTATCAAAATTTTAAATCTTAAAACGTGATAAAGATATGTGTGGCTGTACGTGTAACAATATGTTTCCCCTTTAATCTGACCTCTCTAATGACGTCATTTGCCTTCCAAATGACATTTGATTTGCTATGATCGATGCATATTACATATTATCATAGCACACTTTGACTATGTTCATAAGCCATATAAGGGCCCAATAATCCAATAGTATGCGTTTACGATGTTGCTATATTTGCTTCAAGATTCTCTATGTTCTTTTTTTTTTTTTTTTCATCTGAAGGGATATTAATATTAAACAGGGAGGAATGCGTTTTTGAAATACAAAGCTGGCAGAAGACAAAACCTTCTCCAGAATCTAAGCCGGCGGAAAACAAAGATATCCCCGGAAACAAAAGCCCATAAAGGGTTGCTAAACCTACAACTAAAGGAAATAAATCGATACAATCCAACTCTAAACCATCGCAACTCAAGCTTGAACAAAGTGGCAATCGAAGAAGACAAAGGAGCGGGATAAATCGTCGTAGCCCACGGCACACCGCACGATAACATCAACTACCTGGAGACGCTCAGAGAGACTCTCTCTCACCAACCCAGAACCAATAAACAAGACTTCAAAACCCGACAAGAAAGAATCTAAGAAAGTTCTTCTAAACCTCTTTCGGATACGGATAAGACGCACTCATAAACGTCTAATAAAACCCTAGATAGAAGCCCTAAACACAAACCAAATCTCCAACGTAGCCTAAACAATCCAAAACCCGAACCCAACCTTGAAAGCATGATTGAAAAGCACTCACCAAGCAAACCACCATTAACCACAAAGAAACAAACTGAGGAACTAGAGCTAGAGTTAGATCACCAATTTTCCAACTAGCAGAGGTAACTAGAAATTAACTTTTAAAAACCATTAAACCAACATCCCAAGCCAAGATGTAAACCGGAATCAGTCACATCGCATACCCCGAGCAAGACCCGAAACTCAGACCAAAAACCGACCACGTCTTCTCGAGTCAACACCAACAAAAGCCTGAACTAACCCAGATCTAGCACTTACAACACGGACTCACCAACGACGGTGAGCGATAACTCTGGAACAGGCGGAAGAGTCGACGGCGACTACACCACGGAAGCGCCAAGGAACACCGACCGAGATCCGGCTTATCGGCGAAGGCTGAGCAGGGCATGAAGCATCGAGATCCGGCGAATAGGAACCGACGAACCGTCGTCTACGGCGGCTTGGAAGGAGGACGAGAAGCATCTAGTGCGACGAACGGAACACTCCCCGGCCACGGCAGTGAACGCCGGCCGGGGAAGAATCGGATGAAAACGAGGAGCGGCCGCCTCGAAAAACGAGCCTGGGAGAGTTTTCTTCCTAGGGCGAACCCGTGATGTTATTTGTTTTGTTCGTAGATTCTCTATGTTCAATAAGAGAGTAATCGTAGTTGTCTTTAATTATTATTCAGTGAATCATACAAGCCGATGTTGCTTGTTTCACAAGCTTCTTTTTTTGTTAACCTAATTTGTTTAAATCGGATTGTGGTTATATATATAGTAAGCTCAGCTAGGCTATCGTAGAACGTAATTTTATGAAGACAGTGGATCTTCAAGTATTATTCTTTTCAATCGTTGTGTTGTTTGTTTCAAAAGTTTTTCCGGTTACAACTTCGATCCAGTTACAAATTAATGGGATTTACTTGTATATATATTGTCTCTCAAACGCCATAACATATATGATAAGGTACAATTATAATTTGAGCTTAATTTGAGCTTATTGTGAGTTTTTAAATCAAAACTAATTGACAATCAATGGAATTTTCACACGTCTTTCAAAGATGATGGTTTTATCAGCATATATTGAGCCAAAACCTTCTTTTAAGATAGGAATATTTGGATTTATTATAGATTTTCAACTTAAAACCAGTTACAATTAGTAGATTGGTTTTCACCTATTATACATTAGTGTTGGTCTTTTATAGTTTTGACGTGGAATCTTAACATATGATTTTATTTATATTTGAAATAATTAAATTTTCTCGGATGCAATAAAAACTTACTTTAAATTCATAAATTATGTTCACACTTGAGAGAAACTGGAATGCTAAAAGCATTTGCATTAGTTAAAAACTTATTAAGAGGTTTAACAATAAAAAAAATATAAAATAAAATATTTTATTTAACTAAAAATTAAATTAAAATTTTAAAATATATTAAATCAATTACAGTATGATACATGAGTTTTTAATAAAAAATTTCATGTTATATGAGTTTCTTAATAAGAACTATAAAATTTCCAGATAAAAATTATAAAGTTCTAAATGAGAACATCTCATTTCTTGCTTCTATTTTTATTTTTTTTCTTCTTTATTTTAATGATAAGAATTCTAGTAAAAACACCTCATTGAAGATGTTCTAAGTTTATTGAAGCAACAAATACAAGTTTAAATCTCTGTTAAAAAAAAACAACATACAAGTTTGTTGAAACAACAAAAATTCATGTTAGGACCAGATGTGACATTGTACCCAAAAAAACCATGGCAAAAAATAATTTGAAATATCGAAATCTAAAATGAAAATAAATAAAAAGAAATAATGCAAAGAGTGAGGCCTGCAAACGAACATGCGATTCAAAATCAGCGATTGACGACTTAAAATTCGATCGCTGGTTTTAACATCGATTTAAAAAAATAAACGACTGTCGCATCGATTTTAAAACGAATAGCATAGCGATTGTTGCTGTCGCTAGTCGTTAACAACTGCGAACCAGACAGGCCTTGAGTCATTGTCATGGAGGACAAATGTCTAAATACTGTGCAAAAGGGGACAATCAAAACACAAAGGTGGGCTATCAATCACGTGGCTTTCACGTGAAGTTCACGCCTTTCTTTTTTTCTCTCTTCACTTTTTTGTCCTTTGAGGAGAATGCTGCCAAAACTCTACGTAGGCCCCATTAATATATTGTGGTGGGCCCAGCCCCGGCCCATTCTCCTTTGTCCTTATATCTCTGTGAAGGTTCTTCCCACAACCACGTGGGCTTTTTTGGCCCGTTTCTTCTCTCTCTCTCCTTTTTTTGTCGTTACTACATTTTATTTTGTTGACATTATCATGTTTTATCTTTTTTTGACAAAGACATTATCATGTTTTATCGATAACGAAAACTGAGGAAATATATTTTGTTGTTTTCATTTAGATGTATTACAAAAGATATTAGTCTCTGTTATGGCAATCTGACATTCTGACTTATGTATATAATTTTGTATACAAGATATTTTTGTATTTTATGATTTTGGAAACAACATCAACTTGAATAATCTTTATACAGAAATAAATAAAAGTTTTTGTATAGAAGATGCTAAGATTCGATATTGTACGAATAAACAGCACTGTACTGAGATTAATTGCACCTGAAAAATCCCCCAAAAAATTGAAATAAATAATAATAATAATAATATTTGCCCAAAAAATAATACTAATAATAATAATATAATAAAGGAAAAATAGACAAAAGCGAAATATAATAAGAGCTAAAAGACTATGAGGTTGATCACAAAAGAAAGATATCTTTCACTTACTCTTCCAAACGAAGACAAAAGCCTTTTGGATCATCCAACAAAGACAAAGATGGCTTCTCCATCATCAGCATCAACCTTCAGACCAAATTAAGTTCATTCTTGATTGATTCACATAATATCTACACACACATATACATATATGTAGATGATGTTCTTACCAAACTGATTGTTCTTGCAGGTTAACCGATCAAGAGTATATGGAGCTTGTGTTTGAGAACGGTCAGATTCTTGCAAAGAGCCAAAGATCCAACAGCTTTTCTCTTCAGAATCAACGTACGTTATCGATCATGGATTTGTACGAGGCCGAGTATAACGAGGATTTCATGAAGAGTATCCAGGGTGATACTAGTGATGACACACAGGTTGTTCCATAACCTCATGTTGTTTATTGTTGTTGCTGCATATGAAGCAAACATGTTTAACAATAATAAGCATGCTTAATTTGATCTCAGAATTTAGCTTCTTCATCAAAGAGGATGGTGGTTGATTATGAGAACCGAAAGGATATCGAGTTTATACCTCCTGATGAACAATCTGTGGTTGCTGAAAGGTCGGTTGAATTGGGTTTTGACTCCACAGATTTTACTGAAGACAGTGAAGGATCGACGTATCTAAGCAGTGTAAGAGGATTGATTGGTTTGGTTTTATCTGTTAGGTTCTTGTCTAAAGAAAGTTGTTTGTCTCAGCACAGAATCTAGATGATGAGAGGTCACAAGTCCCTGCAAGAACAAGAAAAGCTTTGGTCAAGAGAAGACGAAGCAACGAGCAAACGAACGATATCAACAAGAAAATGCGTACTTTGCAGGATCTAGTACCTAATTCTCACAAGGTTTGTCCAAAAGAACCAACTTTTTAATCTGTTTTACCATTACTTCCATTACCCTAAATAATCAACTGTTCATAGGACAACAAGGAATCATTGTTGGATGAAGCAATCAATTATATGACGACCCTTCAACTTCAAGTTCAGGTATAACAAACAACAATGCTATATCAAATAACAAAGCCAATCTAAAGATTCTTGTTCTAACCTGTTTAAATCTTGGATGTCAGATGATGACTATGGGTAACAGATTTGTTACACCAGCAATGATGTTGCCTTTGGGGCCGCATTACTCTCATATGGGTCTAGCAACAGGTATGCAAATGAGCGTACCACAGTTTCTGCCTGCGTCTGTTCTAGGAGTTGGCTTGCCAGGGTTTAGTAACTCAGCAGATATGCTAAGGTTTCTTGACCATCCTGGACTAATGTCAATGCAAAACTCGGCACTAAACTATTTCCCCCAATCTGTCCCGCCATCATGTGCTGTTTTCCCTAACCAAATACCAAAATCCACCTCTTTGCCAAATCTAGATGATGCCAGAACAGATGGAGGAATTCTCTCTAGTAAAAGATCTGATAAACCGTGAGCAGATGAAATAGACTGTGAGGGATGATAGTTACCTGCTGGGGGACTTGTTATTCTCCAAGTAAGTAGTGAGAACACTGAAGCCATCTCAAGGTTAACCACACAGATCCAAAAGAGCACTACAACATGAGAACAAGTTACCATGGAAGGATCTGCTCAAGTTTCTCTTTATTTAGTGCCAGCTTTTCTAGTTCATGTAACATAGATGAGAATAATACTCTCCTAGTACTAGTTTCCGTCTGAAGACAAATCGAAATCATCTAATTTGACCTTGCGGTCTTTATATGGAACAAGCTCCTGAGTTTATACAATAGAGTGAAGCTTTTGTTTCTTGAAACCAAACAAGATGCATAGCTTACAAATACTATGGAACTCGCTTTACCAAGTTCCATTCTATTTATATGATACTGATTGTACAAGAAGTAGAGAAGAGATCGCACCACAATGAATGGCAACTATGCTGCTTCAAGAATCTTTTTTCCGCCATCTTTCATCCGAACTGGTTCAGTAGCTTGATCCTCCAGTGTTTGTTTTGTATTGCCAAGTTTAAGCTCTGAGAACATCTCAGTCAGTGAATCTGCAGTATCTGAAGTTGTTGGTTGGACCTGGGAACTTTCGCTTTCAAGCTCCATCTCTAATTTCAGGAATTCTTCTTCGATATCTTCATCATCAATATCTGGATATGGAGCTGATTCTGCCACACCAACAAAGAGTATATATAAACATACAAGTTCGTGGACTAATCTAATCGTGTATGTATGTTAGAATGACAACAACAACAACAAAAACACCACTCACCGAGAGCTTTTTCTACTTCCTTCTGTGATTGAATAGTCTCCTCAATTTCTTCCAAACAGTCATGAACTTCATCTGGACTGATCTTGATGTCCTTCATAACCCTAGCTCCAGTTTTGATTGCTTCTGAGACCTGCCAAACACAAAGAGATATAACTTAATTAATAAATGATACTATTACAAGGCCCCAACATGACAAGCTCGATCTCTGGGGGTTTTCATTGTTTGAAATACCATCTTCGTTGATTCGGAATCCGATATAGTGTTCAACACTTCCTCTACTCTGTTCAGAAGTGACATGCATTTTTCTCTGCTCTCAGTCGTCAGCTTCAATTCCCTTGCATGCCTTAGAGCAATTTTCTTGTGGCCAGACTTTAGAGATGCCAACGCTGATTTCCTTGACCTACAAAAGGAAAAAAAGGTTAAACTCTTAGATTCAATCTATTTGACAAATTACGGATAAACAGAGCTAAATTATTCCAAGGCTGTGATCAAGAATTAGACAGTGTTACATTTCACAACGTTGGTCCAACACTTCAAGTTGATCTTGGAGCTTCTCTGTAGTCCTTAGCAAGTGCAGAATATCACAGTCTAAAGTTGAGATACTGGGAAGTGCTGCTTCAGAAAACAACACTTTAACACCCTGCAACGCACAAGTATGTTGGATTCAGACACTAAGAATAGGTCTCGGTCTGAAGTGAGCCCAACTTCCGGACCTTGTCAAATTGCCCTCTTTCAATTTCTTTTCACTGATATGTGTAATTAAGTAAGAAACTTCTTGGACATCAAAATTCAAGCATGGAACAATACACATTAAAAAAATCCACAAATACATGATAGAAGAGTAATAAGACCAACGAAAATATGGATAAGAACTAACCTCAGTCAATTCTCCCCGATGAATAGATATTTTATGCGCTTTTCCAACACCTGACAAGTGACTCAAAACAGCAGATGCCTCATTTGAACCGTTGCACAAGTTCAGGAACTTGTTCAGCGTGACAACACAAGTAGAAGTCCAGTGTCCCTCAGATAAAAGTCTCACCACATCAGTAGCCTTCTCCTACACATGACATATTGACTCAATAATGTTCATCAACCACAGACTTACTAAATAGACTGACAATCCTTTACCCATATTAACAAAAAGAAAGGAAACCAACCACCTATAAAAGATGGCTTGAAGACTTATATAGTTAGCTCACACATTTCAAGATACCAACTTTTTCTCAATTTCAATAATTACAAGCCACGTTCACACATTATAATCAGACGCACCTTCAAGAGAGGGACGATAACAAGCTTACTTTCCAGAATCTCTCCTGGCTTCACTGCAGGTTGAGCCACTAAATTCCTCACTGTCCTCAATAAACGAGATAGACGGCCACTAGCTGGGTTCTCGAGTTCGCTAATCCGCATAACATCACCTTCATTGTGCATCAATAACTAGAAACAACAAAGAGATAATCGTAATCAATCCCCAAGAGAGAATACAACAAAATCCCTTTCACCACTAATTGTAAAGACTCACCAGTACATGATCAATGCATAAAGGCGTCATTCCTCCTCGATCAAACCACGACTTCTTCACCTTTGGAAACAAAAAACGATACTAATTTTTTCCAACTAATTTACACTATAATCAAAGCGATTGACCAGACCTGGACAGGATCAACGATGAATACTCCGAAATGACGCGAAACCTTAAGGATCAAATCGCGCCAAAACTGAAATTTAGTTTCCCAATCGGATCTTTGACCACTAAACGCCTTGAATCTGGCCATCGCCACCACCTCATCGTCCCAATCCGGAACTTCCCTTCGTATGAACTCCTTCACAGAATCCGAATCCATTTCCTACGCTCAAGTGAAATTTCAGGGGGGAAATCAACAGGTATGAGGAACAAGGGCTTCTAGACTCGCAAATTTACACAAATTTCGACCGAATCCTACGAATTTGAAACTCGATTTCCCGCCGCATCAGTTTTTATACGAAGATCATCTGAGAGAGTAGCCAAGTCCCAAATGAGTTCTCACATCGACGTGCTCTGCCGTTTGAATTATACGCTTTAGCAATGTGTGATGTTTTTTCTAGACGGTATTGAAGTTGGAACCTCGCAAACCCTTTTAAAAATTGGGTCTGGCCCATTAGTGAGAGAGACTAAAGGGAGATTATTTTTCCACTGAAAATACTTTCTATTGCATTGATAGAACCTTGTGTTACAACATTACAACCACATCGATCCCCCATAACGTACTAACTAGTCAAAAAATCTCATCAACATGATCAATATCACTGCCAAAACAGGGATCCCTGATAGACAAACGATCACGGTTAAAAAGCTCGTGTAACCAACGCGGTTCACCAACCACTACATATGATTGAAAGAGATCCTCTCTGGTAGCACTTTGCGCAATAAGAAAAACACTCTGCACTTGCCTTCTAGAGACATGGGTGATGTTCCAATGCCTTAGCCCTTGCAGCATCAAAAGTATAGGAGTATAAAACCACTTGAAAGCAGGCCACGCAGATGGTCTGATAACCGCCCCCACCAAATCTTTAGAATCCGATGCAAACTCAACTCGATCGACCCTTAGGCTGATCAGGGGAGATTATTCAACTTAATAACTTTAGTATTATTCAATGAAACATTTTAGAAATTCTTTTAAATTCTAGTGTTATTTAATTTATCTAATTTTAAACTCTATTAAATGTTAGTTTAAAATGTTATGTGGTATTTATGGTTAATATCATTTCAAATAATTTAATAGAAAGATTAAATAAAAATGTAAAGAACCAAATCCTAGATTTTTTTTTAAAAGGCTGATACAAATTATGAGAATCATTACTTCCGTTTTACGAGAATCCACGACCACAATCAACCATGTTTTTGAAAAATTTCTTATAAGTTTATCTTTTTTAGTTTTGTAAAACTTGCGTATTCGGAGATTCAAATTAGTATCTATTGGTATAGAAGTTTTAATCATCTGACAACTAGTCACAGAGCTATAACTAGATTTTAAAGTGTCATTTGGGTAAAATTCATTAAAATCTCTTTTACAGGCTTTAAAATCTAGTCGATTAAGCTTTGACTTTGAAAACTAGACTGATGGAAAGTCGAACGGCCAGCGTCGCTCTGTTGTTTACCAACAAATCCACCATCAAATCACTATCTAAACTTCCTTCTTATAATACTATATCTTTTACAAAATCAGTACTACGCAATTAGTATATTAGAAGCGACCAAATCTACACAACATTATAAAAGAACCTTAGTTCTTAAGGATAAGTAAACATTCTATGGGCCGGCCATACAATGACCTAATGAATCACACACGATTGACACACGTTGATACCATTTCCTATGAGATAATTCTTTTTAAAAAAAATTGAAAATGGGATAGTCAAACATGTCAAGTAGTAAATTAGTAAAAGAGAGTCTAGTAAGCTTTCTACCACATGGGTTTGATTTGGGTTGGTTACCGGAACTTTCACATGTCTATCTGGCCCTATGATTAGTCGGTGAATATGGGGTGATGCGTTGATTCTCAGTGTCGAAAAAATCCGGTCCTTTGCAGAGGATGATGCAGAGGTCTTACTGGTCAGAGTCAACGATCCCATAAGATCCGGATCACTTGAGTTATCAAAAAAAGTGAATGGCTAATTTTTTCCTTTCTTAAAGTGAGATCGGATCCACACGAAGAAGTGAGAACTAAAGAGGAATGACTTAGAACAAAGTGTACCAAAAGACATAAACGGGACAAGAAGGGGCCGTCCATGCATATAGTAAATGCGTTAATATTAATTACGATAATGATTTGTTTTATCTGTACACACCACACAATACACCTGATATGTATCCAATTCCATATAAAAACTCGACAAGCTTATCTACAATCGAAATATAGAGACGTTGCAATGTATACCTAACTCATCCTGGTCTGTGATAACTCAACCATGTCATGTGGTTTGGCATGTTCGTTTTTTTTATGTGATGTTGATCTATATCTGTCTCAATACATCTTTATGGTCGGGAAGTTAATTAGTCTGTGTTTATCCGCTACAACTTTCACATATATTAAACTTATGGTTTAGAGCATGTGAACAAAATGATTTAGACTCAAATTAGTCAATAATATCTTTGCACTAATTTTAAGAGTATACATTAATCCAAATTTAGTTATTTATGTAGCTGAAAAGGTAAGTGATGAGACCAAGTAGCGTCAAATTTGCTGGTTTAACCAAAATGATAGGGATATTGAGACCTTCATATATAAGACGATCTAGCGTTAAAGGAAACAACGGGTTTAGAGTATATTATGGATAAGTGATGTGATTAATCACCGGTCGATCCTGCGATATTGCCATTTACGAGCTGCTAATAATGTGCTCAAATAATACATGTGTCAATATTTATTGCCTGAAAAACAGTGTTTAAGAAAGCGCTAGGCGCTAGTCGGGTGGTGACCTAACGCCTAGCGCCTATAACACCTAATCGGAAGCCTAGATTATAAGTAGGCGGCCTAAGCGTTTATAAGATTAAACCTACGTTACATGGAATCGGAAACGGGTACGCGGAAGCGGAATCGTATGGAAGCGTAGAAGCGACTTTTCCGAAATATATAGGAAGCGGGTACGTGTTGGAAGCATATACACATAAATATATATATATATATATATATATATATATATATATATATTTATATATATTAAAATATAATATAACCAATAATTAAAACTTATATGATTTAAAATTAAATATAAAATATTGTATTCATTTTTAGTTAACTATATCAAATAAGACGAACTCAAAATATATTGTGAAAATAACTAAAAAATTCCAAGTTTTCAAAGATAATATTATCCAACTAATTAAATTAATCACTTCTAATAATTCACAAATTATTTATATAGTCTATCTAAATAAACTTCTTTATAAGTAAAAAGATAAAATTTATCATGCACAAATATCAAATTTTACTATTAGTTTCAATGTTTTATATATGATTTTATTTTCTCTAGCTCTAAGTCTTTGTTTATAAAATAAAAAATTATATAAATTATAACTCTATATTTATTTTTTGTTTACGATTTCAGGATTTCAAAATGGAAGCGCAAGCTTCCAAAACGGAAGCGTAAGCTTCCAATGCATTTATAAATAATAAAATTTATTTTAATTTATTATCATAAGATTTTATAATATAATATACTAATTATCACATTTTATAAATAATAAATATTATATTAATATATTATTATAATATTATAATTTTTTAGGCGGGTTAAAAGGTAATCGGGACGGTTCATGGGAGTCAAACATGAAAATTTCATGAACAATTAGTCTCAAATAAATAATGATTGAATAAAATGGCCTTTTACCAAAAAAATGGGTTAAAAATGCAAGTGTATGTATCAACTCCTTTTCAAAAATATCGAAAGCATGTAATATTATTATTTTTTAATATGTAAATAATGACAACGTAGATTAGTTAACTTTACAAAAAGATAATTCAATCTAAATAATATATTTTTTTTTCAATTTATGGAATTCCAGTTTACAAAAAAAACAAACTTTTATGAAATAAACTAAAGTCGATAAACTTCACGTTAAGTATGATTATGGAAAAAAAACCAATATTTAATCAACCTTTTAGTTAGTTAATATTCAAATAAAATTCCTTAATTGGCAGTATTTGAATTAGGGTGCAAAAAAATGTTTTAGTTTTATTGATAAAGTATGGTGGGAATGGAGAATTCATAAATATTTTATTAAAGGTTCACAATTTATACTGGAAATGAACATTCCACTAATTCCACTAAGAAATTAACAAAATTCAAAAGAAACATCCCTATGCAATCTTAGGAGAATAATATATGGAAAATAGATCTATTCCATAAATTTTGTTATATTCCCTTAACCTATCATTCCTTTTTTAAATTTACCATTTAAAGCCTAAGTAATTGTATCATATCCCAAAACATAGTTCTTTCTTTCCATTATTTTTCTATTCCATTAATCTATCATTACTTTTAAAAATTAATATTTGAAGCCTAAGTAATGGTATATATCCCAAAACATAGTTTACTAATCCACTCGTGTTAATTTGTCATTATCCAAATTGCATGATTTACAAATTTGAGTTAATACAATTTAGTAATTTACCCAATTTGGATTAAAGTACCAATAAATCATTACAATTTTCAAACAAAAGAGGGGCCAAACCGTAAATAGCACAAATCCCGAGACTTTGTGTTATAAATGAAATCCTCTTGGTTAAAACCACGAGTTGACTCAGTTTCACAACCTCATAACGATAAAAATTAGTGGACACTCCAAACGTCAAGTCTCTTCATTTTCCTCTTTCATGGCATTTGAAGAGAGCTTGATGATGATGAACTCTTCTTTTCCAGTCGTAGAAGATGATGTTGGACTCCACCAGGTCCGAAACTCTCTGTCGAGACTATCTGTTTGCACGAGCTTCGAAGACGAAGCCACCAAGAATCAGCCAGACTTGGACGGAGCAGAGGCTGACGGAGAAGTTTCCGATGATGGTGGTAGAGGAAAAGAGAACGTTAACGAGTGGGATTCCGACAAAGAGAAACCTCTGTTTTACTCACTTCCGGTAACTCCATCTCGCCGGAGAAAAAAACTTCAACCTTCCGGCGAGTTAGACGCGAGTGAGAGTAACAGAGACGGCGTTAAGTGTAATTCACGGAGGCAGAGGAGGGTAATTAAGGAAAAGAAGAAAAAAGGAATTAGAAATGGCTACGGTCATGGGTTTAACGGCGTTGGCGGAGAAAGTGACGGCGGATTAACGGTTTTAACGAGAGCCAAAGGAGGAGAGAAGTCGTTGAGGATGGGATTAGAAGAAGTGAAAGCTTGTAGAGATCTCGGGTTCGATTTGGAGGTTCCGGGTCGGATCTCTGTGTCAACCGGGTCGAATTTCGATACTCAGACTAGTAGTGGCGGCAACTCGCCCATCGCCACTTGGCGCATCTCAAGTCCCGGTAAATAATTATCAAATATTTTATTGTTCTACCTTTATTTTTACTTTCTTTTTAACTTTTTTGCATTAAATAAATTTTTGTTAATTTTTTTTGAACCTAATAAATTTTTGTTAATTCTTTGGTAATTTTGTGGATTGGTGGAATTCTGTTTAAAATGCTCTTGGTTGTGTTTAGTTTCAAAAATTCTCAAAAAAATGTATAGAAAAACTCAATTCAGTAAATAATTTACCTTAAGCTTAATATTTTTTTTCTTTAAGCAAAAAAAAAGATTTTATGTTTTTTCTATTTCACTAGTTTTTTTATGATTGGTAAATTTTTTATGGAATTGTGTTTTTAAAAGCAATTTCATCATTTCTCAACTTACCAATTATGGCCTAAAACTTATTTATTTGTTTTTGAGGTTTTAGTTGCGTTTATTATTGAATTTAGGTGATGACCCAAAGGAGGTTAAGGCGAGATTGAAGGTGTGGGCACAAGCGGTAGCTTTAGCTTCTTCGTCACGTCAAGCTTAGCTTCACAAACGGTAGCTTTAGCTTCTTCATCACGTCAAGTTTAGCTTTTTAATTTATCTTTCTTCTTCTCCTTCGTTTTAGGTTTTACTTTTGTTCACCTACTGTGTTTAGGGTTTTTGATGTTTTGTTTTTCTCTTTCTTAATGAGATTTACGAGCTTAAACTCGGATTTAGTTCGTTCTCTGAGTTTGTAAATAAATAAATAGAACCTGCAATATGTAACGCTAGCGTGCGTTTCATAATGGTACAAAAAACTGAAAAATAAAGCGATGTACAATTGGAATTCCAAAACGCAAAAAGCAATAAAAACAGAACAAAGGTTGAGACTTTTGTCATGAAAAGCAGAGCTCATGATCGGTTTTTGAGATTCGGACGTTTTGTATTATGAGTCCAATGAATAAAAGAATGTATTCTTATTCTATTTCATTTTTGATATATTCTATATTCTCTGTAATGACATGAATTTTGTCACTAACTTAGATTCGAAGTTTGAATCAAATGATTATTAAAAATGAGGATGAGTGTTGTCAACACTATAGAGACCAGAGAGACTCTAAACAGAGGAACACAAAACCTTGAAGAAGCTGAGATCTCTAGAGCTGTTGTTGGAGTTGGACTAACACTCCTCTCTACACCTGTTTGATTAACACTGCACAAAGAATATTTATATATAGGATAAAAAACCTTATTCTAATCGAAAATATGTCACACAAATATAAATTATGATCTAAACCAACACATAAAATGGTTCTCTTATAATTTACTCACTCAAAAATCAGATTGTGACATGTTTTGTCACATGGGTAAGGACAGTCGATGGCTCTGACAGTTTTGGCTCGGTCGAAGTACCAGTCACCTACAGACTCAGCCACTTTCTGTACAAAGACAATCAATCATGAGGGGAGTTTAACAAACTCTTGTATGAACGGTGATGTTACCTTTCCGGCAAGTTTGGGAGAATCTTGAGCTAACCAAGTGTCTTGTCTTTCAGTCTGACAATGCGCGAAGCAAGAGTTTATGAACAGACCGTTCTGGTCGGATTTCGAGAATGAAGTTACAGCAACCAACATTTGATTCCTGAATTCTATTTGATGTAAGAAAAAAGGTATTAGAAACCATCAACCTGGTGCAGGCGACTCGGTATAGAGTAGAGAGAGTGACCTTGGAGGAATTGGATTTGTGATGAATTACAATACGAGTGATCTGATTTGCATGCCTTCCAGATGCCTCCTGGGTCAGCAGTTCGAGGAGCTAAGCTCTCTTGGATCTGTTATATGTTTTTTCAAGAATCAAACACTGTGTATGGATGAAGCAATGAACAAGATTATCACCTGCCATGAGTCATATGCTGTGTTGAGAAGAAACATTGGGGTTTTGATGTTTGAAACCAAGTTCTGAGGAAAGAAGCACTGAGGAGAAGACACAAAAGATTCTTTCAAGGTCTTGTCTACTGATAACTTTGCTGATCAAACAGTGATATTAACAAAGGTGAAAGAGATGTACCGAGGTAGGATCCAAATGGTTTGTACAAGTACTGGACAAGTTCTTCTGGAGGTTCTGTAGACAAAGTATTAAGTGAGCATTGGATAATGTTAAGTTGTATGCACTTTATTGAATCTGAGATTACCTGCACTGTAACAACACCTTGGAACATATTCCTGAGAGAGTGGCCACCAGAGACATCCACTCTACATTTTACCATCATAACATTTCAAGTTTGAATATTTTTCTATAGAAAATAATACTTCTCCTAACAGAACAGCCATTAGTTGAAGAGATTTACGCGTCCAGAAACATTCCAGCATCACTTAAGCACTTGACTTTTGTGGAACTAGGTAATAGTTGTCTGAACTCATCACAGTGCAAGATGGAAGCTAATCCTCCAGCTGAGCATCCAGATAGCAGAGTCTGTGTCACAACAAGTGATTAGATAAAGAAGATGAACAGAACATAAGCCAGTAAACTGATAGGCTCAATTTAAAGACCTGATTTGCTTGCTGCATCCCTAAAGACAAGAATTCTTCCATAGCCGCTTGCCAAATTCGTTGTCCTCGATAGAAAATTTGGGAACTCTATAAACAATCCATTTGTAACAGATCATAAGAAACAAAATCTTAGGTTTCATAGAATATGAATGAGCCTCAGTACACTCTTGTCTCTTGACTAACCTCGTCTTGACTATCACCAGAGAAAGACGCACCATCACAGTACCGTAACTTGATCCTGTTCCAGTTAAAGAAGTCTGCAAAACCCACCAACAGAATCGATACATTCAGTGCATAACCACTTGCACAAAACTCATGATGATATTTGAGTACAAACCAGGATTCTCTTGAGGTTTATTGCTCAATATTCCAGTGAAAGGCAAGGCTTTTTCCATGAAATTAGAGGAGCCACGGCGACTTGTTTTGCGATACACACAGCTCCTATGGTTGTTACACCATCCTCCACCCTACACACAGCCAATTTCATTACAAAAAAACCCTGATATATCTAGTTTCTAAGTCAGCCCTCAAAAGCAGGAACTTGCATAGTATACTAAAACCAATTGAAGCTATACAAATGAACATACCTCAAGTTGGATAAGCCAATTGTTAGCACCTGTACCAAAACCACGATCAAGATGATAACCAGGTAGCGTCCCATCTAAGCACACTGCATCAAATTCACAATTGAAACAAAACACTAAATTATTATCACCAGAGGAGATACAAGGAATCTGAGTCTACGAAATCGAGCAACAGGCAAAAAATCAAACTCCATAATTTCAACTAAGAGGAGAGCCAAAATCGAGAGAGATGGAGAGAGTGTGTACCAGCTCCTTTGGAGCTAGCTCTTTGGATTAAGGTAAGAGGCACCATGGTAACATTCGACGCCATCGATTTCATCTCCAGTAGCGATATCGTAGTCTCGATATCTCTTGCTTTACCAAATCCATCGGTATATCCGCTCCGAACCACCGGCGCGACTGGAAATAGCGAGCATACAGCCACCGTAATCCACAATAACACGGTCCTCATCTCCTCTGTCGACGAAACAAGCGGAGACCTGGAGCTCCGGGAAACGCAGGTCGAGCGCGAAAATTTGGTTTAAAGATTGATTTCGATTTTTTTTTTTTTTTTTTGTCGGCGATTTCGATTTTTTTCTTACTCTAATCGCTGCATGAAGACAAAAATAAAAATAATTTTTGTTGTTAAAAAATAGATTAATTCTCTTATGTTTCCATTTGTAATAATTATGTGATGTCACTGTTGTTTGTTAATAAATCAAAACTGCATAAAAATCCGATATTTATTTCCATATTTGCTTCTGGAATTATCCATTTATTAGGAAAATATTTTTAATATTATTTGTTTACAGATTTTTGCAGTTAATTTTTTTAGATTTGCTAATGGAGATTAAAATGTCTAATCCAGAATAAAATCATGTTTTAGCTATTATAAAACAACACATTGTAAAAATACTGTTGACTATAGTCTGCCAATTTGTTTACTATTTTTTAATTTGTAAAATTGAAATTAAATTTTATAATAGCAGGAAATCTAATTTCCCCTATTTTGATTCACAAATATTTGTAAATTTTTTTAAAAAAATACCTTTGTGAGCATTTAGCAAAATTTGTTTCCATCTAAGACATATATTTGAACTTTTTTCTCTCAATGGCATTGTATTAGATTATACTAATCCCAAATTTCCTACTATTAATATAATGACAGGTGCCTATCTTTATGCTTAAATATATGTTGGTCAGACCTGATAGTCCAGCAGGCCCGGTCCATAGGATAAGCAGAATAAGCGGCCACTTAGAAATACCGGACCGGGCCTGCAATTCAGTGGACTCCACTCCATATATAAGAAGCAGACTAATTACTACGTCGACAACAGTGATATCCATTCCTATGTGTATGACTTTATTCTATTAATTTTAATAAACAGATTTCTATATGGATGACTGTAAGTCTGTAACGCCACATATATTTTCAATATATAAAGTTTTCTAATTATATTGGAACACACGCACTTAGAACTTTCACTAAAAATTAGTCTCGTAAACTAACCTCATGTGGGGATGCAAAGCTTTTGGTTTAAACTTGTTGGGATTAAGATTAGGTGTGAAAGAATTAGATTCGCGTTGTGTTTATTATATCATCTAGTCGGAGTTTATGGTTTTAGTTGTAGCGGTGTGCCTTTGTCGTGGTTGTCTCCGCGTGTCAGTGATTCCCTTTTAGCTTGAGCTAAGGAGGTGTAGTTGAGCCGCATCTTCTTCCCTTTTTTGCATTCTCATCTACTGGAGAGTTCTTCCTTCGGTGGTTTTCACCTCTAAAGTGGTTTTTGTTGTCCGGTTTATAGTTTGTGTTGCCCGATTGTGGGTTTTGCTGCTCGTTTGTGGGTTTTAGACCGTGGAAGGAGTTTGTTCCTTACCGCCTTTGTTGTCTGGTATTTGATCGGGTTTAGATACCTATGAATCCGGATCTGTTGTATTTCCAGGTTATTCTATTAATATATAATCCACCAGACGTTAAAAAAAAAAGAACTTTCACTGTTTACTTAAATTAATAACGTTTAGATTTACGGATTACAAATTAAGGTTTTATTTGGCAAGCCATATCTTATTGTTTATCGATGATGCAAAATTTAAAATCAAAGAGAATCAACTGTAATACCTAATGTTGGAGATGCAGAGCGGAGGAGGATACCATTAATCATATCCTCTTCAAATGTCTACTAATTTTACAAATATTCACATGTTCCCTCCAATGTGGAAATCTTTCATTTATTTTCAGTTTTCACAAATATAAACTATTTTTGAGACTGTTAGATGATAATAAGAATAATAGTTTTATGTGAATAATATAATATTTATGGAAAAATATGAATGAGTAATTGTTTAAAAACATATACCGTAATCACCATAAAATACTAAAATAAGCCGAGGCGGAGGCATTAACATGGGACAAAGCATAATAAGAAATAACACAACGGTCACAAAATCAAGAAGATGAGCATTAAGTTAATATCGATTAAATCCAATGTGGTTAGTGATATTATATAGATGGATCATGAAAATAGGGGAAAATGGTGGCACAATTGTTTGAAGATAATATAAATGTGATGATGGGAGCTATAAATATCCGTGGAAGTCTATCTCCTTTACATGTGTTGAGGCGCTAATTTGGGTCATGCAATGCATGGAGTTTTTCAATAAAAAAAAATTGTTTTTGCAACGGACTGTTTTGAATTGGTGAAATTAGTATCGAACCAAAAGAATGACCAACGTTTGCGATACACCGTGAGGAGTTCGAGAGCAGAAAAAACTACTTCAGTACTTCAAACCTTTTGAGCTCATATAGATACCAAGAATAAAAAACATGAAAACGAACAAACTATCAAGAAGTGCGCACTCAACCGTCCCATATTACTCATGCCAGCTTAGAAAAACCGTTGTGCATGGATGATAGAACTTTTACATCTCAATAGGTTTTATTTGTTACAAGAAAAAATGACGTTTACCGTATAAGAAAATAAATTAGAATCCAACATAAGGAAATGAGAGCGGTTGAGGTAGTTCAAGTGGTAGAAGGGTCCGAGGTGGCAAACACCATCCGGGTTCGACTCCAGGCGGAAACAAAAATGCCTCCTCTGCTCATAACGAGGGCACTGGGCCTAAGGCCCAGGGAAAACCTTCCCAGGTGAAGCTGGCCTGCGGCCTGACTGGCCCCAGGGAGATTAGTCTGGACCACGGTCTGGGATCCTCCTTGGATTATCAAAAAAAAAAAAAAAACATAAGGAAATGAACACATAATCCTTGATTCCTTGTCGTTAAGAGTTTTTAATTAGGTTTAGGCTTTACATCCTTCAATTATTATACTATTACGTGCTCTCTGAATCAGCTAACCATTCATTCGTGGTATATTATATGCACGATCTGATTCTTTTCTTATGTTTTCGTTAAAGATATGCAGATCCGTTTCATTTTCATTCATATATTGGAAACATGAATTAATTTTCGTTCTAAATTTACTTTACGATGTTGTGTACTTTTTTCTTTCAGTATCGATGTATTGTTAATTTATTTCACGTTAACATATCATGATTTGATTATTATTATTATTATTATTTTGCTAAAGATATGCAGTTCTGTTTCATCTTCATTCATATATTGGAAACATGAATTAATTTTCGTTCTAAATTAACTATATGATGTTGTCTACCTTTTATTTCATTATCAATGTATTATTAGTTTATTGATTGTTTCTAAAATCGTTTCAAACCTTCAGTATTATATTGTGATAAGAAAAGGAAGGTAGAATATATATATAAAGCACAATCGTTGCAAAAAGCTCTTCCCTCTCTCCTCTCTTCTGCGAAAACTCTAAACCAAAATTTCAGATCTAGCCTCTCCGCCGACGCCTTCTCTTTCACGGCGTGAGAGGCAAACCACTTTTTGCATGGCCGATCTTCATCTGTGGTCAAGCTAATCTCGATGCATGTTCTCTAGCGGTGTTCCGGTCTCTCTCCTGTGGTGGTTCGCGGCGGTGGATCTAAGCGGTGCTTTGCGGAGCTTCTCTCGGTCGTTGAGGACAAGATCTGGAGCGGTTCTTCGGAGTTTATCTCGGCGATCCTTCTCTGCCTCGGTTTTGTTCTCCCGGTGTGGTGGGTCTGAGGTGCTGAAGTCGTGGCTGTGGTGCGGCGGTAAGTGGGTTGAAGGTACTGAGTTTTCTGGATGTCGCTTCTGTGAGGTGTGGCTGCTCGGGGACGGTGGTTCTCCTCCTTTTGAGTTTTCCCGGTGTCGTCGGTGCTGGTTGGCCCTTTCCCCCTTCAACTTCTGTGTTCGTTTCCATGGAGTAGGTGTTGATTTCTTTTCCCTCCGGTGTTCTGCTTTTCCGTGGCCATTCGCCGGTGTGTCTCTGGTGAGTTTGAGGTGGTCCTGTTCCTCGGCTCTTCGGCGCTAGTTCTGTGACGTCGCCTTCTTCTCGTGCTTCCTCTATCGCGGCGGTGACGGTTTGGCTCGTGTCTGCGCCTACTCGGCGGCGGCGGCATCGTCACCGTTTCTGTCTCCAGCGGTGGTCCTGTGCTTTGGTGGTCAGCGTGGCTCTCGGCGTTCAGTCGGTGGTGTCTGCGCCTACTCGGCGGCGGCCTCGGCGGATTTGTGTTCGGCAGCTTAGGTAGTAGATCTAGGGTTTGCTTAGGTCTGGGCCGTTTCTGGGTCTTTGAGTTTGTAAGGGTTAAACCCGTTTAGGAACTGTATGGTGATGGGCCATGATCAAGCCCACTAGGGGACTTTAATTAGAATGGCCCAAAAAACCAGAAAACAACAAAAAAAATTTAATTTGAAGAATTTGTTCAAAAAAAATAAAAATATATATATATATATATATAAAACAAGAATATTAGGTTAGATAATGTTCTTTGGCATATATATGTAGTGAATATACACAACGCAGTATCTAATTCCTCGTGTGGGTTTGTACCTAATTGAACTTGGTCGTGAAGACACTACACATATTTCAGAAAGCATAAAAAAGAAATCGGATGTTTAGTTAAGTTTATACTTTATATGAACTTAATAATACGGAAAAAAAATATTATGAAAATAATTGAAGTTTATCATAATTAACCCCCTTTTTTTTTGCTGCATGATACTTTTGACTCTTTTTAACGGTTCACCATCAAATCTTTACATTTCTTTGAACATTTGCTTATGGAAATGGGCAGGTCATGTGAAGTGGGAAATGACTAAGAAAACTTATATGAACGATCAAAATAATTGTATATCCTAAACACATCATCTTATTGCCCGCATCGTCATGCATATGAATGTTATGGTGGATCATTATCATAATCACCAAGTCACCATCAACAATCATGCTTTCTTTAAATAAATATTTCATATTAGTGCAAGCCAATTTATACAGAATACTAGAGACAATCCTATAAAAATGAAAAATTATCATATATTTTTTTCAGACATACATCGCGATAATTCTTTTAAAATAATATACTTTTAGGATATTCCCCATATACACATATGTATCCACTTGACAACTCGTGTCATTTATCAATGTTATCAACTAATTTATCATGCAACTTCTTCTAACAGAAAAAGGAATCAATACTATAATAAGTGAAGTGCAATTCCTGGTGTTGACACCTCAGCACCCGTATTGCATGAGGTGTCAAATGAAAATCAATCTAAACCAATCAAAATAAAACATTTTCACACATTAGTTCATACGTGTCCACGTCAGCCGATTCCATTTATTCTATGTGATATTTTTTAATTATTTCTGGAAACCTATCGCTTTAATCGACATTGTCATTAACTCTTCCGTTGAATTTTTTTTTGCCTCTTCGTCCTTTGTTCCTCACTCTTCAACTTCTTTTATTAATCCTAATTGATTAATCATCTCTCCCAATGTTCTCTTCTCCTTCTTACTCTCTGTTTGTGTTCTAGATCTGGGAAATCACCGTTTTTGGAATTGAAACTCACAAATGTTGAAACCTTGGGGTGGAATCAGTGCTTGGGCGGATGAGGCGGAGCGAGCCGATGAAGACCTGATTCTTGAAGCTACAGTCACTGCGGCGGATGCGCGATGCAACCTTCCCGTCACGAATCAACGAGGAACAAATGCCTCAGCTTCCTATTGGTCCAAGGGAGCTTACGCCGCAACCTTCCCGTCGACTGGTTTAGGTTAATGGTCCAGGGATTAGAATTTATATATTTTGATTCATTGAAAAGAAGCTGATGATTCCTGTACTTATCTGTTAATGGTTTAGCTCGATGCCGCACCCATCAAATGGTGTCAAGATTACATCCTAAATCCATCTCTGCAGATCGTGTCGATACGGCGATTCTTTTTCCGATTCAGATCGGGTGGTGAGCATGAGGCTGATACTCCGTCTGTCACTCCTCCTTCCATCGCCGGCGCCAGTGTAGCTTGGTTTTTTAATCGACCCTTCAAAGGTAAATAAACTCTCCATCTCTTAGAAAAAGTTCAACTGATTCGTCTATAACACTTAAAATGAACTAATTTGTTGAATCCAGTTTTGTTCAATTCATCACCGCTCCAGGAGTATTTGAGAATTCTGTGACATTTGAGAAGGAGATTTAATAGATCGATGCTTCGATCCAATCTAATGCAGCTATTGCTGGCGAAATTGAAGGTATGTATGACTTCCATCTAATTATGGGCACCAAGACAGTGAATTGTACATCCACAATTTGGCAAAGATCAATCTTATTAGAATTTTGATCTATATTTATATAGGAGATGATTTAAGGAAGACATGGTAATCTCATAAGTCTACGGCTTAAACAAAGGTGGATTTCTTCTTCCTCCTTTTTTGTCTCTCAAAGGGTTGAAGTTTAAGATTTATGTAAAGTTGATTTTTCATGATCGACGATGAAATGAATGCAATAGGGTTGGTCTTAAGCGTGTTCTGGAGAACCATAAAGCAGCTTTGGGCAAAGAGCAAGCTTGGTTCACGCTCGAGCTTTGGTTGTTGCATTCGGTGTTGTAATGGTATGTACTGTTTCTATCTTTGCATCAGGTCTATTTATGAGCATGGGTAACATTGATATTCTTAATGACATGATCTGTTTTATAGTTTGGGTCTTTTACTTAAGCTGCTGTGTCCTTGGAACAACTTAACAATTGTGCAAAAAAATTACCCCTACGATAAAGAAATAGGACTAATGATTGCTCATAATTCCCCTTTCAAAAACCTACATTTCACCTGAAATTGGGGTCATCTGCATTTAGTGTTGTGCTCGCAGTTGTAGTTTAGGGACCCAATTGTCTAGATCATTTCTAACTGGAATATACTTTGTTGACATTGTTCACCGCAGTCGAGTGTTATACTTTTGCTACTTTGTGATGCTTCTCGGATGAAGCAAATTTTTATATCTAGATATTTTGTTCTTTTAGGAATATTTTGCCATGCTGGGTTGCTGTGAAAGTGAAAATTCACACAGCTTGGATCTAACTAAAGTAAATAGGCAAATGCCTCTGCTCCTCATGTTCTTACCTGATTTACTTATCCAAATTTATGGCTGTATCTGACTTGTCACACTTTTCTTTACTTCAATTTATTGTGTCATCATTCTTTGTTGAGCATCAGATGATCTATTGAAACTTTATCACAATTTCTTGATCACAGGAACATGCCGAACATCTTTTCATCCTATATGTGCAAGGGAGGCAGGGAATAGGCTAGAAATCTGGGGAAAATATGGGTGTGATACTGTAAGTTTCACCACTTACAGAATGGAATCAGACATTACTGCTGTTTTTTCTTTAACAATATAAGAAAATTTGTAGGTTGAACTGTGAGCTTTCTGCTCGAAGCATTCAGGTATTCAAGAAAGGAGAAGGCCTATAAAGGGAGAAGATTGTAATGCCGCTGATAGTCATCCTCCTCTATGTCATCTTCCATCAGAATCTGTAAGAGATCACCTAAGCAGTGATGAGATGGGAGTTGACGTAGGAACACCGGGTACAGGTTCTGATATTTCATAGCAGTATTTTCCTTTGAGTTTCTTTGTACAGAAGGAATCTCCACAAAGAAACAACTGTTTGGTGAGTCTCCTGAATCATTTTGTTTTGGGTTTACAATTCTTTGTAACCTTACAAGGTTTGTCTTATAAGCTAATGAGCTTTTTTACAATATTTTGAAAACCTGAAGCTACATCGAGTTTTCATATACAAGAATATTTCAGTTGAATTCTTATCTTGAATTTGCTGTCTTCTCTGCAGATATCTAAGTGACGGTCTTGCAACCACGAAAAGCGATGTATATGCCTTTAGTGTTGTTTTCTGGAAGAGAAGCTGTGCAGCAATTTTGTCGAGCAAACAAAAGTTCGCTGAACAACATAAACTCCCAGTTCCGTTCAACATCGACTACACCGGGACCTATAACAGGTACAACGACACAGTCACAAAAGGTGGGACGCTGGCTTAAGGACCGGAGGGATAAGAATAAAGAGGAGACTCGAGCACACAATGCTCAGATTCACGCCGCTGTCTCCTTCGCCGTCCGTCGTTGCTGCAGCTGTTGCCGCCATCGCAGCAGCCACCGCCTCATCTTCTAGCTCGAGGAACAATGAGCAGATGGCTAAAACCGAAATGACGGTTGCTTCTGCCGCCACGCTTGTGGCTGCTCAGTTTGTGGTAACAAAAATTATATCTTTTTTCTTTATTAGGTTACATCCATCTCGAACTCCATCAATCTTGGGTCAGTCCATCTCCAGCTCTGCAGAAACAGTGTAGCTACATTGCCCCACCTGCAAAGCTCCCTAATTAAGTCAACAAAAGCTTAGGAGGTGATCTACTTTTAAGACTTTGAAGATTGCAAGTGTATGAGATTTATATTTAGAATAATTAGTACCATGTACTAGGACGGCCTACTTTACATAATATATTTCTTTCAGTCTCCTAATAAAAATTATAAATAAAAGCTTCAAAATAAAAGTATCACATGTTTGTTGTTTCTGTCAAAACTAAACACCCTGTTCGGTCCCTCCCACGGTTGCAACCTCTGAAGGTTTTCCGCATGCATTACTCACTTGAATAACTCACTTGAATAACTGGACCAGCCTTGTTGTTTACTTCACATTTGGCTTTAGATTGCGAAGCAGCTCCACTGTCCGGATAAGTATAACTGTTTGAGAAATTCTTCAGCTTTATGCTTGCTTTTACATTTGCAATTGAAAACTCCTTCATTGCTTTTTGGACAATTATAGTTTCTCTATGAAAGTCTTTAGCTTTATGATGGCCTTAACATTTTCAATTGAGGACTCATCCTATGGTTTTCATCGCTGTTTCTATTTGGGTTTACTTTGAATGACTGGTACTACGTCTTTACTAACCAAACTATGATCTTTCGCCTCATTTCGAATTTTTTCTCCTGCTCAGGTGTTTCAAATTGCTGCGTGTTCAAAAGCCGGTTGCAGGAATATGCTAAAAACTCAAGCTACCAACGCCTATATATGAGACTGTCAAAGAAGGCCCTTCACACAAAGGTAACAAAAATTATATCTTTTTTCTTATTAGGTTACATTTTAGTTCTTGGATGTTTTGTCTAATGCTTTGTTACCTTTGCGGGTGATCTTTACTGAAAAATTTGTTTAAAAATGCCCCGCTGCGTAGCGCGGACCAATACCTAGTAATTAATAATATGAATGTGCACAAAAAAGACATAACAATATTAAGATAACCAAATATTATGTGTCCTAACTCCTCAAGAAAAAAAATCCACTTTTTGATATTGCATTTTTCCTTATAAATATAGCCAAATCCTTCACATTGATCATAAGCTCTCTCGGTCTCTGGAAGTAATATATTTCTTATTCTTCTTTTTCTTCTTCACGAGATTGAGGATGGATGAATTTAGAGCTAAGTACGAGTGCTTGTTCTTTGGTAATACATACATAAACACATCATCTTCAACATATCTTTATTCAGTTATATTGTTGTTGTTGTTGCAGAAATCAACTCTATTTTGTTGTTGTTTGTTTGCAGATATGGACGATACTTTATACCCTTTGAGCATCGGAATCAACTTAGCATGTCGAAAGAACATCCAAGGAAAATAAACTAAAACGTTTCAAGATCATTGAATCTTTGATAAAATTCTTTAATTATTTAATTAACTGTTGTATTGTTTTATTTTTCTTATTTGCAGAGTTCATGCTAAATCAACTCGGGATCGAAGAGAGTGAAGTTCCAAAGATGTGTCTTGATCTTTACAAAGAATATGGAACCACCATGGCTGGTCTCAAGGTATATATGTTCATCATATTTCTTGGACCTCTATAACATTTCTCAATATCAGACCGAACCAAAAACAGAACCGTGTTTACAGGTTATGGGTTATGAATTTGACAATGATGAGTTCCATCAATATGTCCATGGAAGACTTCCGTACGAGAAACTAAAACCTGATCCAATACTCCGTAACCTTCTTCTCTCTATGCCTCACCGTAAAATCGTAAGGTCCCTTCCATTTTTGTTACTTATTACTTAGACTGAATGGTTAATGTGATTATAGTGAGCTAAACCAAATGAGGACTAAAACACTTTATTTTTAGATACAATCCGCTTCATACCAAATTTATTTATTTACAAAATGGTTCACACTTGGTATAGCGGTTTTTTTTTTTTTTTTAATGTTTGCACTATGGCCTAAAAATTATGAATGATACAAAAAATTGATATTGATCACTCACGGACTAATCCGTTCTAACCGCATCGGATTTATTTTAAAATTGTCAATAAAAATTGTTCGCATGCAAATTTCTTTAATCTTTTTATTTACATTATGATCTAAAAATTATGAATGATACAAAAACTTGATATTGACCACTCACAGATTAATCCCCTCTAACCGCATCGGATTTATTTAAAAATTGTCAATAAAAATTGTTCGCATGCGAATTTCTTTAATCTTTTTATTTGCACTATGATTGCGAACTAATCCACTCCCACCACATCAGATTTATTTAAAAATTATTAACAATAATGGTTTGCACTTGGTAAGCAACATATTTCTTTAATTTTATTTGTTTGCATAATTGTGGTCTAAACTGTGAATGGTACAAAAAATCTATACTAACCACTAGGAGACTAACCCGCCCGCTCCAACTGCAACCACCATTCAAATCCTTAGAATTCTCCACTGATTCATTTTTTCTTTCCCATCAGATCTTTACTAATGCAGACAAAGCTCATGCAACACGAGCTCTAAACAGACTCGGTCTAGAGGACTGTTTTGAAGGAATCATTTGCTTCGAAACACTAAACCCTTCTTCTGATCATTCAAACACTCAAATCCTCTGTAAACCCTCTGTTAAAGCTTTTGAAGCCGCCATTCGCATTGCAGACATCGTCAATCCACACAAAACGGTAAAGAAAACTCGCAAGAACCTTACAACCGTTTTCAGACACACAACTCAAAAGTCTTTTTCTTTTTCAGATGTTCTTTGATGACAGTATTCGTAACATCGCTACTGCTAAAGCAACTGGACTAAAGACCGTGTTCGTGGGTGACTCAGTGCTAGTTCCAGGTGCAGACTATGCACTAAGCAGCATTCATAACATAAAGGAAGCAATACCTGAGTTATGGGAAGACAACAAAGATGAGAAGCTTGAGCCAGTTGTTCAACAAGCCGCGGTTGTAGCCATGGTTCAAGCTTAAAGAGAATCTTAATTGTACTTTTTAACTCATGTATCCAAAATAAAGAAACCAAATACAATAATTTGAAAATCTTTGGCTTTTAGATTCTAAATAGTCATAATAGCAACAAAAAACAGAACAAAGATCTCAATGATAAAGAACCGGTTTTTAAGCTTCCAATGGGAGCTCTCCGCAGGCATAGATTCTGCAAGCTTTCTTGGGAACATCCATGGCGCGTGTCGGCTGAGATTCAAGTGTCCTGACAAGCTTCATACCTTCAATGACTTGTCCAAACACTACATGCTTGTTATCTAACCATGGAGTCTACACAACAAGAACAAAACAAAGTTCTGTGAACAAACTGAATCAAAACATAATTAAAAGATGTATAACTTTATAAATGATGTGAAAAGTTTGTTGAATCTTTGACCTTGATAGTGCAAATGAAAAACTGGCTTCCATTAGTATTAGGACCAGCGTTAGCCATACTCAAGATCCCAGGTCCAGTATGCTTCACTACAAACCGAAAACCATTAAACACTTCAAACAGAAAAGATTACAGATCCATGTAAACATGTTTCTTTGATAGTAACACTCACGGGTGAAGTTTTCATCTTCGAACTTGGCACCGTAGATACTAATACCTCCAGTACCCTATGAGTTGAGACCATATAGAAAAAAGTACAATTTTAGATAGAAATATCAAATAACAACCTAGTTTGTTTGGATTGTATTTAGTGCTATATAATACTTCTCGTGGAGAAATAGATCGTCTATCCTAATTTTATCGGAAAAACTTACATTTCCCTCGGTGAAGTCACCTCCTTGGATCATGAAATCCTTGATAATACGATGAAAGGAAGAACCTTTGTACCCGTATTTCTTCTCACCTGAATAAAAACAACAATTTTCATCTTAAGTCAATGGCTTTGCTTATTAAAGTTACAAACTTTAAACAGAGTTGAAGATAGAGATCTTACCAGTACACAAGACACGGAAGTTTTCAACGGTTTTGGGGACAACATCTCCAAACAAACCCATCACAATCCTTCCAGCTACTTCACCTCCAATTTCAATATCAAAGTAAACCTTGTTTGTCACTTTAGCTTGAGGTTCTATGATCTCTTCTTCCTCCTCCTATCAAGAAGAACCAACACAAGTCTATAAGCAACAAGACATCTATGATTATATGAGAAAGTTAGGTTTTTTTAATGGGAATTCTTACAGCCGCCATTGATTTAACACAAGCTGTTCTCTGGTGCTTGGTGGTCGCATAAGCTCCGGAGAATTGCTTAAGCGGGAAACTTGTTGCGTAGTGTAATCTGGAAGATAATGTAAATCCAGAGGAACGAGCTCCGAAGCAAACTGATTGAGATGTTCGATTTGCGGGAACGAGTTGCGACTTAACACCAATCTAAAGAGAAAACCAAACATATAAGTTTTAAGACATCAATACAGACAAGGACAGCATAGTTCAATGATAAAGACTAAACCCAGTAAACCAAAATCGACTCGCGAATTCAAAGCATATTTTTTGGGCTAAAATTTAGAAATTTTCGAAGTTGCGAACCTGAGAAATGGAGCGAGAAGTGTGAACCATCCGCATTGAAGAAGAAGAAGCCATTGATTGATTGATTGATTGATGCTGTGAAAGTGAAGTGAAGACTTTGGTTGATTGGTTTGCTTCGACAACAGTGTCTAGTTGCAGATAAGAGAAGGAACCGCCTCTCCAGCTTTGTTTTTAAGCGTTAGCAACTCTGGACTGATGATATCCTTAACATCCCACGCTAATTTACGCCGCGATGAGTAAAACAACTGGGCCTACCTGATTGCTACCTACTCGGCCCAGCCCAACAATATTAGTTTCGACTAGCCGAATTACCATCTTGGGAGTGGTTTAGCCCCTGAGACTTCGGTTAACCGAACCGACCCGGTTAATTTGGTTAACCGAAGTATTTTAAAAGTTACCAAAATTAATCCGTTAATTCGTTTTGGTTCAGTTATCAATTAACTATAGTTTAACCGAAATTAACCGAATTTGTTATTATTTATTTTTTTAAAATCCATTAAAATCGGTTTAATTGGATAAATTAGTTATATTCGATTTGTTTCTACTCAATTAAATTTGGATATATTAGTTAAAAATCGATCGTTTCAACTCAAAAACCGATCAATTCAACCCGAGCATGGTTCCGTTCTAACAAAAAAATATATACATTTGCTGATCGGTTTTGGTAATTGAACCGAAACCAAATCGAAAACCGAATTAACCGGTTCGGTTCAATCAAAAGTCGCAGGGCTTGTTGCGGTTGTGGTAGCAGTGGAAGAAACCTGTAATCTTTTTCCGTCTTCAAAAGTTCAAGAACCTCGTCAAAGTCTTATGCGATGTCTTTAAAAGTGAAACCTTTCTATTAATCTTAAAGTTATATTAAGCTGGAATACAATCCGGTTTAACTCAAGATTAGAGAAAACGAAAACCGAAACTTAAAAGCTACATACATCAGTCAGAAAACGACATTACATCTTTCCTCCATTTTTGCTTTGCGTTTAAGTTAGTTTAGCTTTTACATAATTTTCCACAACAAATTCAACACATATATTTACATTATATATAACGATCCAATCCAGGCAGAAAGATACCACAGTTGCAAACTAGAGTTTCAAATCTCAGGATCTATATCTTTACTTGATCTTCTTCTACAGTACATCATCAAATCATGGACTCGAGATGTTATGTGTTCTTCTTTGTGATGTTATCTCTCACTGTGATTGCTCTTGCTTACGATCCCGACACGCTTCAAGATCTATGCGTTGCAGATCGTACTTCAGGTACCAAAGTGTTTGTTTTTTCTGTTCCTGTCGTTATCAAGACCATATTTAAATATCGTTATTTGATTCTAGGAATCAAAGTGAATGGGTTCACTTGTAATCCGGAAACAAACATCACCGCCTCGGATTTCTTCTTCGCCGGACTCGCCACAACCGCCGTCGTTAACAACACAGTCGGCTCCGCCGTCACGGGAGCAAACGTGGAGAAGATACCAGGGCTTAACACGCTTGGAGTCTCCCTCGCACGCATCGACTACGCTCCAGGAGGTTTAAACCCGCCGCACACGCACCCACGCGCCACCGAAGTTATCTTCGTGTTGGAAGGCGAGCTTGACGTCGGATTCATCACGACGGCGAATAAGCACTTCGCTAAGACGGTTAAGAAAGGAGAAGTTTTCGTCTTCCCGAGAGGACTGATTCATTACCAGAAAAACAACGACAAAGTGAAACCAGCTTCAGTGATCTCGGCGTTCAACAGTCAGTTACCGGGAACACAATCTATCGCCGCCACGCTTTTTACAGCCACTCCGGCGGTACCAGATCACGTTTTAACAACGGCGTTTCAGATCGGGACGAAAGAAATCGAAAAGATCAAATCTAGACTTTCGCCAAAGAAAGGCTAAAAATTTGAGAAGATTTATGTATGAATTGCGTTGTTATATATTTTTCATCCTATTTTATTAATTGTTTTTAAATAAAAATTAAATAGCTAATTGATAACCTGCTTTATCACTCGGAAGGTTTGAAACAATCCATAACGCCAAGCCTATAGACAGAGATCTCTCTATACAAAGCAAACACTGGAGAGAAGGCTGTACATTTTTTAATATACTAAAAGCTATAAAACCAAACAATATACCTGAATCATTTGTCTATCCTGAGGTTATGACAGAGATGCCCAAGTTCCGGCCGTGACCGCATCCAATCCCGGAATTTCATTTCTTCCGGTGGTGATGTGCAATAGAGGTATGATCTGAATGTTATCAGATAAAAGTAGCGCCTGCTCATACCAAAAAATTATTATTTGTTTGGATATGGAAAGAGATTGAAACGAGCCAATTCAGCTTCTAGATTGGTTTGACTCGGTTAAACCGAACTGGAGTTATGAGACTAACCTTAAGGCTTTAACACCCATGTCCATGATGTATGAACGGTTCTCATCATTTGTATTAGGAAGCTTGTTGAGTTCTTTGGTGTAGTAAATAATGTCTTCCCTCAAATGTCCCGCACCAGCACACCTATAAAGATGCCAAACAAGACAATGAAGTCATGAGCCATGTAGTTAACTAAGTGAAATTTGATTGATTTAATTTTACTTACAGTTCGATTATTCCATCTACGTCTGATTTGCTTTGAGGACCATGAGAAAGCACTCTTATGAGACTCAGTATGTCGCGGTAATCTCCCATACTCAACGCTCCTTCATCACAAGCCCGTGAAGGCGAATCATCTGCTTCTAAGGTAGAAGCATCTGCGTTTGGCGTAGCTGTAAAGTTCTGACCAGGTTGAAGTAGGAGACAAGTAATGGCCATTGCATAAGAAACTCCTCCAAAACCGGTGTGCGATACAAACAAGTAACTCCCAGCGGAACTGTTGAAATTGTGTTCATTAGTTAAAACAGAACAGGTTAAGTGAATATATAAAAACAGATGAGAGAGATACTTACTCGTCTTTACAATACTGGATTGCGTCTAGATCGGAAGCTAATGCGTCTCGTTCTCTGGTTAAAGGTATTCTCCGGTAAGATATGTTGTAATTTTCATTTTTCAGAGCAGTATATACTTCTGCAGGTGTCTTTACATTATCTGGTTGAATATTCTCCCAGTATCCTATAACCCGAGATTGATTTGATGCCGGGCTGTATTCTTCACGATGCAATAGCATTCGACCTCCAGTTTCTTTAACCTCAGACAATATATCTTCTTTTAACCGTGTTTCTATGCTTTCTACCTGCGTTGAAGATACAAATCAATAGAACCGCATTTAAAATTTGCTTTTATAATTTAACGGTGTGGTTTGAGGCATACCACTGCACCGGTTATCCCCACATGCTTGAGAGTATCGACTGGTTTACTCAATTCTCTCAAGACAAATGGAGTTCCATTGATGTAAACAACTGCTTCTTCTCTCAAGTCTGTTACTACTACTCTTCTGGTTGAATCCCCGTCTTCTTCTTTTTGTTTGGTTCCTAAATAGGCGAGCATCTTTTTAGCTCCGGAAATTGTGGGAGTTGCCATGCTATACACAGGATATCTATCGACCTGAAATAATTTTTTGCAGATTAGTAATGTCAAAGTGAATGACGTTATCATGTAAAAAGAATCACATGTCTATGAAGCACACCTTGTATACGTGAGGTGCACCATTTATCTGCACACGACTTGAAGTTCTTTGACCAGGGAAAAAGTACATTTTAAGTATAGAACCTTTTCCCAAGACAGAACCACTCCGTTCGTTGACAATTGACTCCATGACTGCATCACCGTGTTGCAATTCGTGTTGTGCCCGCAATTCCTCCTGCATGGAAAGTATTCAAAGCTGTAATGTCCAAAATTAAGAGCGCATTTACAGTTTTCCAGCTTGAATAACGAGACAATGACTCACAGGAATGGTAAAATACCGTCCAGGCCTTAGCCTTATGCTCCACTTCATCTCTTGCACTTCAGGTCTCTGATGCAACCAGTTCTTGAAAGTCACCTTAGACTCTCCATTCATAAAGAATCCATCAAGAGTTTCACTTCCAAGATATGCTGCAAAGGCAATCAACCGGAAGTATCTCTCCAAGTATTCAGCGCCACGTTTCAATGCAGCACTTCTTACTCTTGGCTCAACATGTTGTTGGTTGAAAACCTTCCTGTACTGCAGAACCGCTTCACGAATATTTTGCAATGCAGAACATCTATCAATCACAGCATCTAACGCCTCACGAGATTCAACTCCATTATCGAATAATCTAGTGATTTTCCAGAGAAGAAGGATGTCGTCCATTCCAAATGTACGACCGTGTTCGTCCTCAGTTCTTCGTCCTGAATTACGAGGTCTTGTTTCAGCATTATTACTTCCAGTTTCTTCACCACCACTTGAGGAATCTTCATCCACAATTTCATGGGTCAGAACATCATACAAAACCTTAATAGGTCTCCCATAATTGATGCGGAGCTTCACTAGACATGCAATGACAGTTCCGGTGGTTGTTCTACCTCTCCCCATCTGTCAATGTTGAAGTAAAAACAGGAAATGCTGTAAGTCATACAGACAAGCTCAGGAGTACTAACTATATCGGAATACCAAAGCAGATTACTCAACCTGGCAATTGAAGACAAAAGCAGTGTCTTCGGAAGCAGAAGCAATATTCGATGTCAATGTGTCAAAGTCAGAGCTTTTAGGCGCTTTACCATCGGTTATAGGTACACGTGCATACTTGATCGGAAAACCATCAGCCTCTAAACATTTGTAGACCTCGAGGGGTGTTTGAACAGAATCAGCATCCACAGTTTCCCATAAGTCAAAAATCTGTCCATCCTTAGTTTCATGAATGACCATTATGGCACCCTCATACCGCTTAGCTTCTCTCAGAATATCCTCTTTCAGACGAGCCTCCATTCGTTCGACTCTATCCCGATCAATTCCCTAAACAAAGGTATTTATGTAAGGTTTTCAACCAATTCATAAGAGTTGAAAGTTACTAAAAACACACAGATTATTACCGTATATTCTAGCATGTTCTTATATGGCCTTTCAACTTCACGCAGAACAAACGGTTTCCCATTGATATATATAACAGGTTCTTCTCTCATGTTGTGCCAGAAAACCGGCCGGCCACCTCTTGAACTTCCAACCCTTTCAATGACAGATCGAATACCATCTATAGTTGGATTCGCAACACCATACACAGGAAATCCTGGAACCTCTCTAAAATTTGGTGCTCCTTCTACCCTCTCTGGTAGACTTAAAATTTGACAACCAGGACTATGATCACTCTTCAGAACAGTTTGACTTCCCAGAACTTCCCCACTTCTAAGTGCAGCGACTACACTCATCTCATGAGGGCGCCCGTCAGTAGATTCTGCAATCTTTGTCAAAGAAGGCTTCATAGCTGCATATCCAAGGGCACCCATAGGATCTCTCCTGAGCAACCTGAAAGAGGCAAATGAACTTATATGAGACATTTGAATATCATATGCAGTCTGAAACACGAGTACCAGATAATTTTGGGCATTCAAATCCTTTAACAACAGCTTGAATAGATACAATCATATTAATTATGTCATTAAATTCAAAGTTGTAGACAAAATAACCGCTTGTCCAGTACCTGCGAAGAATGCTATAGAGCTCTGGCCTAGCTCGCATCCAATCAGCAAAACTGACGTGGCCAAGCGAACCAGATTGGAGGAAAGCCCCCTCTGAATGAAGGTAAACAGCAAAGCATATAAGGAAGTAATATCTTTCCAAGTACTCAACAAAAAATGAGAGTGCTGCCTCTCTCTTCTTTTCATCAGGTTGACGCAATATACTACTGCGATAGGTTGCAATAGCCTCTCGTAAGTTCTGTAAGTTAATTCAAGGATAATATTTAGACCCTTTACCCTAAGTGAAAACCCTTAAGATAAACACTATACAGTTTCTTATATATCAGATCGTATAGTTGATATTAGAATTAACAAAAAAAAATACCTGCATGGATGCACATTTGTCGATGACTTTATCAACTTGCCTTTTGCCTTCTACACCACCCTGGAATCATGAAACCAGTTAATAATTAGAACCAGCCGGGGCTGCAAGATGATCAAATAAAGACAAACAGAAAGGGACTAAATACCTCTAAGACTCGTATCAAACTTCTAACAACTGCATATTCCCCTCTACGGATTGCCTCCTCAGAATTTGGCAGATTAATAGTAATATTTTCACCAGCTTTAAAGATTCTCCCAAAAGAGTTGTTTCTTGGGAATCCTTGATCTTTATTCATCATAATATACCAAAGAAAAAAAATGACAGGTTAGAAACTTCTACTTCTACCATAATGTACTGATTTAAACACCAATCTGCAAGGCTCGTCGTGTCTAGTTTATATTTTGTTCTAAAAAATGTAGCTCCTGGTCGTACATATATGCAGAAGAGGGTTGAGATGTGATTATTTGGTTAGTCTAGTCCATACCGTTTCATTTCTTTCTTAACTATAAAGTAGACAATTCAAACCAATGTTCCCAAAATTATGTTATTTTGTTTCAAATAAAATTATAATTCATAGAAACAGCTTCGCTAGAGTCTCTTCTCATCTTCTTTGTAAGTTAAGTTGTCGGAGAAGATGAAGTACCTGATGCTCCAGTACGTTTGAAATAGACGAGAGTTGCAATCACCATTCCAGTCGTCGTACGTCCACGTCCCATTTGACAATTGAAAATTATCTCCGTATTAATGTCAGCCTGAGAGATCTTCTTAATCTGCAAACACACATGTATATTAATATATTAATTGACAGGAACATAGTAACCCCATATAATGTTATGTAAGAAGAAAATACCAAATGGAAAGAAATAATATCACTGAAGGTTGTCGACTTAGAGGAATGGCATAAAAATAAACTCTCCTAGCCTCGTGCCAAAGTTACCCACAAAAATGTTCTAACTCATTTTGTAAGCATAAGACTTACCAACGTATCAAAATCTGTTTCTTTTGGTGATTTTTCATCCGTTACAGGAACACGCTCATAATCGACAAGGTAGCCTTCAGCTTGCAGTTCTTCGTAAACCTAGATCCAGAGAAGCGTATAAGCAAAAACAACGTCACGAATCTGGAAATCCCACAAAAGGGTGCATGTTCTGTATCAAACACATACGATACTTCATTCCAATGTCCTACCTCAAGCAGCGTCTTTAAAGAATCAGTTGAGACTGGCTCCCATTGGTCCACCATCTGACCATCTGGCAGTTCATCAGTGACAAGTATCTTGTTCCCATATCTGCCAGGCAAATGGTCAGATACAACAAAGCAAAAACAGTGATACAAACAGAGTTGGATGATTTTAAAGACCAAGTGGATACAGTGAAATATATACCTAGACGCCTCCATGAGAATATCTTCTTTCAACCGAGCTTCCATTTGCTCTACCCTTACCCTGTTGATTCCCTGATCAGAAAGATAAACTTAAGGTCAAAAATGAAAGGAATAGTATTTCTGTTTTAACTTATTGGTGGAGATAGCGTGCTTGTACCCAACAAACTAATGTATAAAAGGCTAACTGATGCACAACAACATGTGCATCCGAATGGATTGACGTGATATAAACTAAAGAGCAAGTGAGAATATACTAGCAGAGCAAGGGTTTGTACCGTGTGCTCAAGATTGGTGAAAGGTTTCTCAACATCACGTAGAACAAAAGGTCGCCCATTTATGTAAACTACCTGGCAAATGTGCACTAGTTAATAAGAAAGTATATGAAGCAACAATAAGTGACACATGACCAGGCTTTATATATTTACAGAAGAAGTTGGAGTAGATGGATATACCGGTTCCTCCCTAAGACTAATCCAAAGAACTTGTACTTGTTTCCCGTCCTTGTGAGCTCCAATGTGCCTAAGAACATTTCGTATCCCAACAGCGGTTGGGATTGCAACCCCGTGTACACGTAGTGAATCAGCCTGTAACAACGTCCACAAAACCAACAGCAGATAACAAAATGAGATCACATCAAACCTAGATTCCACCAAGAAAATGCCTTCTGATTCCTAAGTAGCCCAAACATATCTTCTGTGATCCGATTTCGATTTGGTTCACAGATTCAGCTCACTTGCTCCAAACTGATTTTTAAAACGCAATAAATTTCCAAAATCTTTCACTACCAGCATATACATAGGATAGTTAGTCATATCCTTGTCAAAATTCACAGTTCGGATCGAATTTATCATTCTGAATAATAACAAACAGAAGAGAATCAAAATCGGGGAATGACCTGACGGTAATTGGGAGCGCCTTCGATCTGGGGAGACATACGCTTGTTCTGACAACCTGGGAAATGATCGCTCTTGAGAATCGTCTTCTTCCCGAGTACCGATCCATCTCTTAGTTTCATCACCTGCTCTGGCTCTTTCGGTATCGACGCCATCTCTACTCCAACAAACTTCCACACACACACACACACACACACACACACAGAGCTTCGAAAACTCACAAATTTGATACACACAGACTCCTATTTTCACTCTTAATACTGTTGTCGAATCCGAAAAAGGACAAAATCCAGCGCCAATGCGGAACGAGGAATCGCAGGAATATTATCGCAGACAAAAACGAATCTCAGTGAATTGATGATAAATTTTCTCGCGCGAGAAAATAAAAAGGAAAATCGAAAGTTTGGGATAGATGAAGAAAAGCGGATAAGGTCGTGAGAAATGGAACGAATCGAGTTAACGCGGAGAATAACAAGAGAGAGGATTGGTAGGAATAGGATTATTAAATTGTTGATCAAAATTAATTATTAACTTTTTTTTTTTTTTTTAAAGGCATACGAGAAAACTATCTAGAAGGTTCCTTGTGGATTTTGGTTTATAATAAGGGAGTTGATCAAAATAAAACAAATTTTTATTTTACATTTATTAACCTTTCAATTATTTTTAAAGCTTTAATTTATTTATGGTTTTCTAATATTGGTCTGATTGGTAACTTAATCAATGTCGTCAAAGTATATCGTTTTAGTTGTTACCAATTGCAAATGTGGTATTAAAAGCTACTACAATAAAAAAAAGTTATTCTCAGATTTTTGTCATTAATTTCACTAACGATTTTCTTTTATAATTCGTATTATTCAACCGCTTATCATTTCTGCTAACAGCTAATATATATGTTCTGTTTTTTTTTAATCATCAATCGGACCCATTAAAATTTTCATAAATCACTTCTCTTATAATAATTTAGTATTTTAAGGTTTTAAGTGCAATTATATGTCCCGCTTCACCACTTAAAAGTTTGAAGCCAACAACAAAGACAAAATATATTATTAGGACATAAATCTTACATCCAAAGATTAAAAAGATTTCAAATAATGTATATAAGATATGATCTAATTCTCTTATCACAATTTGATTTTGAGTTAGAAGTTTATATAATTTAATGTAGTATTATAGTTCGATCCACACAATTCAATCCAATCAATTATCAATCTGATCCACAAATTGGTTCATTGATTTTCACCTAAATGTTCTAAAATTAATGGTCAGACAACTATTATTTTGAAGAGACATATTATTATATAAAAGTCTCACATTAAAAATTAAAAGATATCTCAAATATTAAATATAAGAAATATAGATAAATCTAATTATCACTAATTGATTTTAGGTTGAAAATCTATATAACTTAATATTGTCAGATATGTTTATTTGTTTTGTTAAATAAAGTAAAATTTTAATGTTTAAACAAAAAAATAAAGTAAACTTTTAAACAGCATAAACTACAAATAAAATAGCCTGTGAAGAAGAAGAATCATAAAAAAAAAAATGGTATAGTAAACAAAATTTCGATTGGTCAGTAAATACGTTGTGGGTATTGCATCACAAAGGAACGTGAAAGGCGTGCGTCCCCTTTTACTTTTGTGATGCGACAAAAGGCAATCACCCACCATACGGTTGGTGATTGTACCATAATTCACATGCAAACACAAATAATCGAGCGCAAAAAGTGGTAGTAATCAAAACATGTAAGCTCATAGACATTGACTATATAAAGTGGCAACTTTAATATATTCTTAAGTTGTTGTCACCTTATTAAACTACCGGTAAACACGACTCTAGTAACGGGTCGTGAGTTAAACATGATCGTATTCTTAGCTTTTTAAAATGCGGTTTCCCACTTGTTAAATGGTATTTTATGGAATATACAAATACTATATTGGTAAGAAAGCAAAACAATATACTATAATCAAAGACCCACGCATTTAACACGGTCTAGTGTTTTTTACTCTTTAATTTTTTTTTTTTGTTCGTCTGGATATTAATCATATAAAACCAGAGTAGAATACATTTTGGAATAGGATTTTGAGATACGTTTTTGAAATACTAAGACCATGTACATTGGGAGGTTCTAAGGGTGGGATCCTTAACAAATATTAATAATTTATTGTGGGTCCCACGTGGGGCCCACATGAATAGTTAACAACTTGTATCTTAAAATCCTTATATAAGGATCGGTTCTTACACTGTTCACGCCACGTGGCGGGTTGCCATTGGTCCGTTTTTTTTTTTAATTTTTTTTTTTTTCGCAACTGAAAAAAAAAATAAATTTTTTTTTTTTTTTTTTTTAAGAACCCCTACCCAGTTACACGAGTGTACATGCTCTAAAGCCAGCTATCAAACATCGATACCGGAGTCAAGAGCCCAAAGGAGAGAAACTAACTTAAAATAAAACTAAAACCAGAAACAAAGCTAAACACGATTATAGTAGCAGCCGAGGCATCACGTAAATAGATCCCGATCAGTCAAACAAGATACTCCAAAAGCATTGACCTCATGAAACGAGAACAACCGGAGAAGCATCCAATGTCGAGATTATTGTGGTTGATCCACCGACGTTCTGAGAAGGCTTCAACCAAAAGCCACGAGCTATATGTATGCAGATCCAACCAAGGAAGACGAAGGAACGAACCATAAACCAATCGACGACCGACGACACAATGCAAGAAGAACCAAGAACCAAGAACCAAGATCCCAAATTATATATATTGAAACCGACAACCCATGCTACCTGAAGAAAATCAGGACAAACAAAACGCAGCCAAAAACAAAGCAGGAACTGGCAGAGCAAAAAGCTACTCCGAGAAGAGCCAAACCCTCCATGACTGAAACCAGAGATCGAGATCTGTCCAACAAGAACCTCAAAGCATACACTAACCATAACATGCTAGCCCAAACTAACTTATAAACCACAACCAAACGGACTAAAAGCAACTAAACACCAAATCTAGATAACTGCTACAACAACCCAAAGGAAATTCATCAAGCGACGGGCCAAGTATACTCACACAAGAGACCTCCGGCACAAGACGTCGAAGACCTTAGCCCTTGCAAGACGGAGAACGCCGGAAGCAGATCTGCACATCTGCAAAACAGAGCAGGTCCGAAGAGACGAAGAAGCCGGAGGAATACAGCCAGACAAGCCACCAACCCAGTACCGGAGCGAAGAAACGACGCCCATCGTCAATCTCTCAACCAACCAGCAGCACCACCGTTGTCAGACCACCGGAGACAACTCGACCCGCACAAGATGCCGAAGGGAAGAAGAAACAGCAACTACACCGGCGAAACTAAGAGAAAACGCAAGGAGAACTCCCTCCCCGGCACCGGCAAGGCTTGCCGATCACCGGGGAAGCCACAATCGATCGGAAAAGTTTGGGCCGCCGCTCTTCGGAAGTCGTGCCCGAGAGAGTTATTAGGGCGAACTCGCTCTCTGCCTCATATTTTACTCTTAATACAGTTGACAAAACACACTCACAAATACACAGCTAGATAGATGTGCTTTATAGTTTATTAGTTAGGCACATCTAAATATATTACTACTATAAGAACTTAAAATGATTCTTACAGAAGTGGTTATATTTTAAATTAGTCAGAATGGTACGTGATTACTGTTCATAATATTATAGATAACATGTCAACAACAACGTAAGTGTAACCTGTCAAATCCCATATTGACTGACTGATGTTGTATTTTCAGATGCGATTCTCGTGGACTTTATAATATGTGCTTCACAAGCTTTTCTCTTTCTTATCTCTCTCGCTCTTTTTTTGTTTTTTTGCTTTTAATTGTTTTGATGTTAATCTAGTCACGGAAATCACTAACAAATATAAAATCAAACAAGGGTTGGGTAATCAGTATTATGTTAATATTTCTCGTATGAACTCAATAATTATCAATTTGTTTATCTTGTGATTTGGAAACATTGGACAGAGATTTGAGATTGCTTCCTCTTGAATTAAATGAAAATAGGCTAAATGATTTCAAATACAACGATATATATATATATATATAATTATTATTTTTGGTCAACTACAATATTTTAAGCTTTAATTTAAAAGAGATAATATATATTATATATATATATAACACCATAGTTCTAGTATAAAAATACAATGATCTCTCTCTCTCTCTATATATATATATATATATATATATATATATATATATATTTGTGAACTACATTGCATATTTGCATGGAATGTTTATCTTGACTGGACGATCTAGATGTATGGGTATTCGGGTTTTTGGGTTGGGAACGGATCGGGTTTCGACAGATTTAGATTCTAACGGGTAGTGAAAAATGAGAACCTATTTAAAGATATGTTAGATTTGAAAAAGTGAGACACAACGTAATACAGAATGTGACACAAGGGTATTCTTTTTCAATGACTGTTTATTGCAAAGCAAACAAAAGTTTCACCTTAACAACCTAGTCTCTCTCTTGCTTTTCGATCTATCAATGATCTCAAAGCCTTCTAGATTCACCCTTAACACCAAGTCTAATTCTCTCTTAAGAACTCTCAACTTTTGCTAAAAGCAATCTCTCTCTCTAAGGCGCAACAAGCACATATGCCCTAGATGATCTATTTATACTAATAGATCATCGTACAATTGCCTTATTTCTTTTGGCACATTTCCTAAACTCTCTTAGGCATATTTCCATTTCTCTTTATCTTGTTAAACGCATATTTTCCTAAAATCTTTTCGGTGCTGATCCTTTGAGTATCTTCACTGATCTTCATGTCCAGCTCAGCTACTCATCTTTAGGTTTGTCCTTGTTAGCTTCGTGTTCCTAGTACTTCCATCTTTCTTCGTTCCAGCTCACGCCTTTTATCGTTGACTCAGTCACTGTTGCACACGCTGGTTGACTCAGCTCCTGTTGTAACTCATGTCGTAGCTCAGTGCTTCTTCAATCTCCCCCTTTTTAGCTTGTATGACTCTCAAGTACCTATTCTTAAGAAAACTTATACATGCATATAGCCGAAGCAGAAAAATCTGAGTGAACAAGCATCATGAGCCAAAATATCATTTCTTAAATACCCATGAGTTCAAAACAAACCAAGCAAACACAAGTTCAACAAAAAAAACACATCCATCATCCAAATTGATTAGCAACACACGAAAAAAAAAACAAGGACTCCCCCACAAACAGAAACTCCCCCAAAATCCATACTCCCCCATAATCCTAAGACTTCACTTAAGCATCACTTGAGGTAATCTCATCTGAGTCATCATCTCCTGTGGCAGCAGGAGACTCCTCTGACTCGTCAACCTCTTCAGTTTCTCCCCCTGCTTGAGATCATACAAGTTAAAAACTTATACATAAGCAATTATCATTGAGAAGGACAATGAAAACTTACCTTGAATTCTGTCTCGTAGATGGAAGACTACATCACTCAGGTTCTGAATTCCCCCAGCTATGTCCTGTAGTGCAGTTTGAACAGAGAGTTGATCTATTGAGGTTTTGATGGGCATTCTGACTGAACCAAGTTGCAGAATCTCCACAGGTTCCTCTTATGTTGACACCGAGGCCTGTGATCTACCTCTTGATCGAGATGATGAGCCTACCTTGCGTTTACCAGCTGCAACTTCATGTCTCTTTTTCCCAGCTTCTTTCTTAAGAAAGGCTTCACCACTGCGAGGATCCTTTTTGTATAGCACAGGACCAACAAGTTCTTTTCCATCAAAAGTGCGAGGTGAATGCTGTGATTCGAGAACTGCTGAGATGATTCTTGGGAAAATCAGCCAACGTCGATCATTCTGCGGATCAGTAGTAAAACTCATCACTTGTTTGTACACAAGTTTCCTAAAGTCAATCCGGATGCCATGAGCTATCTTGTAGATCAGCCTTGCTCTGTCTTCAGAGATATGGTTTTTGTGGGTAGATGGGAACCAGTTTGAAGCAGCTAATATGGTCAGTGCAACATATTTTGGAGGAAGATCAACCGATTTCATCCCTGCCCATGTCTTCTTCTGACCTTGAGTGAGGTACTTAGCAATTGAATCAGCCGAGACTCCATCAATCTTTGCATCATTCTTGATCTCATTATTGCTTAAGGGCTCCATACTCAGACAGGCATTGATCTGAGCTGGTGAGAACTCATACATTCGCTTCCTCAAGAACACACGTACCCCATTATCAGTATCATCAGCAATGGGTTCTGGCAGATTAGTGTAGAATTCTTTCACAATTTCAGGAACAAAACTGACTAACCCATCAACAGAATTTCTCAGCATTCCTATGTTTATCAGACCAAGGTATCCCCACTTATCGGTTTCATCAAAATCTACTACCCTCTCAGCTAAAATTCCACGTTCCTTGAATAGAGCATACCTTTCTTTGACTTCGCGAGATGGGAATCGTTTGGAGACAAAAGGTTTGACTCTGGTTTTTCCTGACCCACCAGTTGTGCTAGATGTTCCAGTCTTAGCAGCAGTGCTCTTTTTGGACTTCATCTGCACAGATTTCTGTGATTCAGATCCTTCAACACGAGCCTTCTTAACATGCGGTATTGATCCCGTCTGCTTTCTAGCTTTCCTCTTCTTAGGTTTAGGAACTTCTTCAGGTTGAATGTTTGTCTCAGTTGGTTCAACTACATTCACTGGATCTACTACAACCATGGCTAATTCACCTAGACCATCGACTGCATCTTTCTCTTTTTCTCCTATTTCCTCCAGATTTCCTTGGTTATCTACACGAATAGAATCACCTTCCTTGTTACCTTCTTTTGGTGACTCTGTGGTTTTGATTTCTTCTGTTTCAGGATCAGACGGCTGTTTTGGAGGCTGTTCTTCTGGTACAGATCTACGACCTGATCCAGCTTCATCCTCTCCCTTCTCTTGTACTAGATCTTCATCAATTGGCTCCGTATTTGCTACCTCTTGAGCCGTGGCAAATGAATTCGTGATGGTCTGGTGGTCTGCACCCAAGATCTGATCAGACGCAATATTAGGGTTTCTGGGTGGTGGTACCTCCTCATCAGAACTAGAATCATCAATCAATTGCGGCGGTTTCTGTTCCGGCGGTGCCTGAGCTGGGTGAGTTGAGCTAGCCCCCACTTTTCCTCTTCTGGTTGCATGCACCATGGTTGGTTTTCGATCGATTGAAGCAGAGAGAACTTTGGATTTTGGAAGAAAGAGCCAAGTTTCGTCGGATTATAAGAGCAGTGAATTTCCCTTTTCCCTTTCTCTCTCTTGAAGCAGAATCTGTGTCAGATATCCAGTTTACCTTTTTGCATGCGATTTTATTGGGCAAATATTTGAATTTTAAAATCCAAATCTCTTTTTCCCTTTTTGTGCCCAAAATCTCGGATATCGGTTCTTATTATTGTACCGACTTAGACCACACTTCTTGTTCCCTGTACCACTTGGTTAGTTCTCAACATGCATTATCATATTAGATCATCCACATTACATTCGATCACTTATGGGTATAAACTTGAAGATGAATTGACTACATTTCTACTGAAGCAACTGGCATTTTTAATTGAAATTAAATTGTACCTTTTTGTTCTATGTTGTGTGAGTCAGGAACTGACACCTCACATAACTCAGTCTTTACATCTTGCCCATATGATTCCTGCATTTGGCCATCATCCTCTCAGTGGCTAGCTTTCACACTCTTATGTCTTTATCTTGTCTCAATGTAGTTTTCAACCTTTATCCTTCGAGTGAGATTGCCATATATATATATATATATATATATATATATATATATATATATATATATATATTTATTGAGTAATTGAGCCTTTTCTTGGAGTTGATTCCATCACTTGACATCTCAGGAGATCAACCTCTAGCTTTTTCTTTCTTTTTGGCTTTTGAACCTCACTCGAGAAACCTGTACTTTATATGAGACAAGACGACACAACATGCAGCTCTTTTCCACTAGACTTCTTGACTCCAAATCAAATCAGGACTTGAGGTACTTCATGGGTTAGTGCATGTGCCAGTCCTGTAGACTTTTACATCTCACAAACACCAATTGAGTTTCTTAAAGTAATAAATCGGTTAAAATCAAGTGGTTTTGTAAAGAAATCAGCCAGTTGCAAATCAGTAACTATGTATTCAACCACTACCTGTTTTTCCTGCACTAGCTCACGAATGAAGTGGTGTCTTATATCAATGTGCTTTGTTCGAGAGTGTTGAACCGGATTCTTTGAGATGCTTATAGCACTCTTGTTGTCACAGTGAACAAGGAGTGGTCCTGAGTCAATCCCATAGTCAGCTGACATCTGTTTCATCCAGAGAAGTTGAGCACAACAACTACCCATCGCAATATATTCTGCTTCTGCAGTAGATAATGACACAGAGTTCTGCTTTTTGCTCATCCATGCTATTAGATTGTTTCCTAGAAAGAAACATCCTCCACTCGTGCTCTTCCTATCATCCAAGCTTCCTGCCCAATTTGATGATTCGCTTTACTGCCTCAAGATGAGACTGCTTCGGTTTAGCTTGATATCGGGCACATATTCCCACGCTTAGACACAAATCCGGTCTACTAGCTGTAAGATATAATAAGCTTCCAATCATCCCTCTATAAAGCTTTATATCCACATCGGCTCCATTCTCATCTTTTGATAGCTTGGTTGTAGTACTCATTGGTGTTCTAGCTTCCTTACATTGGTCCAGCTTGAATCGACTCAACAATTTTTTGGCATATGTGCTTTGAGATATGAATATACCATCACTGTTCTGACTAACTTGCAGTCCCATAAAATATTTCAATTCTCCTACCATACTCATTTCGAATTCCTGAGTCATGTCTTGTACAAACGTATCAACCAGCTTTTGGGATGTGCCTCCGAAGATTATGTCGTCCACATAGATCTGGACTATGATCATCTCTTTTGTTTGTTCCAGAACAAAAAGAGTTTTGTCTACAACCCCTCTTGCATATCCTTTCTCTATTAGAAAACTCGTAAGTCGCTCATACCATGCCCTGGGAGCTTGCTTCAGACCGTATAATGCTTTCTTCAACTTGTACACATATTCAGGATTGTGTGCATCTTCGAATCCTTTTGGTTGTTCTACATACACTTCTTCTTGGAGAACACCATTCAAGAAGGCACTCTTCACATCCATTTGATATACAGTGAAGTTCATGATACACGCCATTCCAAGGAATAGTCTGATTGACTCAAGTCGTGCAACAGGAGCGAATGTTTCCTCAAAATCAACTCCTTCTATTTGAGAGTATCCCTGAGCCACAAGTCGTGCTTTGTTCCGTACAACTATTCCATTCTCATCAATCTTGTTTTTAAAGATCCACTTGGTTCCCACCACGTTTACTCCATCAGGTCGTGGTACAAGTTCCCATACATCATTACGCACAAACTGTTATAGTTCTTCCCCCATTGCTTCAATCCAGAATTCGTCTTCCAAGGCTTGGATATGTGTTGTGGGTTCTATGACTGAGACAAAACAGGCGAATCGCACCATCTCTTTAAAGTCCAGATGAACTTTTCTTGTTATTCGTTCATCATTCACGTCTCCTAATACTTTTGAGATAGGATGATTTTTCTGAGTTCTGCTGAGCTTGATTTTCACCGGAGATCTTGTTTCTTTATCTTGAGTAGTATCTGAGGTTGTTACTGTTGGGAATGTCCTGAAATCTATTGTACTTATTCTAAGTGAAAGTCGTATTGTCGAGATGAGACAATCATATGACACTAGGCAGTCATAATGCTTTGCTATAAGCCACTTATGATCAATGAGTTTAGAACTCATTGCTAGTGTTATATGATCCTACAGGGTCACACACCTAAGCAAACTGGATCAATGATATAATGGGTTTTATAATGTTTTATATATATGTTACATATATTATATAAGATATAATATATACATATATATATACTCACGTTTTAATAGATGTCATATATATATATATTATATGAGATATAATATGTATATATATATATAAGCTTCACGAAAGAGAGGATAATCTCTTAATTAATGTTAGGGTTCAGCCCATTAACATTAATAATGTGATGCTTATATGTATATATAAGCGAAAGGTTGATAAACCTAAAAGGTGGACGTGAGCCGCATATACAACAACGAGAGAGTTTATAAAACCCTGTGACACGAACCGTTCGTGAATATAACTTTGAGATTAGATCTCAACGGCACTAGCATCCCGATCCGATCCAGTTTGTGTGCGTGTGGATACCAGTAGAGGCGCAGCATTTGAGGCGCTCTAGATCTCGATTATCTGTAAAACTTCTGCTGCAAATCACCAGGTAAATCTGAGATCCCAATGATTCAATTACATGAACCCTAGATCCTAGGCTTGGAATTCAGACCATGATTGCCTAATTGGATTAGGATCTGCTAGAAATTCCTTCAGTGGTATCAGAGCCTTAGGGTTCTAATGAATCAGTAGCATGATGATTAGATTAGTTGAATCTAGATCTCTGTATAATTGATACAAGCATGTTAAAACTCGTTTTGATCAAAGTAACCTAGTTTAGGGTTTTTTGTTCGAAAAACGTTTTAGGGTTTTTCGCATGGTGTCGATCGATGCCAATCCGGCGTCGATCGACACAAGGCGAAAACCCGAATAAAACTTAGTTTTCGCCTAGTGTTGATCGATACAAGCGTTGTGTCGGTCGACACAAACCTCGCGAGATTGATAAATCGGTTCAATTGGATTGGACCGGTTATCGAGCTTGGTTAATAATGGTTGAACACTAAGAATGGTTTAATCGCGATTGTTTTGATTAGTTTGGTGTCGAGCGATGCTAATGTAGCGTCGATCGACACTGACTGGTACTCAAAACCGGATCAATTGGATTGATCGGTTATCGCAGATTAGTTTTGGTTAATCTGCATCGATCGACACTAAAGTAGTGTCGGTCGACACCAGATTCCGTGATTTGGGTTGTAGGACAGAACCAAACCAATATGAACCATTTTAATTAGAAGAATTAAAACATAATAAAACTGAACGTTTTAAAGGTTCCGTTCCTCAACCAAATATCAAGTGATCCTTGATGTCTTTCCAATCTTGTCAACTGTCAAGACTCATTTCATTGTGCGATAGATTTGCAGTGCAAGGTATCAACAATTACATGAGTAAGGCAGGAAGTAATCGTGTTGATGGGCTTGCAGTGCAAGGCGTCAACAATTACATGACTTAAGAGATTGGTTTACTTGACTGGGCCATCAAAATCGTTTTGGGCTCAGAGACATCAGGTGGATTGGACATAAGATGTCAATCCACAACCAAGAGTTATATTGGATATAACTAGCAAAGTTTTTGCTTACCTAGATAGCTAAAATTTGGGTGATATCCAGTGGTTCACTCAAGTTTAGTGAAGTATGGGTCTTGGATCATTATATTCATCTGAGGAAACATTGTTTGAATATAATACGAGTTTTCTTAATTGTTAAGACTTCTCATTTCTTGAACATCATAACTAAACCTCCCTTGTTTTTCCAGCTATGTCTAGCACAAACCATCGTAACAATTTCTCCCTGCGATCCGTCCTTGAGAAGGACAAGTTAAATGGATCAAACTTTCTTGAATGGTATCGAAACTTGAGAATTGTTCTCAAACAGGAGAAAAAGGACTATGTCCTTGAGAAAATTCTCCCCAAGAAGTACCGAGCCAATGCCTGGCAGTCAGATAAGGATGCTTGGGATAAGCATTCTAATGATGCAGTGGATGTGAGTTGTCTCATGTTGGCTACCATGAACTCGGAATTGCAGAAGCAATATGAGTACGTGGAGTCGCCAAAAGAGATGATTACTGGCCTGAAAAGTATGTTTCAGGAGCAGGCACGAACTCAGAGATACCAGACGGTTAGGTCTCTGATTGAGTGCAAGCTACCAATGGGCGAACCAGTCAGTCCTCACGTCATTATGATGATGGGTTATATTGATAACCTTGGGAAACTGGATTGTCCCATTAGCCAAGAGTTGGCTACTGACATCATTCTACAGTCACTGCCGTCAAGCTATGATCAATTTGTTATGAACTATAACATGAACAACTTGACGAAGACGTTGACTGAATTTCATGGGATGCTTAAGACTGCTGAACCTAACATCAAGAAGGACACCCCAAATGTCCTTATGGTACAAAAGGGTAAAAAGTTTAAGAAACTTGGTAAGAACAAAGGTGATGGAAAGACGAGCTCGATTGTGAATCTAAGCGAGTCTGCCCAAGCTCCTAAGGTTAAAACCAGTCCTTCTGAAGATGTTAAGTGCCGTTATTGTAATGGTTATGGGCATTTGAAAAGAAACTGCAATAAATTCTTGGAAGATTATGAGAAGCTGAAGAAGACGTACGAGACTTCTTCTTCAGGTATTATCTTATAGAAGTAAATGTTACTTCTAATAGTCCTACTTATTGGGTATTTGATACCAGTTGTGGTACTCATATTTTGTGAAAATGTGCAGGGCCTGAGCAAAAGTAGGACTGTGGGGAAAGGACAAGTGGATCTATGCGTGGGAAATGGAGCAAGAGTTGCTGCATTAGCCGTAGGAGTATTTCATTTGTTTTCTTTATGACATATTTTAGAACTTAAGAATTGCTACTATATATCTGCTGTGAGCAGAAAGATTATTTCTATTCCTTGTTTGGATATGGAAGGATATCAATTTTCAAATTAAGAATAAGTGTTATTCATTTGATTACAGTGATATATTTTATAGTAGCAATCCATTAGAGAATGTACTTTATGTTCTAAACAAGAATGTGCCTAACTGTAACGTTAATACCAAGAGATTCAAGTCAAATGATACGAATCAAACTTCTCTCTGGCATTGTCGTTTTGGGCCACATAAATAAGAAACAAATTCAGAAGCTCCATAGTGATGGGCTTTTGGGCTCATCTGATTATGAATCATAATGAGTAAAGTAAATCTTGTTTATTAGGTAAAAATGACGAAGGCTCCTTTCAACAAAAGGTAGTGTCGATCGACACAAACGGTGCGTCGGTCGACACAAGTCGCGAACGATCAAAATGAAAGGGCCAGGGGCTTATTGGGTTTTATACATACGGATGTATATGGGCCGATGAGCAAAAGTGCTAGAGGAAAATTTCAGTACTTCATTACCTTTACTGATATTTCAGTAGGTACGGTTATGTCTTATTTATAAGACATAAGTCAGAATATTTGAAAAGTTTAAAGAGTTCCAAAATGAAGTACAGAATCAATTTGGCAAAGGTATTAAAACTCTACGATGAGATCATGGAGGTGAATACTTAAGTCAAGAATTTATTGATCATCTGAGAGATTATGAAAGTGTTTCACGATTCACTCCTCCTGAATCGGACTTTATTAGATATGGTTCGATCAATGATGAGTCACTTAGATCTTCCAATATCCTTCTAAGAATACGCTCTAGAAACGTTTGCGTTTACAGTAAATAGGTTTCTATCAAAATCAGTTACAGAGATACCACATGAGATGTGGAATGGAAATGTTTCTGATTTATCCATCGTGAAGATTTGGGGTTGTGAGGCATATATAAAACGTTTAATCTCTGATAAGCTCACACCCAAATCTGATAAGTGCTACTTCATTGGTTGTCCTAATAAAACCAAGGCATGTTACTTTTACAACCAGTTCAAGAACAAATTGTTTGTTGCTCGGAACTATGTTTTCTTGAGAAAGACTTTCTTTCCAAGAAGAACAGTGGGAGTAAAGTACAACTCGAAGAAATTCGAAAATCACAGGAGGCTGTTCAACCTGACAAGGAAGAGCAGCATTTGGATCTACAAAAGTTGTAGAACCTGCACCTCTGGTGCCTAAAGTTTGCAAAGGATCTGGTAAATGTATATTCGATGTACATTTAAAATGGCGAGTTTCTGAAGATGTGTCGATCGACACAAAAGTTGTATCGATCGATACAGATCGCGAACCAAAATATTGATTTTGGTTTATGACTTAATTAACTACGGTTTAAATCTTGGTTAATTAGGTCGTGGTAGAAGTCTACATATGAGATATGTGCGCAACTTTTACACAAAACTGAAGCTCGCAGATCCGAAAGGATCCGTCACGAACCCGAGAAATGTGGATTTCTCGTAACCAATTGCCGTGATCTATTGATCATTGAAAGTGACTGGCCTGCGAATTTTGAAGAAGCAATGATGGGCCTTGACTCCGAAAATGGCTGAAAGCCGCTGAATCCGGAATGGTGATAACCAAAGCTGGATTGGTGGAAAAGGTTTCAAGTAAATTCATGGTATTGACTGTGAAGAAACCTAATCCCAGACATCGTGCTTAAGTCCATTCGGATTTTCCTAGCAACAGCCACTCATAATGGTTATGAGATCTGGCAGATGGATGTGAAAACAGTTTTCCTTAATGGAATTCTGGAAAGGGATGTGTACATGACACAACCTAAAGTTTTCATTGATCCTAATGATGCTAGGAAGATACGCAAGTTTCGCTGATCCATTTATGGATTGAAGCAAGCATCTCGGAGTTGGAATCTTCGTTTTGATGAAGTAGTCAAAAGGTTTGACTTCGTCATGAACAAAGAGGAACCATGTGTTTACAAGATGACTAGTGGGAGCGCAGTTGCATTTCTGGTATTGTATGTTGATAACATACTACTTCTCGGAAATGAAGTTCCATCGTTTTCAGTCTATTAAGACCTAACTCGAAAGTTGTTTTTCGATAATAAATATGGGAGAAACCGTGTACTTTCTTGGAATAAGAATCTATAGAGATAGATTGGATAAGCTAATTGGATTGTGTCAAGATACTTATGGTGATAAGGCCTTGCACAGGTCCAGTATGCAGGATTCCAAGAAGGGCTTCGTGCAAATGACTCTTGGTATTACTCTTAGCAAGACGCAGTGTCCTTGGACACACGCTGAGCAAGAGCGAATAAGGGTCACACTACTGCTAAAGGCATTAGATGTCTTAAGATATGATCTTAATTTTAGTGGGAGTTGTTGTTGATAATTTTAGTTATGAGATGATGTTCGTATAAACATAATTTGATTATGTTATTGAAATCTGACATCTGTATTATTTAATAATGGTTATTAAATAATGGTCCCAAAGTAATTTATGACATTTTATAGGTCATCAAGTATGTGAATTGATCATGAAACCCTATAGATAATAAATAACATAAATTATGATTGGTCCCTGGTCAAGGTTGTTAAAATGGGACATTAACAACCACGTGAGACTAGTATGTGAGGTGACTGATGACTAAGTTTCATGGAGTCATTAATAAGAGTATTAAAGTCAATCACATAGATATGTGTTGGAGAACACAGGATCGGACATGACCCACTGATGAGAACTCTACGGGATAGTTATATAAGTGTAATGCGAGTTTTCATTACGACTATAGAGTATAGTCCTTAGACCTGAGTTCATCATGTTTTCTTACATATGAATTGGTCCGCTTTAACCTTGTCAAACGTCAGCCGTAACTGGTGACTATAAAGGCATTGATTAGGCGTATCATGAAGTGTGTGAAGAAACAGGGATGGAACAAGATGGGATTTGTCCCTCCTATATAACAGGAGATAAATATCTCAGGGCCCATCGAAGATTTGATACTGAGAAATGTGTGGCCACACTCAAACGAGGTGATTGTCAGTCGTTTGTCTTGTCAGTATAAATCGGAGTTCGATGAACATGATCTTGGCTAAATAAGGGTGACACAGATCTTGCCTTATGCCAGATCGAGATATAGTGACGAAGGGATTATGGGAATAGATGATTCCAGTACAAGTGGGAGATTGTTGGGAATGTCCTGAAATCTATTGTACTTATTCTAAGTGAAAGTCGTATTGTCGAGATGAGACAATCATATGACACTAGGCAGTCATAATGCTTTGCTAGAAGCCACTTATGATCAATGAGTTTAGAACTCATTGCTAGTGTTATATGATCCTACAGGGTCACACACCTAAGCAAACTGGATCAATGATATAATGGGTTTTATAATGTTTTATATATATGTTACATATATTATATAAGATATAATATATACATATATATATACTCACGTTTTAATAGATGTCATATATATATATATACTAGTATTCTGGCCCGTGCGTTGCACGGGCATTGAATTTCGCTTCCATTAATTCAAATAACATTTAATGTATGACTAACCAAGACAACCGTGCAATATAATATTCGATTTAGAAGGGTACTTTAAAGAAATGTTCCAGAGTCATATTTTGTGATTATATATAACGAAACACATAAACATCAAAGATGGTATAAAGAATCAACCTCACATTCGATCAACCAAAAAAATTATGGGAATGTGGTACTAAAAATATTGATACATTATCGTCTTAAGTTTGAAAATGCAATAATAGTAAGAATTAAAAAACATATTCTAAGCATCCAAAAAATGTTAAGAAAGTAAATGTTTTAGTTCTATACATTTCTGGCTCTTAATATGAATTATATATCCACGTATAAAAGCATTTTATTATACGTCTATTATTTGACTATTCTCATAGCTCCAAAAAAATTAAGAAATTAAATGTTTTAACTATAAACACAATTTCCCCACTTAATTTGAACTCTAAATCCACTTATGAAAGCATTTTATTATTCGTTTATCATTCTTCTATTCTCATGGCTAAAAAAAAATATATAGATTTTCTATTAATCAATTGTACCATATGACATGATCTATACTTTAGAAAAATAAATATTATTGTTTGAAAAAGTCTTTCGTTAAATTCAACATTTTTTATGAATGTACAAACATTTACATTGACTATTTCATACTTATTCCATCGTATACCAAATTTGATTTTTTGAATATTTTGACATCAATTATTATTTGATAACGAAATACGTGTTAGGGTTAGTTTAAAGAGACATACGGACCTACATACTCGAACCTTCTAATCATCCGAAAAAATGATCGAGATAAAGTTTGTCATGGTTCTATTTCATCAATAAACGTTCACATCAGTAGTTTAGATGCTCAATGCCATAACAAAAAATCCTTAATTTTTTAAAGTTAACATTAATAATATATAATGTTTTTATATACAACATGTATTAACACTACTACTATCTTTGAATCTACATTTATACTCAAAACTATTGCTAATTGTGAATATATAAAATAAGCTGAATTACCATTAGAAAGAAAAAATATTAATCCCTTAAGTCAAGAAAAATCGTTACGTTGAACGGTCCAAGAGATTTATTTATTAAGATTAGTTTTGATATATGACATCAATAATAATTTACTTTTACCACAAAATATCTATGAAACCAATATTCTTGTGAATGTGACATCAACAAACAATTTTAATTAAGTTTTTGTTGTATTAGAAGAATTGACTTCTGTCCATAGATCTCTTTTTGTCTATCTTACACCATGTTACACCAAAATTTAAATGATTTAAGTAAATCATAATGACAAAATAAACCATTAAAGAATCTCCAATTAAAAAAATACTATGTTTGTGGATCCCTAGTTAAAATTTTTGATGATCGCTAAAACACCATATATTGTGACAAAAACTATAAAACAATCTAATGATACTACAATTTTAAAAAGATTTGTGTGTCCATGACTCTACTATTTTCAATATTTTAAGAATTTTTTTTAATAATAATTAGATACTAATATGTATGTATTTTGTATTCTATACAACTATTGACTAAAACTACAATTAGATGGAATATATATGAGAAGTTTTAATGTAGAGTAGATATTCTATAATTTCAATTTTATTTTCTACAAAATTAAAAAGTGATTTAAATAAACAGGTTAAGTTTTCTTTTAATATGTTTTAATTGTGGAGAAGTTTGTAGTTCAAGAAATTTTACGTTAACTAAAAAGTTAAAAAAACATTATGCATTATAGTTTTTTTTTTTTGCATTATAGTGGATGGATGATGCATATACCATATATGATTTGATTAATATCTTTCTTTTTCTTCTTTCGAATAGATTAACACATAAGATCAAAATTTGAGATTAAGTTCAAAGAAAAGCATCGACTACTACTTGATGACATACATGTTAAAAACTTGTTTAAATAGACGGTGAAACAATATAATAATTATTTTTAGTTAATATTTATGATTTAAATACACAGCTAGGATAATAATAAGAAAGTGGTATGCAGAGAATAACTTGTGAATCAATACGGAAAAAGTTATGCATTATAGTTTTTTTTTTGCATTATAGTGGATGGATGATGCATATACCATATATGATTTGATTAATATCTTTCTTTTTCTTCTTTCGAATAGATTAACACATCAGATCAAAATTTGAGATTAAGTTCAAAGAAAAGCATCGACTACTACTTGATGACATACATGTTAAAAACTTGTTTAAATAGACGGTGAAACAATATAATAATTATTTTTTAGTTAATATTTATGATTTAAATACACAGCTAGGATAATAATAAGAAAGTGGTATGCAGAGAATAACTTGTGAATCAATACGGAAAAAGAGGATGAAATATTTTACCATTTATTTTTATGTCATATAGGATATTATATGATAAATGTCTTACCATTTGCGGATCAATAGGACTATTGGCCACGATCAAATACTATATTTGAAATTAAAAAAAAAAATTGGCAGAAAACACTGTATATTTAATAAAAAAATATTGTGAGAAAAGAAAAAAAATCTGATTTTGTAAATAATATTTCAATTGATAAGAGATTATTTCTCTTAGGTATGTTAGTGGCTATCCTAGATATTTTTTCCAGTCTCAAACGATTCTTGAAAACATTGCCCAAAAAAAGGCTGCAGCATATATGATAGTGTTACAAAGAAGTTTGATGAATTCTCTGAAACTCAAATGACAACAAAGAGACTTGTGATCTTGAATACAAAATGCTACAGCATATCAACGTGAGTATGTATACACAGAAATATAAGCATAAGTTCTGTAAAACAGGTGAGTCTTCAAATAGCCATGTTTTCAAGCACCTCTAGCTACACAATTCATTAGAAAATTATGTCTGTATCTTGGGATAATAGCCATGTTGGGATGATAGCCATGTTTGTGTGTGTTTCCCGTCCCTATTCTGCCTCATAAGATCTTCCATACTCCTGCCTGATGAGGGTTGCATGATCTAAGCCATCAAATGCAGCATCATCCGAACCAACCATTCTTTCAAGATTTTCCCGATTCATATCATTCGCTTGCTACAGACAAACAAAAGATGTTTCAAAATGATCAAATGTATCAAGCTATCAATATATTTCAAACAAAGGCATGTTTACTTCTATGTTGTGTCACTAAGCAATGGCGGATATGGGAATACATCAGAACATCAAAAGAACTCAAGAAAATAAAATTAATTACGCTCTTTTCCAGGTTCAAGCAGAAGTAGATCAACATTTTTATTACCTTCTTATAATCTCAAGAACTCTGATGTACAAAAAGGAATAAAACCCGTTGACAGAGTATAAGCACACGAAAGCTATGTCTCAGTCACATCACTTGAACACTTAAAGGTCCAGTCATGACTTGAGTGATAAATTTCACCACAGAGGACAGCTAAAAATGGCCGGTATTAATAATGCTTACAGATATATAAAACCAAAAACATACATACCCTTTTGGATTTATCATCGAGTGATTCCTTTTCCACATCATCTGAATTATCTCGACTCATACAGTCATCCACAATACTGCAAGTTCTTGAAAACTTCCTCGAGAGGGAGCCGCAGTGAAGCATTCACTAACGCTTCAGATGTTTCGGATAGTGAAGATGAGTAGTATTCGTCAAGAGTTGTCCATTGTTCCAAATCCAGAATCTGCATAGAGTTAGAAGAGTTTAATCACCAACTTATTCGAGTGTATTTATTTATCTTGCACATCTCTTGCATACTTCTCTCCATCAGAACCAACCACAGCTCTATATGGATCCAGATTTAAAGCTTGATGAGTTCCAGTCTTCCACCAGCAGAGGAGCAAGCGACGACCGTGATGCGGTTCGAGCAAATTCTGCATAAGCCTCTGTTACTCCTATATGACCTCCACGCCATATACTTACCAATTAACGGCTTCTCACCATTGGTACGACCAGATCACATGCTGTTACAGTCTTCTTATACCGTATATAAAACGATTTAGCCTCTTTCGGGTGGCTATGTATAATTACAGTGTAGATCTCATCAGTTACATAACTGCAACATTAAACAGTGAACACAAAATTTCATAAATAGAACTTGACTTGAAACAAAGACTCAGTTACACTCTCTATAAGCAATACAATATACCTGAGATGCTCCTCTGTTAAAGCAACGCCCTAGAGCCATAAGCTGAGTTGTTGAACAATCAAAATTGCATAATTAACAACAACCTGAGATGGAGAAAAAAAAAGACAGGAAATTAACTCTTATTAGCATTTCCTCGAACAACTTATGTGCCGAAACTTTAATTAGATCAAACATCTTATGATACCTGGAGATTGGAGACGGAGGAGCCGTCACTCATCTGGAAGGAAATAGTGTGCACTTGTAGTGTTAAGGTAAAAAAAAATTTGTAATCGTAGAATAAAAGATGAAAGATAACCGCTGCTCCTTTGATCGTGTGCTTCCAAGGTATTTTGTTGCTTACCATTAGGCGAAGATGGAGAAGAACGATAACCGCTGCTCCTCACGATCTGATTTTGGCAAAAAAATATTTTGTTATTAATCGATTGAAATTTTAGAGATTATAATCAAATTGTGATAGTATGAATCGAAAGCCAAACGAATTTCTTACCTTGGAAATAAGAGAGAGATGGAGTGAAAAGGTGAGATCGACTGGATCGATTGAGTAGTAGGAGTTGAATATTTGAAGAAGAAAGCAAAAACTTACCTTGAGAAAAAAGAAATCGTGGATGGAGAAACTGTTTTTTTTTTCTTTTTTTTTATTGTGAATCCACAGAAAAACAGTTTTGATTTACGGATCTCACCATCTGATTTTGATAAAGATAAACAAATCTGGTTTTGATAAAGATAAACAAATAAAACAATTGTGATTTGATAGAGCATATTGATTTCAGATCTTGGATGGGAGAGAGATCGAGAAAGACGAAGATGGTGATGCATGCAAAAGAAGATAAACAAAATAAACTCAATCTAGATGATGAGAATTGGAAATCGGAAACCACATGTTTGATTTCGTACCTGTTTCGGAGAGAGATTCAGAGCTAATGGTGAAAGGGCTTGGAAACTGCAATAAATGATGGCGAAACTGTTTTGAGAGAAGGGGAGAGAGAGAGAAAGCGTGAGAGATGGAGAAAAAAATGAAAGAATAGACACCAAATTTTTTTTCCAGAATAGTCATTGAAATGATATGCCACGTCAGTACAATAGGATGTTCTGATTGGAGGAGAACAGATTTTTTCTCTCACATCACTTCTGATTTATATTAATTAGATTATATGAGATATAATATGTATATATATATAAGCTTCACGAAAGAGAGGATAATCTCTTAATTAATGTTAGGGTTCAGCCCATTAACATTAATAATGTGATGCTTATATGTATATATAAGCGAAAGGTTGATAAACCTAAAAGGTGGACGTGAGCCGCATATACAACAACGAGAGAGTTTATAAAACCCTGTGACACAAACCGTTCGTGAATATAACTTTGAGATTAGATCTCAACGGCACTAGCATCCCGATCCGATCCAGTTTGTGTGCGTGTGGATACCAGTAGAGGCGCAGTATTTGAGGCGCTCTAGATCTCGATTATCTGTAAAACTTCCGCTGCAAATCACCAGGTAAATCTGAGATCCCAATGATTCAATTACATGAACCCTAGATCCTAGGCTTGGAATTCAGACCAGGATTGCCTAATTGGATTAGGATCTGCTAGAAATTCCTTCAGTTACTTCATCCATCTTTTCTTCAGTCACAGATTTTTGATGCTCAACCGTTTCTGAGTCACTGTCTGATGAATCATCGGGGACCTTCATTTGACATAGATCATCAAATACAACATTCACTGACTCAACAATTGTTCTTGATCTTGTGTTATATACTCTGAACGCTGTGCTAGTTCCTGAATATCCGAAGAAGATGCCCTCGTCACTCCTTGAGTCAAACTTTCCAAGATGATCTTTGTCATTCAATACATAACACTTTCCTCCAAAGACATGAAAGTAGCTCAGATTGGGGGTTTTTCCTTTCCACATCTCGTATGGTGTCATGGTTGTTCCTCTTCTGACATATACTCGATTAATGATGTAGCATGCGGTATTAATAGCTTCAGCCCAGAACCGTAGCGGTACATCATTGCCGTGAATCATGGCTCTGGCCATTTCTTGAAGGGTTCTGTTCTTCCTTTCAACTACCCCATTCTGTTGAGGCGTTCTTGGTGCTGAAAACTGATGAGCTATACCATGATCTTCGCAGAATACTTTCATGGTTTCATTCTGAAATTCTCCTCTTGGCACTTAGACACTTCGCGCTAAGGCATTTAGAGTTGTTTTCCCACATGTAACAGTTGTTGCCTGATCTTTTCCCTTGTAGGATGAGATCTCCAGTGTCATTCAGAGCTTTGCAGTCATAGCTTGTGAAACACACCATCAATCCTTCGTCGCACAGCTGACTCACACTGATCAAGTTTGCCTTAAGACCTTTCACAAGAAAAACATTCATTAGTTTAGGTAAATCTGAGTCAAGTGTTTTACCTTTGCCTTGTATCGCCCCTTGTCCTCCATCACCAAATGTTACTTTTCCAGACTTGATCACCTTGATGTCTTTGAGATGACTTCTTGTCCCAGTCATATGTCTTGAGCATCCACTGTCAAAGTACCATTGATTTCCATCTTCTGATTTCTCAGTAACAAAAGCCATACTGCAGTGTATCTCCTTCTGTGAAGTACCCCTTGTACTACTTCCCAGTTCATACAAATCCGCCTTTTTCACCCAGATTTGATATATGTCCTTGTTCCAGTTGAATCTTCCTAGTTTCTTGAGCTGTCAGATCCTTTGTTGAAATCTGTAGCAGTATGCTTTGTAATGCCCTTCTTTTCCACAGTAGTAACAGTTTCTTGGTGATGAGTTATACGCTGCTTGAGTTGGATTTTTCGAATTTGCACGTACAAATGTAGTTTTGCCCAATGTGGCTTCAGAGCGTCCTGTGTACCCAAGTCCAGACTTTGTGTATTCCGTTCTTCCATAGCTCAGAATCTGATCCAGTTGTTTTGTTCCGGCAAACATGTGTATTTTGCGATGCTGTTGATCTAACTCAGATTGTAGCTGTTTAGTTACCTCTTTTTCTTTCTTTAACATCTGCTCCAATTCGTCTGATTTCTTAGCCAGTGTCAATTTTTCTTTGATTAAATTGACACTTTCTTTGCTTAGCTTTCGTTCAGTTTCCAGTTCTTCTTGGAGTGACTCAATGTGCGCCTCAAGCCTCTGCTTCTCTTGGAGTAGTGCAGTATTCTCTAGTCCAATTTTGATGAGAGTATCCCTTACCTCCTTATAGCTACTGACCAGATCCACTTCTGTTTCTGAATCTGAGTCAGATTCATTGTCTTCAAGTTCAGCAATTCCAAGGAATGCTACAAAGTTGTTCACTTCCTCTTCGTCACTTTCCTCATCTGATTCATCATGGTTTACTCCTATCATAGATTTCTCTTGTCTCCGTTTCTGATCATTTACACATTCCAGATGAGTGTGTCCAATTCCTTTTCATCCAAAGCATTTCATCTCACGTCTTCTGACAGTCGGGCATTCACTTTTGAAGTGTCCAAACCCCTTGCACTCATGACATTGCATCTCGGATTTCTTCATGGTTTTCTCTCCATCAGTTGATCTTTTAGTGCTTTTGTACGATCCTTGTCCTTGTTCTACCCTTCTTAGAGCACGATCAAATCTTCGAACAATGAGGCTTACAGGATCTTCTCCCTCGCTTTCTTGATTTGGCTTTGCTTGAGTGATTAGTGCAACACCTTTGGGTTTCTTTGTACCATCCAATTCTAGCTCATGGACTTGTAACATACCAACCAGCTCATCAAAGCTCATACTCTCAGTGTTAGCTGATACACTTAGGGCTGCTTTGTATGGCATGTATTTGGGTGGAAGGCACCTTAGGAATTTCTTGACAAGTTTCTTATCTTTATACTTCTTACCAAGGAGTGATGCTTCCTGAGCTAATGAGCTGATTTTGGCGCTGAAATCTGAAATCGTCTCATCATCTTCCATCTTTAGATCTTCAAACTTGGTTGCCAACAGATCTTTTCTTGAATTTTGCACTTTCTCTGTTCCTTCAAAGTGGATTTGAAGAATATCCCAAGCTTCTTTAGCCAATTCACATCCTTGGATTAATTCAAATTGTTTCTTAGCCACTCCGCAGTGAATTGCAGTTAGAGCTCTGGAGTTGAATTTTGATAGCTTTAACTCGACTTCTGTCCATTGTTCCTCTGGTTTGGGTACCTCGGCTCCTGCTTCATTCTTCATTGTCGGAGTTGTCCACCCTGATTCAACTGCCTTCCATGCCAGCGGGTCGATACCTTTGATTTGTGATCTTGTTCTTGCTTTCCAAAAACCATAGTTTGTCGCATCCAGTATTACTCTAGAGCTATTGATTACCTCATTGTAGTTCTCCATTTTTCCGCAGGATCTCACCTGTATTTATGAGCAACAAGTGTCTGCTCTGATACCAATTAAAAAAGTGAGACACAACGTAATACAGAATGTGACACAAGGGTATTCTTTTTCAATGACTGTTTATTGCAAAGCAAACAAAAGTTTCACCTTAACAACCTAGTCTCTCTCTTGCTTTTCGATCTATCAATGATCTCAAAGCCTTCTAGATTCACCCTTAACACCAAGTCTAATTCTCTCTTAAGAACTCTCAACTTTTGCTAAAAGCAATCTCTCTCTCTAAGGCGCAACAAGCACAGATGCCCTAGATGATCTATTTATACTAATAGATCATCGTACAATTGCCTTATTTCTTTTGGCACATTTCCTAAACTCTCTTAGGCATATTTCCATTTCTCTTTATCTTGTTAAAAGCATATTTTCCCAAAATCTTTTCGGTGCTGATCCTTTGAGTATCTTCACTGATCTTCATGTCCAGCTCAGCTACTCATCTTTAGGTTTGTCCTTGTTAGCTTCGTGTTCCTAGTACTTCCATCTTTCTTCGTTCCAGCTCACGCCTTTTATCGTTGACTCAGTCACTGTTGCACACGCTGGTTGACTCAGCTCCTGTTGTAACTCATGTCGTAGCTCAGTGCTTCTTCAAGATTCGGGTCGGGTTCATCCAGGTCAGTTCGGATCGGGTATTAGGGCAGCATACCTGCAAAAACTCGTCATTATTCGGACACTAATCGTGTCAGGTTCGAATACAGGTCCGAACGAGTTCAAACAAGTTTGGAATGGATTCGAAACAGTTTCAGAATGGTTCGAAACGGGTTATTAGCATGTTCAGAACATGTTATTAATATATATATATATATATATATATATATATATGTATATATATATGTATATATGTTTATATAGCTATCCGAAAGACCCGCAGATAATACTCGGACCCGAACATGTACCTATTGATTTTCAACTGCAAGATCCAAAAGGTTAAAATGTCTAAAATAGGTTTCTATCCGAACCTGCCTTATTCGGGTCGGTTCCGGATCGGATTCTCGGGTCCATGTAAAAATGTTTAGGCCTAATCCGATCCGAAACCAACCCAAAAATTCGGATCCAGATAAAATAACTTAACTTTTTGGATATGATGATCTAAGATTCGCGGGTACAGATTTGGGTCTAGGTCTTATCCGCAAATCTTTCGGGTATCCGTTAAAACCTATAAATAATATACTATATATTTGGTAGAACCTGTTAATAACATGTTCGAACATGTTAGTAATCGACCCGGTAAAATCCGATAGTACTTGATATGATTTGTGTGATCTGATAGAACTTGAAAAAACATGATAGAAACATGTAGTTTTCAGATACTTTAACATGTTTTTTTAAGGTATTTTGGGAGAAAATATTCACAAAAACCTGTAAATACTTGAGCCTTAATAGTACAAGTAAAAATTTGGATCTTTACAGATATACCATTAACCGACTCGGATTCGAAAAAACCGGACCCGAATTTGATATGAAAAAATATGCAGATTCTTAAAAGGATATTATAAAATGAACTTGATATTAATTTGTATTCATCTAATTAATGATTATTATAATCACCTTGTAAAAAACATATGTTAATAATTTATTAATGAAACATAGTAGGAAGAAAACGTGACACCTAATATTCTTTTTTCCGATAAAGTTCATTATTTTATCTATACTATTAAAATAGGTGATCTTTTTTAAAACTATCCTTAGATTTACGTAGAGTATTACTTTTTGTGCCAATGCTTTTATTTATTATTTTGTGGATTCATTAAGGGTATTATGGTAAAAAATTTAGACTCACATGATTCATTTAGTTCCAAATCTAATCAACTAGAATATCCTGGTTTACTATAACACGTCTACTATATATGAAATTAATTGATTAAATCGTGTCAATCCAAATTAATTGTCCTTCTATTTACATTTCTTTATAGAAAAATATACTAAATTTATAAGCTAAACCAAACTATATGTTATTAACAATAAAAGCCAAAATGGTCAACAACTTTGTATTAGTCTAATTAACCAAGAACTATAACATTAAATTAATTGTTTTACGTGGTCGTGAAGTATATCAAATCAATTTGGTTTGACAGTCTTGATACTTTTTTATAGACAAACAATGTAAAGCAAGATTAGCTTATTTTTTTTAGGCAAACCATCAACATAAGCTAAACTACACAAAAGAAAAAACTTTCATAACGAATCATAATAATACTGAAATCATATATTGTATGCATAGTTACAAAATGGCACATTTTTTATAATACTAGCAACAATATTTGAAACTATATTTAAACGATCACGACTTTAAATATTATCAACTATTTCCCAAATCTTAATATCCTGTTTAAACAAAAATCTAAAATTTCATCATGTTATTCGTAAATCTGCACTTTCTATTTAACGCTAGAATTTAGGAAACATAATTATGTTTCTAATTAGTAAATAATAATTACATTTTCAGTTTCAAAATATTTAGAAAACTATCATTTAGTTATTTCAAAATGAATTCCTACACATATTATAATAACTTAAATTAACCGGTTGTGATTTCTAGAATCTTTTCTATATACTATCAATACTAGATCGGAACTAAATCTTTATTAATTGCTAACTTTAAAATTATGAGAATATTACTTTTTAAACTGGAACCAGTGAACATTCTATATATATGTATATACCTCATCATAGTAAACAAACAAAATCATGAATAAAATTTAATATGCCTTGATTAGCAAGAATATTCTACGAGAGGAGTCTTATAATAAACGATTTTTGATAAACAAACTTATATTACATATAAATTTCGATTCTAAAATAAGTTTACATTATAACAACTTAACTAATATTTACTTATTTCAAAATAAATTCCTACACACATTATAGTAATTTAAACTAACCTGTTATGATTTCCAGAATCTTTCCTGAATATTATCAAAAACAAAATATTAACCAATTTAAATTATATATAATATTAAAAACAAAATTTGACTACTAGAAAATGGGTTAAAAATATGTATTAACTAATTTCAATTGATATATTCTTATTTGATAAAATATTAAAATTATTCAATAATTATATTATTGGAATATATGATGAGTTTGATTACGGTTGTTGTTTTTACGATTATAGTTTTTAAAAGATTATTTTATCAAAATTTTAAAATATTTAGACGACTATAAGATGAGTTGAAATATAGATGAATTTGTTTTGATTATAAAATTAATTAAAAGGATTTATGTTCGTTAGAAGACAAGTTAAAAAGAAGAACACCCAATTTTTATCATAAAAACATTAAAATAAACTTAAACCAATTAAAAATGTTAAATAAAAGGATTATCATATATTAGTTATTTTTTTATCAATAAACATAAACATAAAATATTTATATTTATACCATTATAAAATGATTCAAAATAGATTAACCAATTCAATTATCTATATTTTTAAAAAAGAAAACTTTGTCTACTCGAATACGGATTAGAATATATATTAATCAATTCAATTGATATATTCTTACTTCTATAAAATATTAAAATTATTTATAAATTTATAATCATGTGTTAAAATTATACTATTAAAAAAACAAATATATATAATTAAATAGAAAACTAGCACATCGAATCTAACAACGTATATATTATTAAGATTGCATTCTATACAAAGATTCTTGATTTTAACAACTTTTTAGTAGTGAAGTAACGAGTTAAGCTAAGTTAGAATTAACTTAAATAAAAAATGTCAAATAAAATATACTTGCATTTTTTCAGTAGTAAGATAAACTAAGCATTTACTAAAATACAATAAGCCACAACTACTAAAATATAAGTTAACAATAAGAATGCAAACAAAAAATTATTAAATTTATTTTCATATTTATCACCATACCATCATATTTTTCACTTAATATCGATTGGACTCAATAGTTAACAAGCTTAATTTATTAAAATATAAATTTTAAATAACTTAATACATATTTTAAAGAAAACATAAACCCGTGCGGTTTTAGCGCGGGTCAAAATCTAGTTTTAATGAAAGAGTTTTACGTATTTACATGACATAGACCATAGCAATTTGAAAACACATGAAACTTTTTCTGTATAAATAAATATTGACTAAAAGAATATAAATAATTATTATGGAAAAAATGTAATATAAATCGCTTATATTAACTCTGATTTTTTCTTTTTGGGTCACAGTGTCTTGCAGTGTCAGCTATCCCTCTTAGTATAAGCGATTTTTTGCTCATCAATGTACCGCTTATATTGGCTTTTTTTTGCTCATCAATATAAGCGATTTATAAACAGGGATAGATGACACTGTGACCCAAAAAGAAACCATTTTTCTTCTTCTTCATATTCTGTTTTTGAGGTGTGTTTTGTTCTGTTTCTGGTAACACTAGATATTGCTAGAGATTTCGAAGTTCAAAAGGATTTATCCCATTGCTCAAGACTTGATCGACTATTTGGATGGAGAGGGTTACGAGTACACCGTCCTTGAGTCCACACAGTGGCGACTCAAGGTTCGCGGTATCAAGTGGCCGAAGTCGGTGTCTACGAAGCCCGATACCGTCCCAATGAAGAAGAAGAACTAAGATAAGTTGAATCGAATCTGTTATGTTCTGTTCTAACAGGTTTTTAGTTTATGCTTTTGAAATATAACTTATGAGTGCTGTAGTTTTTGGTTCAGAACTTTGCTTGAAACCCTCCTGCTGCTTCAGCTAGTCTTATCTATCTTTCTAAGTTTTTGTGATAACCATTTGCCTGATTCTGTTCTACTACAAGTTTTTAGTTTTATGCCTTTGCAATATATCTCCCAGCAGCTACTCTGAGTTTCTTGATCACAATGTGTTATCACACTCACACAGAGAAATTCTTTTCCTCTTCAGTAAACAAAAATCCCCTTTAGTATTACAATATTTAACTTGAAAAGAGTTTGTAAATAAAAAGTCTACGTAAGAACAAAACGCTGAATATAAGAAGTCAGACATTATACTTCTCTGACATTTTCCATTACTACAAGCACTTACACTTCTTCTTCTTTCCAATAACCAAAACGTTGCAACCGTACTTGTTGTCGAGGAAACACCTTTTCCCATTCTTCATTACTACAAGAACTTACACTCATTGTCTTGTCGTGAGAGGGCTTCCCAGTCTCCTTTGTATCCTCTTTTTATTTCAAACCCATCCATTGCCTTGGATTACACGGTTGCCTTGTCAAGTCTGCAAAGACACTACTAGAATAAAATATCAATTGTCAAGTTCACTCTCCATTCCCCTCTAAAATATCAATTGAACGACAAACTAGCAGCCTCTTTGTTACTAATCAAGTCTAATCCTCACCCAAGATAGAATGACATAATGTGGTTCTGGTTCCCTTGAACCGATGCATAATCTATCCAGCAGCCTCAAGTGCTCATGGTAAAAGCCGGTGAAAGATAAAATGTAACACTCTATGAATGACCAGTCACTCCTCAAGATGAAAGTACAACAAGGATATAATTCAATCAAACCAAACTTGCTTGTATATCTGTTGGAAGTATTAGCACCCAGCTCCTCATAATCCCTGCTTCCCAAAGTTCCAACTTCTCCTCTTTTCTGTCCAGACCTCCTTTTTGGTAGGTTTTTGTTTGTACTTGAACATATAAGTCTTATAACACCTTTCTTTCTTCTGCATTTGTTGGACTCAGAATTCTGAGCAGGTTTCTGTGGTGCACTAATGCAAACATCATAAAGGTCTGAAACTGCCTGCATTTTCTCATCCTTTGAAAGGAGTTGCTCTGAAACAGACATTGTGTTGCTGGCCTTATCTTCTTAAATCAATGCTTTTAATTTGACCAAAACCCTTCTGCTTGACCTGTTCGTGAACTTGAATTTCCAAGATTTAGGATACTTTCTCTGCTTACTCTTAATATGTACCCTTATCAACTCACTGTCTTTTCCTCACATTTATAGTCATGTATCTTCCAAAGCTCAGCACTGTTTTTACTTCTCCAAAATCAACCTTCCTCTGTTTCAGTTTAGACGTTATCATATGACCAGTCAACATGCTTTTGAACTTGAAATGCCAAGATTTTAAGAACTTTCTTTGCTTCTTCTTTGTGTTGTCTTTTGAAGACAGGCTATCAATCTCCATCAACCACACATCACTATCATTATCAGTATGCGACACAGATGGCACCGCTCCAAGATGCATCTGGAACATACTCACAGCTCGAACTTCCTTCCTCAGAACATCCTTGTCCTCAAGGATGAAAGGCTCAATGATGAGATCTTGGTAGACTCCCCCGTGTAGCTTGATCTGGATGATGTTTTTCCACTGAACCATGATCTTGATGATAGTAGCATTGCTGGAATTTTCATGCAAGTATTGGGACAGAGCATGAACATTGTAACTTTGAATGAATCTTATGATTAGCTAATCTGAGTTGTTGGTCAGCGGCAGAGGGCTTCCCAGTCTCCTTTGTATCCTCTTTTTTCAAACCCATCCATTGCCTTGGATTACACGGTTGCCTTGCAAGTCTGCAAAGACACTACTACTTCTTCCAGTTCGATCAAGACTTCCTTTGGCTTCATCAAGCTTGAGAATATGCGAGCAATGAGACCATTGGGTACTTGTCGTGACCTGACTAATTAAACCCATTTGCCCATATGTGTGTCTAGGGTTTAGCATGATAAGATTATTTATAAGTATGTAAAAGCACATTCATTGAGAGTAGTTTTGGCTGCAGTAAAGTGCAGCCTCTCTTACTCAAAATCTCTGTATGAAATCAATCATTTATACTCTTGAAGATAACTTAAAGCTTCATCCTTTCTTTGTTCTGTGCATTTCAATAAAACTCATCAATGACCTATTACATTTCATATCTTCAGTTCAATAGCTTTATATACTTGAATGTACCATGGTTTTACCTTAGCTAACAACATGAATACTGTTTCCATCAATACTTGAGTAAAACTAGGTTGATGTTTAAATAAAGTAAGCTTTGCTTGTAAAAGTAGTCTTAGGATTGGACTATGGGCAGTGACGGAGCTAGAAATTTTTTTATACCCAAAGCTAAAAAAATATATTAAAACTATATAGTATATAAATTATTTTTTAGAAAAAAACAAAAAATGTACTCGCTTACTTATTATAACTTAGAGCATTTGTAACACGATTTCATTTGTTACATCTTCAGAAAAAAAATTGATAAAATAAATAAAAAAATTCTTTAGAAACAGATCACTAATATAATTATGTAATATTGTCTTCATTCTTAAAATACATCTCTCAGTGGTTAGGATAACAACATGCAAAGTCAAAGATAACTTTAAAAGTTTATATTGATTAAACCAACAAAGAATAAACCGTCTTGGTATACTTTTTACAAGTAGTAGTTTTAAAGCTATAGTTCATTTTCACCTAGACAAATCAATATAATATGTTGATGGAGATTTTTTTTAATTAATTTCAGAAATAGATCTATTAAATATAAAAATAGTATATTTAATTTCTATATACAAAACCAAATGTTAAAGATATCTTAATCATAAACATAAACCCTGAATATTTTATGGATTTAGGTCATTAGTGATATATAAGTTTAATAAAAAAACATTTCAGTATATTAAAATTTAACATAAAATGAATGAAAAAGAATGTTGAGAAATATAAAGAAGGTAAAAGTAAGGATCATGATCTGAAACATACAACTATATATGAAGAATTAATGGTCAAAACAGTATGGAGACCTCCTTTGCGGTCTCATCCAGGGCCGGCTCAACAAATATTTGGTCCCTGTACTATTTGTCAAAAATTGGCCCTTTATTCATACTATAAAACAAAAATTTTAAAATTTTGGACCCTCAGAAAAAAGAGAACTAAAATTTTTGGGCCTTTTTAGAAAGAAAATAAATAAATTTTGAGCCCTCAAAAATTTTCCAAAAAATGGGCCCTGCACATTTGCTCCTCTTGCTCACCTCAATAACCGCCCCTGGTCTCATCGATCATCTTGTTGGAGGTTTTAATAGCATCATCGATTCTGCCAGCCTTGACATATGCATCGATCATTGTTTTGAAAATGGTAACGTCAATATTGTCTCCAAAACCAAGACCAAGTGAATCAGCAAAGAGAGATTCTGCTTCCGACGACATCCCATTTTCGCAACACCTTGTGATAATGTATCTGTAACCTAAGTACTTGTTCTTGGTTATCGCCTTGTTGTACGTCTCGATTGCCTCGCTATCACTGACCCAAATCAAAACACTCCTCCACCATTATCTTTACCGTACCAGAGTCTAAGCATTTGTTGTCGAACCCACTTTGACTTCGATCAAACATCTCATGATACAAATACAATTCCCAAGCATGAGTTTTTTTACCAGCAAACCGAGATTATCTCTAAACAGCGTGATGTTTGATGTTTTGGCTTGAAAACAGCTCGTAGTTTTTGTTGCTTGCTTGGTTCGGTGGGCGGGCCAGCTGTACCACAGACACGGTACAACTCAATTCAAATCGTACACGCAAACTCTGAGAACTCCGCATATCTCTTGATATTAAGGCTTCAATTATTCGCGACACTTTGAACGCTAATCGGTTCTTCTAGATTTCTGGGTTTCTAGATCGATTCCACGTGATGTCGTCGTTCTCAGTGAGCATTCCTCTACTTTTGTTACTTTTCTGCTTGATCGGCTTACAAGCTGCCGATGATTTCCCAGAACAATCCGGCAGGGACATCTGTCGCGGGGTTTCGGATCCGGGTGGGTGCCCAATAAACTGTTTCCGGGCGGATCCGGTTTGCGGAGCTGATGGAGTCACGTACTCGTGCGGTTGTCCCGACGCAGCCTGCCATGGAGCTCGTGTAGTCAAAAGAGGACCTTGCAAACACAGGTAGTGCCAAGCTTTGATATTGATTCATGTTGTTTGGCTCTTCTTGCTCGGACTCTCTCTTCTCGTTGGTGTTTTCTGATCTCAAGTGTTAATGGCAGATGTGGTAATTGATCCCAACTCGTTTGTAGTTTCTTTGTCGTACTTTAAAAATCCAGACTTGTGTTTGAGATGTTTCATGCTCTGTAGATCACACTTGTATAATGTTTGTTTTCCTCGTGTTTGTATGTTTAAGTTGAGTTCTTTGTTATTGTTTTACTTTGTGTGCTAAATAAAAATCTTGTATTGGCTTTCATTTGTGTTATGAATCTTTGGTTTGGTTTGTTGGTCTTAACAAACTCTCTGTTACAATGTCAAATACCTGATGGATCAGACATTGATAGTAGGAGTAAGAATGTGGGTCGAGACCTGATCGATGGAGATTGGGTATAATAACCATTAAAGGTTTACACTTTTAGACACGATGTTTCGAGAAGGAGTGGCCGCGCAAATGCGAATACTTTCCTCTCTAGCTCCAGCTATCGGTTCACTTGAAAGTCTTCAATGGTTTTCTTTCTGGTCGAGCTCCAAATGTTTCAAATCATCGGTTTACTTTGAAGGCTTCTCTTTCTCGTTAAGCACCATTCATCAACGATTCAAATATCATTTAGACATCCATTAAATCTTAAAATATGGTGCAACAATTTATAAATTATTTTAGAGAGATAATCATAGAATCCAACCATATTTTGATATCTATTATCGAAACTCTTATAGATTAATTATATTTTTTTGGTCAAAACTTGTAAGATAAGTACTATATTTTTATTAATAAAAAGATGAATATTCTGAGATATTTCGTAGGTCCTTCCCTTGGTGGAATTAGGATCCAAGACGTCAATTTTGAAGGTTTATTGTCGAGTACAAGTAAGAAACTCTTTGTTCATAAACTAAAACCAAATCTCAATCAATCTCCCACACACAAAACAAAACAAAAAAAAGTTCAAAAAAACACAAACACAGAAAAAAAAAAAAAAGCTGATTACTTTGCTGCGTAATATATAAACCAATCACTTCCTTTCATTAACAAAAACAGTTTGTTATTCTAAAATCCAGAACCAAAAAAGTTTTGATTTTTATCTGTTCATCCGTTCGTTACAATCTCTGTTTTAGTAGTAGAAAGCATAAACAATGGAGGAGGATCCGAAACTTTAAACGGGTTAAAACCCAAAACCCGGATGGACGCAGCACGACTTGTGGGTGACTACGAACTTGGTCCGAAAATCGGGTCTGGTTCCTTCGCTGTGGTGTGGCTAGCGAAGCATCGATCTTCTGGTTTAGAAGTTGCCATTAAAGAGATTGATAAGAAAGTTCTTAGCCCTAAAATCAGAGATAATCTTCTCAAAGAGATTTCAATCCTCAGCACCATCGATCATCCCAACATCATCCGATTCTATGAAGCTATCGAGGTATAATAAAGTGTGAATTTTGAATCATTGCGCTGCAATTTGGTATTGAAAGTGGGAATTTTTGTAGACAGGAGATAGGATTTTCCTTGTATTGGAGTATTGTAGTGGAGGTGATCTTGCTGGATACGTCAATATCCATGGCAAAGTATCAGAACCTGTTGCTAAGCATTTTATGAGGCAATTGGGTAATATAAAGATGATCTCTTTTTATGTTTTTAGTTTAGAATCTTTGTTTGATGTTTGAGTCTCTGTTCTTGTGTTTTGTAGCTTTAGGTTTGCAAGTACTTCAAGAGAAGCATTTTATCCACAGAGATTTAAAGCCTCAGGTAACTGAAAATCTCTTATGTTGTTGTTTGATGGCTATGAATTATGATAAAAGTTTAGTCATGGTTCTGTTTTTTTTCTTCAGAATTTACTTTTATCATCCAAGGAATTAACTCCATTGCTAAAGATAGGAGATTTTGGGTTTGCAAGGTATTATTTACATCTTAAAAATGTTTTCTTTTTATGGAAAGGTCTTAGTTTTGGTATGTAATGTTGAGATCTTTGGTAGGTCTCTAACACCGGAGAGCATGGCGGAAACATTTTGCGGTTCTCCATTGTATATGGCTCCAGAAATTATCCGGAACCAAAAGTATGATGCAAAGGTGAAGAAAGTTCATGGATCTTAGGAAATATTAAACCTTTTTGTTTTTTTTCCTCTCATTATTTAATGGATGTTTCAGGCTGACTTATGGAGTGCTGGTGCGATTTTGTTTCAACTTGTGACTGGGAAGCCACCTTTTGATGGGACTAATCACATCCAGGTTCGTCTGGCTTGAACCGATGAATTTCCTCTTGAAACTTCTAGTGAACTTATTATGCTTTGGGTTTTGATTTCTACAGCTTTTTCATAATATTGTGAGAAACACTGAGCTGAAGTTTCCTAAAGATGCTTTGAATGAGATTCATCCAGATTGTGTTGATCTATGCAGAAGTCTTCTACGCCGAAACCCAAGTACTTGTTATAGGATTCTTTTGTTTCTCTACTTGTCTTTATGTTCAATCTTCATGGAAAGATACTGTCTTTTTACTGCAGTTGAACGCTTGACGTTTCGAGAGTTCTTCAGTCACAGGTTCCTTCAGGAGCCAAGGTAATGTCTTGTGATTTTGATTAACCATCAAACGTCTGGAGCTCTTCAATCACTAGCAACACTCATCTTCTTTTGTTTAACCATCAAAACTTTAAATGCTTCGCTTCATCTTTCACACCAAATGTTTTCAGACAAATGCCCGGTGTTGCGCATTCTGATTCTACTACCTCTAAGGGGAAATCATCGTTGCCCTCCGCACAACCGAGTAGTACAAACATATTCAAATCAAGTGCAGAGAATGTCTACAGACACGGGAGTTCCTCTAGTGCCTCATCTCCTCACATTTTGATGCCTCATGTTTCTTGTGAGACGACTAGGAACAACACTGAGGGAGAATGTTCATCAAATCAACTCCGAGGTTTGTTTTTCGCATGTTGTGTCTTATCTCTAAAGCTGTTCTTATCTCAATTCACTCAGAATCGCTTGATGTTGTCGTTTATGCAGTATTTGACTCGCTTGAGCTCATAGAGAGAGAGTATGTTCTTGTAAACCGCCCTTCTGACTCGCTGGAAGGTTCATCAGATTGTCTCAACACATCACTTCAAGATTCTGGGATTCATAACTTCTTACCAAGAAATGACAAAGGTTCATCAAGCTCACTTGAAGCACCCCGACCAGCAAGCGGATCATACTTGTTAACAGAAGTCCAACGGTCAACAATCGTTCATCCTCCAACCAAGCTCCAACTTTTGCATCAGTATGCAGAAGTCCTGACAGAAGTAGCTCGTGAGATGGTAACTTCAACTCCTAACTTCTAGGGTCTTATATGATATCATTGGAGCTTCTAATACGGTTGCATACAGGGCAATGCAGGACAGGTAAAGGAATCTTTTGCTGTTACACTCGTCGTTTTAGCTGCCTGGACAAAAGCTTTAGAGATATGTGATTCTTGGATGATGTCCGTTGGAGAGGACGCAGATCCAACCACAACTCCAGAGACTTCAAACCCAGATTTAAATTCACCAGCAGTAGCTAAAACTTGGGTGACACAAGAGTTCATTACTGCGTTTAACCAGGCTGAGACTTCATCAACTCAACTAAACGAAACAAGCGGTTAGTACTTAAACAGAGTATTCTCTTTTATGTTTTATTTGCACAATCCATGAAATTCATCTCTTTCGTCTCATTGCAGTTGCTACTCATATGCCTGACGCCATGGAAACAATATACGAGAAGGCACTAGCATACGGCAAGAGTGGTGGGGTAAGTAAACAAAGTTTCTGCCTTTGAATGGTTAAATCAAGTGCAAACCAAAACACTTTGGGCTTTGAATGGTAACTGCGGTTGGGGTGGATTAGTCCACAAGCGGTCAAGATCACTACAATTCACAATTTTTGGTTCACAGTAGTGCGGACAAAAACAAATCAAAGAAATCCCTTGCAAACCAAATGCAGACTAGCTTTGTGAAGAAATACACTTGGTCCGCATCGGACCACAGTCCGCCCCAAAAATAGTGGTTTAGTCCACAGTTGATTTAGACCGCTGCGACCGCAATAACCATTCAAAACCTTTATTTTTGGGACAGGCTACAAATTCGATGTAGACCAAGTTTATTTCTTTACAAAAATGGTCTACACGTCCGTAACGGACTTTGATTTTTTCCTGTCCGCACCTATGTAGACCAAAAATTGTGAACGGTTTAATAACGGTTTTGTCCGCTCAAACTAATCCTCCTCGACCGAAGCTACTATTCAAAGCCTCTATCTTTCTCACTTTTTGTACCATTTTGTTCTAAAGCTTCGACCTTTGGTTCATCCTTTTGTCCTAAAAGTCTGAAATTCTTGTGGGTTTTATCCATTTGTATTGTTTGTTTTGCAGGCGGAAGAATACTTGAATAACAAGGTAAGTGCAGCAACATTATACAAGAAAGCAATTCTTCTACTCTCTTTTATAATCGAGGAAGCAGTGACTCTACCTCTGAACCCTCCTTTCTCATTAACCATGGACGACAAGAAGCGGATTCTTCACTACATTTCTAACTTACAGCATCGTCGGTCTCATCTTTAGTGAAAATCGACTGCGCCATTGTACATAAGAAACTTTCTTGGCTCTGCTTTGAGTCAGTTTATATAGCAGTTGGGTTTTTATTTTCTTGAAATCTTAAAACAGTTACTGACCAAACGATTTGCCTCTCCCATTGTATAGTTCTATATCAGAAAGTACCAAAAATGCAAGCTTGTTGGTGCCAAGAGTGCCATTCTGTTTCTGCTTTCAGTATTTGAACTGATGGGCTTAATCATTGGGCCTATCACTATTATTATATTACAAGCCCTTAAAACTATATAACAATGGTTTCTTTTTTTGATAAACCCTCTCATCCATCTCATCTGCCTCAGAGAATGCAAGAGAGTGCTAAAGAGTAATTGAATATTACACTACCTTGTCCAAATTTTGAATGTTTCTTCGATTATTACAAAAGGTAGCCAAATCACTTGTTATCGAACTACAATGTTAACTGTCTCGATTAAATTGAACTTAAATGTAAACTTCTTAAATAGTTGTGTTTTTGTATCTAGAAAAGATCAAACTGGAAGTATTTGATGAACTACCAGTGGTTTCTTTCTTAAACATCATCATTAGTAGCCTTTATCTCTCAAGTCACACCATGACCATACCATTACAAAAAGGACAACACAACTTATCATTGTCAATAGAAAGTCAACCCTTAAAATACAGACAACAGTTAAACCATGATTAATGAAATATCATAAATACGCATAAGGTCAAACTTTAACTAGATGGGACCCTAACCCCCACTATCTGCCGGTGTTTGGATCATCCGGTTCATCTCCATTTTGCCTCTTTAAATTGAAAAAATGCTTTTATAAAGTCATTTTCACCATATTTCGAGAATGGTTATGGTACCTTCCACAACTAGACTTGGAAACGACAATCCAAGAGCGTATTTATGTAACAGAGTCATGGTTTGACAATCCACAATCATTTTTCACCATAATTTATGTAAACTACAATCCAAGAATGGTTAAAGTCATTTAAATATTATTAGACTATTTGATAATGTTTTCCGACCTTATGCGTATCTTTTAATACCTTATGTATTATCTAATTAAGAGATTTAGTAGTTGGAATATATGTAACAGAGTCAAATATTCAAAAAGGAAAAAAAAAACAAAGAAAGTAACAAATTATCTTTTCCTTTAACGAATGTCTGGAATTTTCTCTAGTTAAATCTTGGGTGTCAAATATAATCGTTTAGGCCACGCCGAGGAGAGGATCAATAGATCTGAACTTCCCGTGTCAAAACTACATTAAAAATATGGGGTGGAGTTCCAATACCAATCTCACCGAAGAAGATTACATCACGATAATTCGTTAACGGCACAGTCTTAAGACTGCTTTGTTCAGTGTGGGTTAACGTTTTTGAATGCCCTACACGAATCTAGAAATATGCTCTTTTATAAATTTTGTCTAAAATTATAAATAACAGTAAAAGTAAGATTAAAACTTTAAAAAATAAAACTATAAACGATTTTGTAAGAAAATAAAAACAGAAAGCTTATATTGCTGACATATGGTTCTATCGACACTTTTATCTGAAAAATCGTTCATTAAATCAAGTAGTTGTGTTTTTCACTCATATATGCTTCAACCGATAACAAAATAATCTCGTTCAATCATTTATGTGAAATGGTAAACTGCAAATAATTCTTTATCAACTTCAAATTCGAAAAACTTCTCCAAATAGGGCAACCGATAATAGAATGATAAACATTATACAATACACAATTTATGTGTTATCATAACAATCATCTATTTAAAATAAAATTAAGAACTTCGATAGGTTTGCGAACTTCATTTAGTATTGATTCCTTAAAGATTTTTAGTTTCATAAACAAGTTTTCACGATAAACTTTTTTATAGTTTAATAATAGATTTCATATTGTCTTTTGTTCTAACACCATCTCCAATGTATTCCTCTAAGCTAAATGAACTCTATAATAGATATGAGTTTCTCTGCATAAATTTTGTTAATTTATGGCGATTAGTGAGTAGTTACCTTTAAAGCTCATTGGTTAGGTATATTTTGATGAGATTATGACGGATCATGGATGCTTAGAGCTAGAATCATTTTAATCTTTCTTGTTTAAGTCTGTTTAATGCTAGATTAGCCTTAATCAAGCTTGTCTAGAACTTAAGTGATTTCATGCACATAAGATGTTTATGAAAATGCTTAAATGAACCCAAATAGGGATTTACTTGACTATTTCATGGGAATGATAGTTTTAAGAAGTATTTTGGCTTTTGGGGCATGCTTTAATGCTCATTGATTGCTCTTTTCACAAATGAATTCTTTTTCTTCTTAAATTGGTAATTAATGAAATGATTCAGACATATGAATATGATTAATTTTTTTTATTTATTTAGACCTACGGATTAACACTGATTGTATTGACATCTTAAATCACTTATAAGACCACCTTAGATCAATAAATTAACCTAAGAGTTTGCTTTCATTATTATTTCCTGAAATTTATTTTATCTTGCCTTATTTACTTGTTTTCTCTTAATTTCTTTGGTTTAGCTTATGAACTTGAAGACTAATGTTTTTGATTATAAATGATTGTTACTTGTTTGGTTCTAGTTGATTGCTTGATGCAAATATCACTTAGGATTGTTTAGATTGCTCCTTTCAAATTGAATTTGGCTTGGATTAACTTAAATTTGTGCATTCCTTTTGATTGATATTATTCCAAATTGGATGGACACCTCTTAATGCTACAATGACTTGAATGTGTGTGTTTTGAGAACTGATACGCTTTGAAACGAAAAAATGTCTTTATCAGTATACTTTTTGTACAAAATTTGAAGAAAATTTTACTCTAAAATATAGTTTATAGATAAAGTATGGGTAAATTGGAGATGTCCTTGATGGAACTTCGTGCCAATGCTACCATATTCAAGAATTGCTGTCATGTTCCAGATAGCCTAGGATCTAGGGTCTAGTTAATTGAATCAAGGATCTGATCTCGTGTTTACCTGGAGATTAGCAGCGGAAGATGATCAGATAAACGAGATCTGTGAAGCGCCTCAGATGCTGCGCCTCTACTTCAGTCCACACGCACACAAGCTGGAATCCGCCGGGATGCTAGTACCGGGGCTCGGATCTCCTGGGAACTGAGTTTCTTGAGGAAGAGTCTCTGCTTTTTGTCAAGAAAACTCTCTGGGGCGGCTCTCATCTATCTTTAGGTCGAAATACATAAGATCACTTATATATGTATCGACCACGACGTAAACCAAAACATCAGTTTCGGTTTCGGCCTTGTGTCGACCGACACACTTAGTGGTGTCGATCGATACACATCCTGTGTCGACCGACGCACCCAATGGTGTCGATCGACACACCTCATCAAAACTCATATTCGATGTGTATCCAATACACATCGACCAGACCATATGCCAATGATCAATCCCATATGAACTATGTCCAACTTGCTTAGGTGTGTGACCCTGTAGGTTCACACGATACTGGAAATGAGTTACAACTCATTTGTCATAAGCGGTTTCTAGCAAAACATTACGACTACCCAGTATCACATGAATTGTCCGATCTCGACAATACAACTATCTCTAGAGTGAGTACAATGTGATTTCAGGACATAATCCCAACAATCTCCCACTTGTACTGGAATCACCTATTCTTACAATCCCTTCGTCTCTATATCTCGATATGGCATAAGGCAAGAGACTATGTCATCCTTATTATAGCCAACATCATGTTCATCGAATTCCTGATCTATACTGATAAAACAAACGACTGACAATCACCTCGTTTGAGCACGGCCATGCATTTTCTCAGTATCAAATCTTCGATGGGCCCTGAGATATTTATCTCCCGTTCTAGGAGGGACAAATCCCATCTTGTTCCATCCCTGTTTCTACACATACTTCATGATACGCCTAAGCAATGCCGTTATAGCCGCCAGTTACGGAACGACGTTTGACAAGGTCAAAACGCACCAATTCATATGCTAGAAAGCATGATGAACTCAGGTCTAAGGACTATACTCTATAGTCGTAATGAGAACCTCCCATGACACTGATATAACTATCCTGTGGAGTTCTCATTAAGCGGGTCATGTCCGATCATATGTTCACCAACATATATCTATGTGACTGATAGGTGTGTAGTTTTCCCTATTCTACTGCAAGTGCACAGTTAATGCAATCGTAGTATATAAGGTATCGAATCCCACGAGGACTCTCAGTCACACAATAGATTATTAGCAGTTCAGATTTAATTAAGCGAAGCAGATGTGAAAACAGTAAACGAAATAGCAAAGTAAATCAAGTGAGTTTGTAAGCAAGAGGGCAAAGCGTTAGGTTTCAGGAGTTCTCAGGAAATCAGGAACGCAAGCAATCAATCTATCTAGATCCAATCAATAACTATTCTAGAACTCAAACACTGATATAGAATTAACCAAATTCCTTTGCGATAATTCTCTAAGTCTAAGTGCAGCAAACCAAACTTTCGTTTGCGAGAACTAACAGATTAAACTAGCATTAATTCCAAGTTTGATATGTTCACAATTAACCTGAACCAAACTTCCGTTTGCGAACAGTTTAATTGCTTATCTAAGTTCTTTCTAGTTAAATTAATCAACTTCCGCTGAATTAATCAACCTAACATCATAACTCTGATTAGCTACTTCAGATTTAGCATTAAGAACAACTTAGATAAAGAACTAGCAGATATAAATCTCTACAGATTGATTTAAACTATAATTCTCTGAAATCCCTAATGAGAATACTTCAACCTAACAGGTAAACTACTCAGACATGTTCATCGAAACAGAAAACATCTTAAGTAGAAAACCAAATATCATAAAATCAAATAAGAACTGGGGTTCAAAATCAAGTCTCTTTCGAGATCCGGATCAGCCCCCTCAACTCTCTCTGAGCAAAACTTAACGTAAGAAAAGCTTGTAAAAAGCCTCTAAAAAGCGTCTTAAAAGCGTAGCCTAACAAGTGGCTGTAAAACCTAATTATAATCCTAAAACACGTTTTGGGGCTTCTTTGCAAATATCAGGAACTTCTGGGCAGAACTGCAATTTCATTATTCTTCATTAAACCGTCGTTTGGCTCATCTCGCTGGTGCATCGATCGATGCTAGAGTGCAACGATCGACACCTTTCTCTGTTTTGGACAGTGAACTTCATCTCTCGGCCAAATACTCCAATTAGCTCCAAAAAGTGTCTAAATCACCAAATATGCTCCAAATGTGCTTGTACCTAATAAATACCTGAAAAGACTCTAAAACATAGTAAAAGACTCGATAAATAACACATATACCATGCTTAAAAGCTATAAAATCCATGGTATATCAACTCCCCCACACTTAGCTCTTGCTTGTCCTCAAGCAAGACAAAGAACTAAATGTAGTCAAGAGGTTTGAAAACTCTTCAGAAACTCATTTCATCCCAGAAGCTACAATACTCAGATTCCCCTTAGTAAACCACTGCAAAAATCAATCACAGGATATCAAGACCACAATGTACTTCCCCCACACTTAGCAACTGTCCTAGGTAAACTCCACAATCACATTCAAGCATTCAAATTCTCCCTACTGACTTCTGCAAGTATTTAAGTGCGGTCTCACCTAAGGAGTATCGATCTAAAGGCACATGGATTCTTACCTTATCAGCTCTAGACCACCATACTATCTTTCTCTAGTCCCTTTCTTCTCTTTCCCTTCTTTAACAACTGATTTTTCCCCACTGGGTATCATTTTATTTTTTTTATCAGTGTTCTTCCCGTTATGGGGTGTACTTTGGACATATTCCATGGATCACATGAGAGATAATAGTGTTTGCTACTATTCCCATGACCACTTCGGAGTTACTAACTCATCCTCAGTTTATTATTTTTTTCTACTTTACAGAAGGGGAGAAGGGGACTAAATAGGACAAGTTTACAGGCTGTGTCAGAACTAACAGGGAATCCGACATAAAGCATACCAAGCCCTTAGGTGAGAAATCTAAGTCAGTATTAAGGTTGAAGTCAGTAAAAGATCCTCTGATACCTGAAGTGATGTGGGTGTTCCCAGTAGGTTGATCTGTGATGGGGTTTTCTAATAGTCATAGATAGATCCTGCAACTTCATCCCAATGGTTACTTAAGTTCCTGCAAGTCTTGTAAATCTTCTCAGAAAATCATAGTTTCTTACTTAAACAATTTTGACTCAATAAAACAAAAATTTTGAAAAACGGACTGACTCTTAGGAAAACAGAAAACAAAAGTCAGTAGCACCTCCCCCACACTTAAGACACACTGTCCCCAGTAGTGTCCAGCGAAGGATTGGTAAAAAGAAAAATAAAGATTGTTAATGGATGTTTCAGTTCTGTCGGGTTTTACCTCTGTCGTACAAGCATCGATCGTTGCACTAAGTGCACCGACCGTTACTTGGCGATTTTTCGTTGAGTGTCGATCTTTGCTCAAAGCAGCAACGATCGTTGCAATGCGTGTATCGGATCAGACAGCTAGTTAGCAGGTTAGTCCGTCGGTTTATGTCAATTTAAAATCCTGCAAGCTGAGAACACTAGAAACACAGTAAAATCGAAGCAAAAGAAGTACCGAACAAAGTACAAATCATCCAAACATAGCAAATCCTAAATAAATGAAAAACAAAAGTGCAAGAAAAGATAAAAAGTCAGAATACAGAACCGAAAATATGGAGACTACTCTCACTCGCTCACATCATCTATCCCGCCATACAATGCATCGTCATCGGCTGCCTCGGGTGCGGGATCAGTATCAGTCGGAGATCGCTGTCGACGACGGTCAGGTACGGGCTGATGGATCTGTGGTGGCCTCCTGCAGCTGCAAGTACGCATGAAGTTCCAAAGAACTCGAAACATACCGTCGGATCTCTCTCTCCACTCTGCCTCAGAATATGCACCGTAAGCCATCGCAGGCTCTGGAAAGGGACCCACAATGTCGACAGGGCCAGGCGCGGGCGCAGGAGCAGGGGCAGAGGATGTCGAAGCTCGTGAGGAAGGCTCTCCCAGCGGATGAGCCATGGTCGGAATCCCACGCTGCGCAGACTCAGGAGGCTGAAATCTCAGTGCCTCTAATGTGTCAATCTGTGTCCATCTGGCAGCGGGAAGCTCGATACCAGTCCTCCCAGTGGTCGGATCAGTGTAAACCCAAATGCGCCCCTCCTTGAGCCAGGTAGCGCTCTGCAGATGACTGAGATCCAGGAACTCGCGAGCCGTATCACGCTCTGTGCCATGCAGAGGAATTCCACAATACTCAAAAATGGGAGTAAGTAAACTCCCTACCGTCTCTGTACCAGCTCCATCAAACGGCTTCAGCTGCAAATCAACCAAATGCTGTGCGAAAATAGCTCCCAAGTTGAGACCCGCAGTCGGATCTCTCACGCCACTCTGCCTAAACTGATCTCTCAGCCCCATAAACAGCAACTCCATCTCAAGTTTGCGCATCTTGTTGGCCTCAAACTTGCAAAGCAAGCTCCAGCACAAGATACGCGAGACATATCGCAGCACCGGATGTCTCATCTGCACTACTGGCGTGGTCCTGGAGTTGTATCGACCGCTGCCAATACTCTCCCAGAATGTACGAGCCTCCACCGGATCCCACTCGAGTGGCATGGCTATGCGCCTCGGCGCAGTACTGAACCCGTAGATCCTGCAGAGATCAAGTAGAGGAATCCGATACCTGACTCCCCAACTCATGAAGGTGAAAGCACCACCTGTACCGCTCCTGTGGTCGGGATCCGAGTAAACCACTCTGCAAGTGGCCAATAGCTGCCTGATCAGCTCAGGATAGAGGTCATAGTGTCGCATCGGCATTGTCCCTAGACCAATGCCTCTGCACACAGCCATCACCTGCTCATCGATCCCCAGAATCCTGCAGGTGGAATAGTCCGCGAACTTGGTTGGCTTGATGATCATCCCACACCAACCACTGTAGAGTAGCGAGTCATACTCGTCCCAAGAAGAGAGCAATGGCCGCTCTGTGAACTCAGCGGACCTTAAGAACCGTGTGAGGTCCTCCGGCCACTGTCGGGTCGTCGGAAATGGTGTCGCATCCTCTCTGGGCCACGGTAAAGCAATTGGTGGCCCATATCTGTTGTACGGTGTGGGCGACTCTGATTCCCTGTTAAACCATTCAGGCGGTGGGGTGTAGTGTCTTGTTGCTGTGGACGCTGTGGCTCGCTTCTTGCGGGGTTGCCTTTGAGACGCCATCTGCAAAAACAAAGTTCAAATCTTTATAAGTCTCGGCAAAATTTCACTGTGAAATCGCAAAGCATCGACCGTTGCATCTAAGGCATCGATCGTTGCAAGGCGATTTCGCGTTATCGAACATTTCCCAAAATCGCAATGCAATTCATCAAAAATCAGTCGAAAATAGTGTTATCAACCACAAAATCAACAACAATCCATCACTAAACAACCTAAAGCATAATCATGTCAACATGCATTCATCAATTTCATCTAAAATCTCCAATTTCTAAAACCCTAAAAGTGAAATCCGAAAAATCAAAAATAGAAGTACATTACCTTGATTTCGTGAGAATTGGGTATGGGAAATGGATTGGGATAGTAAAAACAAGCAAAAAGAACTTGAAAACAAGAAATTTGACGAAGAAATGATGATTTTTGGGTAGAGGTTCTCGGTGTGTCGACCAAAGGAAAATGGAGAAGAAAGAGAGAAAATAGGGTTTAAGGTAACTTACCTGGTCGTGGGTGCAACGATCGTTGCTTTTGATGCAACGATCGATGCTTGTTGAACCAGTTTCGGTTTAGCTCAACGTACCTTAATTTTCGATTTAATCCAAATGCAACGACCGTTGCACATGTGAGCAACGATCGTCACACATCTCCAGACTTGTGTCTGTATCTAAGAACTTACAAAAACAACTAAAAACGTTAAATCCTAAGAAAAACACCAAAAATGAAAAAGAAAAATAATTAAACCTAACAGTGGGTTGCCTCCCACTCAGCGCTTGTTTTAAGTCATTAGCTTGACTTTTGGAAAGGAGATCAAACTTATGGCGGTTTCAACAGAGACTTTGAGTGTCTCTGTGAATGCCTTATCATCCATGGTGGGGTGTAAGCAGTAGCAGCATGATGTCGTCCTAGGAACGTGGGGAGGAATGTAGGGTGAAATTTACACTTGGGCGTTTTAACGCTCTTTCCTGCATTCATAACAGTGGAGTCAGGAGGTTTAGACTTAGAGGATTTATGTTTTACCTTTGGCAAAGATTTGATGTTCGGAGCCTTCTGTTTATGAGTAGTTTTAGGCCTTGAAGATGTTAGAATAGGCTCTTGTGGAACCATCATCGTCTTGTCAACCACCAATGTGCACTGAACCACATCTTTAGACTTAACGGGAGCTTTCGGGAATGGTAACGGAGGTTTGTAGGCCTTTTCCCTAGCAGGTTCTCGAGACATGGGTGAAACTGGTTCCTCTCGGGGAGCAACGATCGGTGCGCGTGATGCAACGATCGATGCTGTCGTCTCAACTCGGGTTTCAACTACAGTCTCAGGTTTATCTGCTTCTTGGTCTATTCCAGCTATCTCAGATTCAAATTTCTCTTCTTGGCTTGGTCCCGCTTCAATCTGGATTATCCAAGTCAAAAGATCCATGTCAATCTCTGTTGAGTCAGGTGCATCGAAGCTTTCGAGCTCAGGTAATCCAACATCAAATTCTCCTCTGTCTTCCACAAATTCCACAGCCTTAACTGCTAGACATGATCCATGATCCATCTGTGTGGCATCCTGAATGGGAATGTTGCTATCATGAGCTTCTTGAGAATCCTTTGTTGGGGTAGAACTTAGAACTTGATCCATCTGTGTGTCCAGCTGCTTCATGCGAGTGCTCAAGGATTCAAATTTCTCATTCAAATTAGTGTACAGGTTCTCTAGCTTCGAGCTGAAAGAAGCTGTGTTCTGCTGTTGTCTTTCAATTGATTGCTCTAACATCATCTCTAGTTTGCTCCTTTGTGTAGGAGATGCCAGATGGGGAGTATAATTATGGTCTCTTGATCCTTGAGTGTGCCTAGAATCCTGTCTCTGCTGATGTTCCAATGCATGTCCATAAGAGTCGGCTCCAGCCATATAATGTACCTCTGGAAACTTATCAGTTTCTGCCTCTGCTCGGAACTGTCTCTCCCTAAGTAAGATGTCGTGGATGTCATCTATCTTATGTTGCATCTCAGCTACTTGCCCAACCAATGCATGGTAATCTGGTAAGATGGGGTTTCCTTCCCCATCTATTTTCTGACCTTTTGCGTTGCATATGTGACCCTCTTGGTCTCGTAAAACGCCGTTTTCACCGCGAATCAAAATCATAGGTTCCATGGCGCGGAACCTATTGAATGTCTCAGATCTCAGCATCGCTGTCTTCGCCTAGTGTCGATCGTTGCAAGGTGAGCAACGATCGATGCTGTGCGAATCCCTGCAAATCCAAAAATCAAAAACGTGAGTAAACAAGAAAATTAAAAAGAATGCTTAGTCTAAATCCTAGTACTAAATCTATAGGTGAACTCAAAGAGTCCCCGGCAACGGCGCCAAAAACTTGATAGGTGTGTAGTTTTCCCTATTCTACTGCAAGTGCACAGTTAATGCAATCGTAGTATATAAGGTATCGAATCCCACGAGGACTCTCAGTCACACAATAGATTATTAGCAGTTCAGATTTAATTAAGCGAAGCAGATGTGAAAACAGTAAACGAAATAGCAAAGTAAATCAAGTGAGTTTGTAAGCAAGAGGGCAAAGCGTTAGGTTTCAGGAGTTCTCAGGAAATCAGGAACGCAAGCAATCAATCTATCTAGATCCAATCAATAACTATTCTAGAACTCAAACACTGATATAGAATTAACCAAATTCCTTTGCGATAATTCTCTAAGTCTAAGTGCAGCAAACCAAACTTTCGTTTGCGAGAACTAACAGATTAAACTAGCATTAATTCCAAGTTTGATATGTTCACAATTAACCTGAACCAAACTTCCGTTTGCGAACAGTTTAATTGCTTATCTAAGTTCTTTCTAGTTAAATTAATCAACTTCCGCTGAATTAATCAACCTAACATCATAACTCTGATTAGCTACTTCAGATTTAGCATTAAGAACAACTTAGATAAAGAACTAGCAGATATAAATCTCTACAGATTGATTTAAACTATAATTCTCTGAAATCCCTAATGAGAATCCTTCAACCTAACAGGTAAACTACTCAGACATGTTCATCGAAACAGAAAACATCTTAAGTAGAAAACCAAATATCATAAAATCAAATAAGAACTGGGGTTCAAAATCAAGTCTCTTTCGAGATCCGGATCAGCCCCCTCAACTCTCTCTGAGCAAAACTTAACGTAAGAAAAGCTTGTAAAAAGCCTCTAAAAAGCGTCTTAAAAGCGTAGCCTAACAAGTGGCTGTAAAACCTAATTATAATCCTAAAACACATTTTGGGGCTTCTTTGCAAATATCAGGAACTTCTGGGCAGAACTGCAATTTCATTATTCTTCATTAAACCGTCGTTTGGCCCATCTCGCTGGTGCATCGATCGATGCTAGAGTGCAACGATCGACACCTTTCTCTGTTTTGGACAGTGAACTTCATCTCTCGGCCAAATACTCCAATTAGCTCCAGAAAGTGTCTAAATCACCAAATATGCTCCAAATGTGCTTGTACCTAATAAATACCTGAAAAGACTCTAAAACATAGTAAAAGACTCGATAAATAACACATATACCATGCTTAAAAGCTATAAAATCCATGGTATATCAGTGACTGACTGTGATAATCATATCATTGATTCCATGAAACTTAGTCCAGCAGTCACCTCACATACTAATCTCGCGCGGTTATTGGTGCCCCACTTCAATAACCTCGACTAGGGACAATCATAATTTATGTCATCTTTTACTTATAGGGTTTCATGATCAAGTACTCAACTTGATGACCTATATGATGACCATAAAGTACTTTGGGACTATTACTTAATTATCCAATAATTAAATAATACCGATGTCAGTTTGACTTACATAAACACTACCATAGCATGTCTATGTAAATATTACAACATAACTAGAATTACTCCCACTAGAATCAAGATCATCTCTTCAGATATCTTATACCTACAGCAACAGAATAAATCTGGTGCTTAGGTTGTGGGAGAGACTGCGGTGTTTTGTTTGAAACAATTCCAACAAATCACACCGCCATTCAGATAAAAGCACTATTCTACGGTCCACTGCTTGGAGCCTTTCCAACAGATAGCACCGCTATTCAGACAAAGAGACATAACCAGGTGGGAACCGGGAATCGTCTTTGTCTGTCTAACTACTTTCAACTGGTTTGTCACTTCCTCAGTTCACCACGAACCTATCCTTAGTGTTTCTCAAACACTTGGGATATTTCTGGTAACTGTTCAGTGACTATTACCGGAACATTTTTGGTATTTTCTCGTCATGCTTTATGCGTAAGCTGCATATTGACAAGCGCAAACATGGCATTTATGATGGATTCTATTGCAGCAGCATTAGCAATCACACTCATTAATAATAGCTCAACTAGTGTCCAAAACACTTCATCTTGCTAAGATTATTGCCATAAGACCTTTGGTATGAAGCCATTCTTGGAATCATGCATATTGGAACTGTCCAATACCTTATCAACATAAGGATTTTGACACGATCCAACTAGCCTTTCTGATCCATTCCAATGGATCCTAATTCCAAGAACTTTCACGGCCTACTCCAATGTCTATCGTTAAATTTGACTTCGGACCCAAATCTTGATAAGACTTTGGCTTTGGAACGTCGTTTATGAGATTAAGTATGTTGTCTACATACAGTGTGAGAATTGCAATTACGCTCCCACTAGTCTTCTTGTAAACGCATGGTTTCATTTCTTTCTGATCAAGTCAAAACTTTTGACCACATTATCAGAATGTTGATTCCAACTCCAAGATGTTTGCTTCAATCCAGAAATGGATCGGTAAAGCTAACATGCATACCCAGCCAATTTTCGGAGTTGGGGCTCACCATCGCTTCTTTGAATTTCGCATGCTCGTCACTTTTCAATGATCAATAGATCACGACAATTGGTTACGAGAAATCACTCTCGAGTTAGTGACGGATCCTTTCGGATCTGCGAATTTCAGGCTCCACAGGTGCAGATCCTACAGCACTTTGTAGATCTCACAGCTGCTTTCCCTCAACAGGTTGAGAAGCCTCCTGTGTTTATCGAATTTCTTCGATGTGTACCTTTACTCCCACTGTTCCTTTTGAAAGTACGATCTTTCTCAAAAGACAGTTCCGAACAACAATACTTTGTCCTCGGATTGGTTGCAAAAGTAGCAAGCCTTGGTTTCCTTAGGACAACCAGCGAGGTAGAACTTATCAGATATGGGTTCAAGTTTGTTTGTTGACTACTGTCTTACACAAACCTTGCAATCCCAATTAATCAGAAAAAACAAATTTGGAAATCACCCAGTCCACATCCAATGTGGTGTTTTTCACTGATTCTGATAGAAACTTATTTAGCGTAAACATAGACATTTTAGAACGTATTCTTAAATGATTATGGAAGATTCATGTGACTCATCATTAATCGGAGCATATCTAATAAGATCCGATTCATTCTGTTAGATGATCACCCAATTCTTGACTCAAGTATTTTCCTCCACGATTCAATCGAGGATCTTAATACTTCTGTCAAATCGGTTCTACACTTCATCTTGGAACTCCTCAAGGGGTTCCTGCTCGTGTCTCATCAAATGAACACAACCATACTTATTGATGTCATCAATAAGGTAGTGAAGTACAGAAGATTTCCTTTTGCACTAATGCTCATCGGGCCGCATACATCAGTATGTGTAAGGCCCAATAAGCCTCTGACCCGTTTCCTTTAGCTCTGCTAAAAGGGCCTTAGTCATTTGGCCCAGTGAGCAGAATTCATATCTCAAATGATTAATAATCAAATGAGTCCAAAACTATGGAACTTCTGAATCCGCTTCACTTTGTGTGGTTAAATGACTATGCTAAGAAAAATCGACTTCAAGTCATCAAACTTAAAGTGTTTGGTATTTATGTTATGTGTACAAGCGTACATTGGTTCAAGATATAAAACCCATTCCAAATGGGGTGCTACCATAGAATATTTCATTAAGATCTAAAGAACAAAACTTGTCTTTTATCAAAATGAAAAACATCCAAATTCTTACAAGAAAATGAAAGACATTTCTGCACAAGGCAGATACATAGTAGCAATTACTTAATTTCTAAAACCAAGTATGAAAGGCTTCTACAAGTAGAGAATCTCTACGGCTCATGCAGCAACCATTGCTTCATACCAGACACGCAGTTCCACTTGTCCTTTCTTCAACGTTCTACTGTCGCTTAAGTCCTGCATATTTCAAAAATATCAGTACCACAACTAGTATCCAATACTTACGTAGAACTTGAATTAATAACACAATACGTGAAGAAGAAGTACCATACATCTCCTTCATCTCTTGTGAATCTTCCAAGAACTTAATGCAATCTCTCTTCCAATGCCCTGACTCATCGCAGTAGAAGCATTTTCTAACACCAGATGGGCCTGACTTGGGCTTATTAGATGACACAGGCTTATCATGATTCCAAATCTGGACGGCCCTGCCTCTACCCTTGCCAACACAAGATTTCTCAAATCTTTTACCCTTTATGATGTCTTGCTCTGCTGTTTTGAGCATGCCATGCAGCTGAGTCAACGTCTTCGTCAAGTCTTTCTTGATATAGTTCTTAATGAACTTATCATAGCTTGACGGCAGTGACTGCAGAATGATGTATGTGGCCAACTCTAAGCTGACAGGACATTCCAGTCTCCCCAGGTTATCAATGTAACCCATCAGTTTAATGACATGAGGACTTACTGGAGCATCCTCTGGTAGCTTGCACTCAGTTAGAGACTTCACCATCTGGAATCTCTCAACTCGTGCTAGATCCTGAAACTTCAGTTTCAGGCTGGTGATCATCTCTATTGGCGACTCCATGTTCTCTTATTGACTCTTCAAGTCCGAGTTCATGGTAGCCAACATCAGACCACGCACATCTACCACATCAATATAATGCTTATTCCAAGCATTATATGCTGCATGCGAGCGATTGGTCCCAAGCATTTCTGGAAGAGCCTTTTCAAGGACATAGTCCTTGCTCTCCTGCTTGAGAATGAATCTCAGATTCCGATACCAATCCAGGAAGTTGGATCCATTTAACATGTCCTTCTCAAGGACGGATCGCAACGAGAAAGTAGTCATAGACATAAGCTGAAATCCAAGAAAAACAAAGATTTAGTTATGTATATGATGAGAAATCTTATCTAATAAGAGAACTCGCATTATATTCAAACAATGTTTTCTCTATGAATATAATGATCCAAGATCCATACTTCACTAAAATCCGAGTGGACGACTCGCCATTACCCAAACTTTAGTTATCTAGGTAAGCAAATCATTGCTAATTGTACCCAGTACAACTCTTGGTTGTGGATGAGACAAACTATGTCTAATCCACTCTGATGTCTCCGGGCCCAAAACTTCTGATAGCCCAGTCAAGTATAACCAATCTTTTCTGTCTTATGATTATTGACAGTCGCACTGCAAGTCTGTCAATTATCATCTGCCTTACTCATGTTGCAGTGGATACCAAGGACTCCAAGACTATCCAACAAACGACACGAGTTTTGACAGTAGACAAGATTGGGCAAGACATCAAGGTTACTTGATATTTAGTTGAGGAAACTAAACCCAAAAGTTCAGCAAATCAATCTCTTAGGTCATGTAATTGTTGATGTTTAGCACTGCAAATCTATCAACATAACTAGCTGCCTTACTCACGTAATTGTGGACACCAAGCTCTTGGCTAGACCATCACACAACGAAATGAGTCTTGACAGTTGACCATATTGAAGCTAAGCTTTGATCAAGGTTTAGGTCAAGTTTGGTATCTGCAAATTCAAGGTTCAATAACCAGAATTTCGAGCACTGTATCGATCAACGCAAACCATGTCTGTCGATCGACACTACCAAACAAAACCGGACTTCAATAACCGGTTAATCCAATTAACCCGGTTCATCGAACCGGTCATGTCGATCGACACAACCCGTGTGTGACGGTCGACATAGACCTTAACCGAGGACAGTTTTGATAACCGGTTCAATCCAATTGAACCGACTTATCAGATCAAACTGATCTTAACCATTCAAATCGGTTTATTCTAATTGTGATAATTGGTTCAATCCAATTGAATCAATTCATCCAATTTAAACCGTTTTAACCAGTTTCAACTAATTGCGATAACCGGTCCAATTCCATTGAACCGTATTATCCAATCAAACTGATTCAAACCATCGGTTTATGCTAATTGAGATAATCAGTTCAATCAAATTGAACCAATTCATCCAATTTAAACCGATCTATTCGGACTTAACCAAGCATGATAACCGGTCCAATCCAATTGAACCGATTAACCATTCGCTAGGTATGTGTCGACCGACACTAACCTGTGTCGACCGACACTAACCTGTGTCGATCGACACTGGACCGAATATGTTCTGTGTCGACCGACACTAAACCTGTGTCGATCGACACAGTAGGCTTTCAGTTTTTCTTCGCGAAAAACCCTAGCCGCCGATTCTGTCGAATTCGCCACTCTGTGTCGACCGACACACCTAGTGTGTCGATCGACACTATGCGAAAACACAAACTCGATTTTGATCGAGAGCGATCTAACCTGTTCTAATCAAACAACCTAGTTTGCGAATCTAAATCATCAAATTCAATGAACAGGTTTGATTCAATGATAAAACCCTAAGGCTTTGATACCACTGATGGAACTTCGTGCCAATTCTACCATATTCAAGAATTGCTGTCATGTTCCAGATAGCCTAGGATCTATGGTCTAGTTAATTGAATCAAGGATCTGATCTCATGTTTACCTGGAGATTAGCAGCGGAAGATGATCAGATAAACGAGATCTGTGAAGCGCCTCAGATGCTGCGCCTCTACTTCAGTCCACACGCACACAAGCTGGAATCCGCCGGGATACTAGTACCGGGGCTCGGATCTCCTGGGAACTGAGTTTCTTGAGGAAGGGTCTCTGTTTTCTGTCAAGAAAACTCTCTGGGGCGGCTCTCATCTATCTTTAGGTCGAAATACATAAGATCACTTATATATGTATCGACCACGACGTAAACCAAAACATCAGTTTCGGTTTCGGCCTTGTGTCGACCGACACACTTAGTGGTGTCGATCGATACACATCCTGTGTCGACCGACGCACCCAATGGTGTCGATCGACACACCTCATCAAAACTCATATTCGATGTGTATCCAATACACATCGACCAGACCATATGCCAATGATCAATCCCATATGAACTATGTCCAACTTGCTTAGGTGTGTGACCCTGTAGGTTCACACGATACTGGAAATGAGTTACAACTCATTTGTCATAAGCGGTTTCTAGCAAAACATTACCACTACCCAGTATCACATGAATTGTCCGATCTCGACAATACAACTATCTCTAGAGTGAGTACAATGTTATTTCAGGACATAATCCCAACAGTCCTTCAATGGATATTTGATAGATGATAGATTCACCTTCAATTAACTAACTTTTATTAATATACTTAATAAATAAGTTTATTAATAACAAATTCGATAATTTTTTTATTAAGAAACCTTATATTTTAACTAAAATTATGCTTCCAAACTTGTTTAAATATATATTGATGAAATTTTTTTTTTGAAAAATGTCATTCAAAATTAAATGTCCTAATCGGTGGCTTACATCGTTTATGCTTTAAGCCGGCCATGGATTTGTTGCATACTAAAATTTAAAGTTTTATCAAAGGAATATCCATTTCGTATTATCATCAATAAGATCAGAATTTGTTTTGAAACGAACATTTTTTGGTTTTGTTTTTTCTAGTTTGAATGAAAAGAAATTTCAAACGACGATGAAAAGAAGAAGAAAAAATGGATTTTTATAGAATATATCACCTAATGATCTTTTTTGTTATCACATTATTTAACTCTCCCTCACTCATTTCTTCTTCTTTTCATTCTGATGTTTACACACAACACTCGTTGTGCATTTGTTATCATTAAAAGAAAATGATCATCATATGTGTGTGTTCGTCCGTCTTTGGTACTCATCGTATTTATTTTTTACATTTTTATTTCGCCGCTTTAAAATTTGACTAGCAAGAGTTGGACTTCAAATTAAATCTCACTTACTGAATAGCTAATAACAATTTTTATTAACAACTCGCCGGAGAGATAAAGTCAGATGACTCACGACGGGATGACGGATAAAAATCTTTCTTGACCGCGGTTGAAATAGATGAATTCGGACGATGCAAAGACCGATAAGAGAAATAAAATATGTTTGAGGCTTTGATTTGGAAGTTTGATGACCGACAACAGAGATGAAATTTGATTCACGACAACGACGGCGGAATACGATAATGAATTGGCCGTGCTTGCGGTTTGACACGTCCGAGGGAGAGAGGGAATATTATTTCTTAATAGAAATTATGATCCCGATCCCTGAATTATGTGTTGCAGCTTCTTTTATACCTGATAAAAATATAATATACATGTAAAACAATACAATATTTACTATAGTTTAAATTAAATGTGAAATTATATTTTAAAAATTAAATGTGAGAAGAATTTGAAATTATACTTGAATTGTTTCTGATGGCTCGTGGTTGCTTCCCCCTTGGCTTGGTGTACACTGGGTTAATTTTCAGATAGAGTAGTAGAGTTTATCGCATGTAAAACCGATTATGGAGAAAGTAAGTCAAAAAGTAGTGTTACATCCGTTTTTATGGTGATACATGTTTATTTAGCAAACATATGCCTAATTAAGCTTGATTCAAAGTGTTTTATAAGCCATACGAGGCTCTTATCGTTATGCTTATGAAATTCTTTTTGCAGAAATATATTCCAGCCATGAAAGAGACTGTTGTTGAGCCGCACGTGCTACCAAAGCGAAAGAGGCTATTATTGTCAAAATTTAAGGACATGTAGATCCCTAATACCAGGTGAAGCATTTTTTTTATTTAGATCAGCCTGTTATTCCATGAATATCATTCTTTCAGCTCCATCTATGATGACATGCTTAATGCATTTTTGTGTTTACTCAGTTTAGCAAGCCATATGTTGACCAAGTGGCCACAGCCACAAAACCACATGTTTATGGTGACATTATTTATATGACAAAATATACAAAGCCTAAAAACATGATCGAATAGTCCAATAATATTTAAATTCTATCGGAAAATGAAAGAACGAAATCTTTTAATACCTTATGTATTATCTTAATAATAATAAAAAAATTTTGGTTTCTACTCCAATGATTTTTTAAAGAAAGAAAAAACATATGTCAGCTTTTTATTTTCTTCTCGTGTTTTATTTGTTAATCAAATTCGTAGGCATATCGAAAATCTGATGCGCCACCTTCGCTATCTCGTCGGCCGATTCAAGTTCACAACCATCCTCCATCTGTTCCAGCGAAATTACAAAAAGGTTGAATTTTTGTATGTTTGTATCTGTAAATTGAAATGTTAGACAGACATGGAATGCTAGTTAGTTACCTTGAGGTTGAAGGAATAAGAGACAGATAACTGAGACGAAGACGAGATATTGAGATGAAGAACAGAAAATCGAAGCTTTTCGAGTGAAATGATTCCTTTTATAAGCTGCCCTTGTTTCTTCAGACTTTCAACTTTAAGATTGACATGGTTTTGTATCACTGTCGCTTCGATTCTTGGGACGCAAGTTTGTTCTTCGTTAGTCGTCCACAAGTCGTTCGACGAAATGCCTGAGAGAGGATGATGATTACTAGTCACTTGATCGTTAACTCTGTTTTTAACTTCACTATGTTGTTGCGTTCTATTTTGTGATTCAAGTGATTGTATGATTTGCTCGAGGACCTTCGCGTAGTTGATGGCTCCTCCTACTATGGATGCTTGGTCTCCCTGCAAGTCAACAGAGATTTTGAGGGTCAAAGATTGAAACTTTGATGAGATTTTTGTTGATATTACTCGTTGGATGTAGGAAGGTGGGAGAAGGGAACGGAGTGAGTTGATATGTTCATTCATCTGTCGCCGTCGATTTCGTTCAACAGCAATGTGGTTCATTCTTTGATTCTCTATCTCTTCAATGTTTTTAGTTTGTTTGGTTTTCCTCCTCTTCCTCTTCTCTCGAGTCATTTCAAGAGGCAACAAGTCGCTGATTTTGCGCTTGCATCTTGAATTTGCAGTGTGTAGTGGTGATAAGGAAGAAGGGACTATCATGTTTGCTTGTCTTAAAGGGAGTTCTTGGCTTGACAAAACTTGATTGGTTCCTTCCATGGATGATGCTGTAATCAGGTTCTGATAGAAGGGGTTGGTTTCGGATTGATCCTCGTGTGAAAGAAAGCTTTCGACTTCCCAAGGCTCTTTGATGTTCTGAAGAGACATAAGCCTTAGAAAGCTCGGTTCTTTGATTGAGAAAAATGGTGAATGGTTGTCTTCACTTTGCAGCATCTGTAGAAATGGAAGTGTATCTTGCAAGCTTTCTTCCTCTTCCTCTTCTTCTTTAAAGGGCTCTGCAAATCCTTGAACTTCTAGGCTTCTATCCAAAAACTACAAGAAAGACAGAGGAATGAGGTTAACCGGTGAGGCGAATGATTGAAAACCAAGTGTAATCTGATTCTTCTGTGAGTTTGTTTGAGACTTGGTGGGTTAGTACAGAGATGGACAAAAGTAGAAGGGAAAGTGGAATGTTTTCAAAGTAGAGGGAAACAAAACTGATTGCAAAATTTGTTATTGTTTTCTGTATAACAAACAAGAAAAGCATTGAATGCAAAGTATCTGAACATAGAAAGAAATGATTCAAGGGAAGAGAGGAGGATATGAGAAAGAAAGTGAAAGCTTTCTAAATTAAGCAAAAGATACATACACAGGGGTTGATATGTCCTTGAAACCTCTCCATTTGAGAGCTTTTGTTTGTTGTATATTATTATGTAATGATGTATATAACAATAAATGCTAAGAGGCAGAAGAGGAAACTCATGTACTCTTTTCTGAGTCTGAGGCTTTTCTGGACTTGTAACTGTTAGCTTTATATAGAGAATAGTAGCTGTTGAGTAGAGATGAAACAGAGGAGCTGTAAAAACAGAGAGAGGTAAGAAAATATATGTATTTGGGTACTGTAAGAGTTGGTGAGGCTGAGCTGAGCAGAGGAGGGAGGTAGAGATTATTGGTGGATGCAGATGCAGTTTTGTCTTGAAGTGGAGACAGAGACTTTGTGGGGGAATTCTGTATTACACAGAAGAAGAAGGTAAAATGAGACAAGTCATGGGTAAGAAGAGCTTATATTGGGTTTGTGTCATCTTTCTCATGATGTCTCAATCATACTTTCTTCACTATACTCATACCATAACATCTTTACATTACACACCACACTATGTTTTTACAAGTTTGATCGGTTATTCGGTTCTTCCGCGGAGATTCAAACAACCGGTTGGTTTTGACTTACATAAATAAATACATAATATTGTGTTCGTGTCTTTTCTGCAAGGATATCGGCATATACATTTTAAGACTCAAAAAGCTAACTTTTATACATAAACTATATTGTCTCCATCATGATCTAATGATCTACCCCAAATAAGCGCTTGAATAGAATTAAGGTTTCTAAAATGTGGGTGTTGTAAACCAATCCACGTTAATCCAGTTGGTAAAGGATGTTTAGTAGGCTTCAGCTAATTTGAGTTTGATTCGGGTTGGCCACCGAAACTTTTACATAAATTCTCCGGTTTAAATATTAATTGGCTAAATCGACTATTTTTTTTTTTTAAATCATACCTAAAAATGTGGTTGGTGTCTAATATCTTGATTTACAACTAAAAAAAGAAAAGATTTTGACTCATAAGATATTAGATAACACTAAGGAATCTTAGACCATAAACAATGGAGGTTCTTAACCCCAGTTTCTTAACAAAAAATGATATAATATTATGTGGGCCCCACAGCACAGTGTGAGAATTGTATACAGTGTGAGAGTAAGTATTACTTACTCTCATTGTCTATGGTTGCCACTGTCACACACGAGCTATGGTTACTTACTCTCAGGACAAACATGCCCCCACTCTTTTTGGTACGCCTATATATTATCAAAGATAAACCCTAATGATTCTGATTCTTCTATAGTAACATAACATAAAAAACCTAATCTCAGATAAAGTTATGTCCTTTTAGTTACCCTTTTTAAGACAAGAATAAAAAAGTTCATAAACAAAAACAAAAAAAATGACATATCAAACAACAATGTAAAGGAAAGAACACGAGAAAGCAAAAAAAAAGATTCATGAAAATGACATAAAACAAGAGATATCAACTGTCTTGGGCTTGCTTTGTTATTTTAACGCTCGATTTGTATGGTAACGTGACCGATACGGTACTCTCTCCAAATGTAATCAATCACTTTGTTAAGCACCATAGCATCATCAGCTTCTGGTTTAATCTTGACATGACAAGTAAACAAAGCTTTTCCAACTGTAATAGCCCAAATGTGAAGCTCATGAACAGACACCACTTCTTCAATTTCTATCAATCCCTTCTCAAGTTGCTTAGCATCGATCTCTCTCGGTGTGCTCTCCATTAGAACTTCAATTATGCTTCGAAGCATCTTAATGGTTGTCCCTAAAACAATAATGGAAAATACTAACGTGCATATCAAGTCAATTACTTTCCATTTAGGGTTATACCAAATCATTCCCCCTCCAATCATTACTCCAACGTTTTGGATTAAATCTCCAAGAACATGAAGATAAGCTCCTTGCACATTGATGTTCCTCCTTTTCTTTGATTTCTCCAACAATTGCTCAGCATTATCTCCATGACCATGCACATGGCCATGACCATGAGCATGCCCATGTCCATGACTATGAATATGATCACTATGAATATGATCATGATGACTATGACAATGGCCATTATCATGATCATGTCCAAGAACAACAATCATTATGATATTTACAACTAAACCAAAAGCAGCAACAAGAACCATAAAGGAACCATCAACATCATCACCAGTCTGTTGAATGAGTCTAGTTATGGCTTCATAGACCAAGATCCCAGTGAGTAACCAAATGAGTTGGATTGAGACAAGTGCACCCAAAATCTCAATCCTAACGAACCCATAACTCTCCCGCGGATTGGCTTCCCAAGAAGATGCCCACAAGGAGAGCATTGAGATAGCAAAAGCAGCAACATCAGTGAGCAAATGAGCTGCATCAGTTAGTATAGCCAAACTATTTGCCTTGATGCCACCAACAACTTCTATGCTCATGAACAGAATGCATAACACCACAACGAAACAAAGCTTTCGCATTGAAGCATAACGTTCCTTAGCATCACTTGAAGAAGTTGAAAACCCACAAGATGTTTCTCCACAGACTATACTTCTTGTTCGATCCATCTGCCAAAAACAAACAAAGTGTGGAGCTTTAGAGCTTGAACCAATGGACTATACACAATTCAATGAATATAATATATCATATGATTGTTACCTTACAACAAGATAGTAGAGACTCAATACAAGAGTGATGGTTAGAGTTTGAAACATGAAGGAGATTTTAAAGGTTCCAAAAACAGATAAGCAAATGGGACATGCATTCCACAACTAGAGAGTAAAACAAACACTACACATTACAACATACGAAGAAAAGAGAGATCATATATTTTTAATAATTAAATTAGAGTCCATGAGTTAATGATAATGACAACATATTGATGCCATAACATAGAGTGCGAGCAAAATAAAAAATTTTCACATATTATTAAACATTTTTAACAAAATAAAAATTATCAAAATTAATTTAACAACAATAATAATATTAGAAAAATATATATGAAACTATTTATAATTAAATAAACATATATTATTTTATTTTAATAAGATACTTTATAATTGATTATAAATAAAAATAATAGTGATACAATAATTTGTAATTATATATTTTATGTGTAATATCTTATTTAAAATATTTTATCATATATATAAATTTAAAATTTATATAAATAATATGAATTTACTATATAAAATCCAAAATAATATTTATCAATATTTAAAAAATATTCATAGACATCGTATTTATCATCTTTAAATTGAAGGTTATGTATATCTCTAAAATAAAATTAAAATTTTCATAAATATTTTAATATTTATCATCTCATTTTACTTTTTATTTTTTATTCAAAGTTATATAAATCTCCAAAATAAAATTAAAAAATCTTCATAAATATTTCATACTTATCATTTTATTTTTTTATCCAAGTTTATGTATATCTCCAAAATAAAATTAAAATATAATAAAATTAAAATTACCAATATAAATTAAGTTTAATATAATAACTAATATAATTTATTAATATAAAAATAAATAATTAGGTATTTGAGAATGAATATTAAGACAAAAGTATTTCTCAATTAATATAAAATATGGTATAACAAGCACATAAGCATTATAAAATATATATTTAAGTTAAGACCCAATGTAACTATGACGAAATCCAAGCGACATCAGATTCCGATTAAGACCAATTCATGATATCACATAGATGGAAGGAATCTCGAACAAAAAACTGGGAGTCAACTTACATTAAACAATGTAACGATTATCTCTATTTGAGTTCCATTTTAATGAAAAATCTATCATACTTTTGGTTTTTGGTTTAGTTAAATAAGAATACTCATGAGCCTCTCTTTTTTAACACCTTAATTTTTTTTTTTTAATATGGGGATTTCTCGAACTTATAGAAAGGCTCAGCCTAATCTCTCAGAGAAGATGCAGTCCAAAGATAAATTTTCTCTTTAGGTATTCAAATGGATCCTTAAAGCAAGGTTAATATCTATGTGGGTGTCTAAAACAATTGTGAGATAGTTTCGCATACCAGAAAGATAAAACTCGAAATGTGGTAGCGTCCAAGACTCATTCTCTGCCACTTGACCACAAGCGTTCGGACAACAATTTAAATTTTGATCGAAATTAAACACTGTTTAGTTTTTGTATACAAAATTTCACGACATCCCACGAAATTGTTTGTTTTTCAACGCAACTGGCAATTGTTTTAACCTAGTTGTGCTATATTTGATTTAATTAGTCTTGTAGATTTTCATTCGCCTTTAAATAAGTTTTTGTTTTCTTAAATAGTCCCATTTTAAGTTGATGTAAGGTATTTGAGATCAAATATGGCTGCACCAACGTCTTCCTCCAACTTATAATTTGTAATCTCAGCTTCCATCTTTATAACCTTCAATTAGTAACAAATTTAATGTAGCTAGCATCCAGTTTTTTTTTGCATTGTTCTTACACTGTGAAACTAAAACTCTTATTTGCTATCTAGTTATTGCAGAAAGTAATACACTAATATCAACCCTAAACTTAATAACAAACTAGAGTTATTAAGCGTTATTTTACCATCATGTAATGAGGTCGATAACAGAGAACATATCTGTTGGATCAAATGCTTATGAAGAACTTAGAAAGATAGACTTGGATCAACAAAACAAAAGCAAACAAGACACTTGATGCAGCAAAGGGTTTCAAGCAAAGTTATTTTGATTCTGAACCAAAAACTACAACACTAATACATATGATTCTCCACTGTGTGGACTCAAACACATTATACTCGTAGCCCTTTCCATCCAGAAAATCAATCAAATCCTGAAAAACTGGATAAATCTTCTTAAACTATAGAAGCTTTTCTTCTGTGAGTTCTTTGAAAGGGTAGCAGCGACTCAGTATGCTGATAAACATCTTCTCTTATGCTATGATGGGGACAATGCTTTTACTATCTTCACACAAATACATTTTTAATAAAGTTCATGTTTTTGTAGGTTTAACTCATTTCTTTTCACACAAACAATTTTTTAATAAAGCATATATATTATGGGTTTAACTCATTTCTTTTCACACAAACACATTTTTAATAAAACTTATTAATTTCCTGCAAAATCAACAATAAAACATTATCATACTAAAACATTTTTTCAATATTTTTGTTACATTTTGACCTGGTTACGTTTTAAACATAATTACTTTGGTTATGTTTTGACCTGATTATGCACATTGGTGTTTTGTAGAAATCTGTAAGACTTTTGATTCACGAACTTTTGATTTAAGTTCATTTTAATGTTTATATAATTAAAATAAGTTATTTCATCTTTTAATTTGTCTTCTAATGAACATAAATCATTTTAAATATTTTTATAATCAAAACAAATTAATCTATATTTAACACATTTTATAGTAGTTTAAGTATTTTGAACATTTGATAAAATAATCATTTAAAACCATCGTCGTAAAAACATCAACTGTAACTTATTTTGGAGTATTTTGATCTAATATACTTAATACTTTGATCGAAATTAATCACTTTTAATTTTCATATACAAATTTTCACCACAGCCAACAAAATTGTTTGTTTTTCAACGCAATGCCAACTGTTTAATCTAGTTGTGCTATGATTGATTGAGTTATAAATATTCTTTCGCCTTTAATTAAGTTTTTGTTTTCCTAACCAGCCCCGTTTTCTAAAGTATATAATAAGCTACATAATTAATTTGAGGGTTGAGGTTATATTAAACTACATAATTAATTTTGGGCTGAGGTTATACAGTCTAAACTAACTCCGACTGTCTTTGCCAACGATCTTTGACTTGACCGGAACTGAGTAACAAATTGCAAACCTTTAAAATATGATGTCAAAGTAATATATTTAAAAATTAATAATTTTTTGAACTTACTAAATACTAATTTCACATGAACTGAGAAACATTTATAGTTTTTTTGAGTAAATATATTATGTATATATATATATATATATATATATATATATATATGCAAACTTACATTTATTTTGTCGAAAATAATATGTAGAAATTTGTATCTATATCTAACAGGCTAACAAATATAACAAGGATCTCAAATGTAAAACGGTGTTAAGTGTCGTTTATCTAAAGTTTTAACTACTTAAGGCTTATTTTTATATGCAAGAATCAAGTCTCATATTTCTTTTTTTATAACAAGGGCAACACATATTCATTCAATCATTCCTCTGAGATGGAACTCAATCTTCTCGACACCAAGTAGTTTCCACACGGTTGAGGCGAAACATCGTCACCGGAGCCAAGAACCCTCGCCGGTAAGCGACCTTCCATACATTCTTTAAGAATCAAGAAACCAATCTTACCACCTTCACCGTCAGATTGATCACCACGACGCGCCAAATACAAAAGCTCCTCCAATTTATTTCTTGTCATCTTCACTTTTATCCTTAAACGACCCTTCTTCTCTCCGGCCTCCACGTTTCCTCGTCGTCCTCCGTCGCCGCCGAAAACCGGGTGCACTGCGCTGCTTCTCCTAAGAAAATTGCCCATCTTCTTATAGTCTCTCTTGTCTTCAAAATGCTTGCATTGTTACGTGTATGGCTTGTTTATATGTAGGAGATGGTTATAGATTAATATTATATATAGGCATGGACAATATTTTGGTTTGTTATGATTGGTTCATGTTTTTCATATTTCATATAATTTTCGGTTTTGTTAAAGTAGGACCAAAACTAGAACCGAACAAAAGGAAATTTCGGTTTGGCATAGTTGGATTTATATTTGTTTAATTCGGTGCTTTTTGATAAAAAGTTACTAAAAATACGAATAAATAAACTTAACAATTTTTTTGTAAGACAAAAGTATATTTTCATTATATTTTTGAATTAGTTACCACTAAAAATACGGTTGGGGGTTTGCTTTGTGCCGGTTTTGTAAGATTCTGTTTCGGTTCGGTTCTGGAAGGTTTTTTTTTTTTGATGTGAGGAAGGGGTTGAGTATGGATGTGAACTACGATGCATGGGGCATGCGAGGTTATTAGATGAAATGAAAGATGGAATTAAAGTGTTGGTCTGGTTCACGTATCTGCTTACGTGGATTTTAAGTTATTAGCCCATAACATAACACCAGGGTGTGTTTCACGCGTCAACTATCTTAAAGTATGGTCTTTATCTCCGGGATTTTGTCATCTCACATCACATGTAATTAATTAATTAATGGTCACCTATTTCTCGTTTTATTGAAAAAAATAATCTCATGTAATTATGTAAACCTCCCGGTTTTCTGGTTGGGTTTGATTTAATTATAAATTTATTTATGTAAGATCTCCGTTTTGCAAGAAGTGCGATGTAGGTTATCTGTATATTCATGGCCATAAATTCATTACATAATTTTGTTTTAGCCCATTATGTAATTCTACTTGGTTAGAAGTCCGGCTCATTATGCAGTCTTTGTTAGGCCATGCATACTTGGCGATGTTTGAGCATATTGTTTGGAAAGCAAGTGATTTAGTGACTCTTGATCTCATACTATTTTCTTTTCGCTTTTTTTCCAAAACAAAATTATGTAATGAATTTATGGCCATATGTTATATTGATCATGTTATAAATATCAAACTTAATAAATATATGAAAATTTGATTTCGAGGCATCAAGTTTTGTCAGGCCCATATTGTTTATAGATCAATAACGTATATTAATGGACACTGTAGTTCTACTCTAGTTCGTTAGTGTCACAAAATTTTAAATTTTGAGACCTTCTCGTTTGTCTTTTTGATTTCCCCTTTACTAGGAATTTACATATATAGTTTATTTCAATGATAATGGTATATTGTACTTATGTTTTTTTGGATAATTCTACTTGATGTTTGATTGTGGTACCGTTCTTTGTATATGAATTACGAAATCAAACTGTACATTTACAACTCACAACACAACATGATAGAATTTTTATTCTTATAATTAATGTTCTTTCACAACAAAATATTAAACAGGAATAAGAAAGGCATATATTAGTTTTAAAGGTGTGTTAATTATTGTAAATAACCATAATTAAAAACAAAATAAAGGCTTTCCATTAATGGCGACACATTCGACCGACAATTGTATCCTGACCACGTAATAAATGCCATGACTGATGATCACTGAGTCTTAGTGGATTCATATTTCTACCCCTTTGCTTACCGGAATTTGGGGAATCTTCAAAGTTCTAACAACTATTTTCTAAAAATGTTAATCCACTTTCTGTTAATTACTTTGATATGTTTAGTAATTTCTTTATTCTAAAGCTTGGCAGTCAAAAAAGAAAAGTGAATAAATCATAGAATCTTATTGGTCTTTCTTTCATTATTCGTTTTTATTTTTTAAACGTTAATTCTTTCTTTTAGTGTTAATATTTGCAAAGGTTAGTGGTTTTTTGTGTCTTTGCAGTTTACTAAATCAGTTTTTGTGCAAGAAAGTCCACTTAAGCATTTAATCGGCAAAATATCTGAATAAAAATAAAAGTTTCGAAGTTTTGTCGTAGAGGTTAGGGTTAAATTGTTAATACTATAATCTTTGGAAATAACGCACGATAGTAAATAAAGATCCGAGCAGAACAGAACAGAGCCACCCACTTCACTTTTCTTGACTATGCTCTTCCATCATTCATTTGCCTTTCAAAACAGAAACTTTACTCTTACAGTCTTTACTCTTTTGTTTTGGTAAAATTGGGTCCCTATATATAATTGAACTTTTTAATTTATATATTAAATTAGTAGTTCTGAACAAAAAATTAAAATAAATAAAGAAAATTATTGATAGAGAGAGATTTCATTTCTATCAATCAGAAAAACAATTAAAGTTTTATTATACTGTAATTCTTTGACATATTTTATTCTTTTAAATATTTTTGAATAATAGAGTTATATTTCAAGAAACTATATTAATTTAAGGTATTTAAATATTATATTTTATTCTGGTAATATAAAGTCAATATTATTGTTAATTTTGTCAGCAACTCTTTTGTCTCTATGGACAAATAAATTTGTTTTTCGGGTCCATAAAATTTAAGGTGATGTATAAACCGGGCGTTACAACTGAATATCAAACGCAAATTGCCAGAATTTGATGTAAAGTTGAAATCAACTGAGAATCTTTGTTTTCTATCTAAAATAAAACCAATTGATTTATTAGTGATGATTCCTTTTCCACTTTGCAAACTTATACGTCTCCTAACAAAATATTGATACTAGGATTTTATCGGATTAAAAGAGGTATCAATTCTCTTAACTATCGCTTAGTAAGAGGATCGAACCAATCCGGGACAAGACTAAACCAACAAGAATGCACAAAACCCTATTAGCTAAGCCAAACTCAAATTTATAAGGAAACTCTAACAATTCTAAGTGCAATTAATCAAAGACAAATCAATTAAGCTAGCAAGCAAACAATCACTAATTGAAATAAGAGACAAGACAATCAAATAAGGAAAGCAAGGGTCATGAGTTAAGGTCAATGGACTAAGGGACTAGGGATGATCTTGGGATGTCTATCAAGCCTCAAACAAGCCAATCTCCTAGCAAGAACACATAAGTTAATTAGCCTAATCTCTTAGAGCTAACCTCATTGCTTAATCCTAATTCAAGAACAAACTCTCGTTTGTGAAATGGGACCAAACAAGCATTCAATCAAGTTCTAGGAAGCTAATAATCACTCTAGACATTCATTCCCATGAGCTAGAATGTGAAAACTCTATCTAAGCTATAACTGGAATTTCAACAAACACTTGGTGGGCATGAAATCCTAAACATCCTAGTTCAACTTGATCAAGGTCAAATAGGCATTAAGCACACTTAGATAGAAGAGATTTAAGAAATATTAAACACTAGACACCCCTTAATCATCCCTAATCACACTAATCCTACCTAACCCATAAACCCTTTGGGAAACTACTCACTAATCATCATTTGATCCACAAAATCTAAAGAGATAGTGTAAATCATTGAGGATTAGAGAAAGATGAAAGATTTAAACAAGAAATCTCAAAAGAAGTACTTAGATTATGAAAAGATTAAACTTTGTTCTTACAAAAGGCTTAGAATCAAAAACAAAGCTTCAGATTCTCCAAAAATTAGGTTTTGGACTTAAATAGTGAACAGTGTTCGGAACCGGGTCAACCCGGGATAAACCGGGTATTGACCCGGATCCACTGGGTGAAATTGGTCAAAGGCTCGCTGGTCAAAAATCTGGGCTGCTCGCGGTTTGGAGTCAGACCGCGAGCTTGACCGCGATAATACTCGGTCTTGGTTTGGCCATCCCTCGCGGTCAACTCTTCGACCGTGAGCCATACCGCAGGTCTTTCTCTCGTGCACGCAGGAGGGCTCTCGCGGTTTGCTCCTCGGCCGCGAGCCAAACCGCGATGATGCTCGGCCTGTTTTGTACGTCTCTCGCGGTTTGCTCCTCGGCCGCGAGCCAAACCGCGAGCAGCTCTACTCGGCCACTCCTTGTACTCTTCCACAATTCATCATCTCCCAATGCTCCAAGCTCCCGCATCAACTCCTTTTGCACCTAAAAACAACCTAGAACACACCAAAACAAACCAAAACACAAACTCCTAGTCCTAGATGCCTAAACTCTAAATGCAACACAAAGAAACAACAAAGGAAGGGAACAAGACAAGGAAAAGAAGATGAATCAAGAACAAACACTAACTTAAATGCATGAAAATATAGACATATCAATTCCCCCAAACTTGAATCTTGCTTGTCCACAAGCAAGCATAAGACAATCAATCCATTTGGGAGAAAGGTTTGAAGGCGGGAACTCAAAACCACAAGACTCACAACAAGATACAAGATCTTTCAAAGAAGTTACAAGTTGCTCTAATCATTAACTATCCATGTACTTCCACATTACCGTTCCCTCAATCCCTACTCCAACTCCCGAGATCCTATAGAACACAAGCAATCATCAACTCAATTCCTTACATTCATTTAGAAGTTAAGTGCGATCTCACAAAGGGGAAATCAATCAATCCCAATTGGCAAGGTTCAAGAAAGGCTATTTGAGGTGGCTTAGAGGAGTGTCTTTTGCGGTGGATAACTCTCAAAAATAGGAGCAGAAGGCATTATGCAAAAGCTATCTAAGAAAGGGAACAATTTGCGCATACAAAGATCGAATCTCATTGTTCTACCCTCATCCTAGAAGACTTTTGTTCTACCCTTTCTCATTTAGCTCTTTCCACTCACCAAAGCCCTCAAATCATGATCACTCTTTACAACTCTCACCCAAATAGAACTTCTCTCTTTGATAGCTGTCTAGACTAGGTGGTTCCTTCCCAACTGCCAAGAAGTTGACTATATCTGCATACCACGGTTCCTTGTCCGCAATGGAATCAATCTCCTCCAGCCTTCTACTTGTGTTATGAGCTTCTTTGACTGCGTTAACAGCCATGAGTTGCTCCTCCGGAAGTGAATCATCTAAAGGAACATCATCTTCAATCCTTAGCCTTGATAAGTGGTCCGCTACCCCATTTTCAATACCCTTCTTATCTTTGATCTCCAAATCAAATTCCTGTAGCAGCAAGATCCATCTTAGAAGCCTCGGCTTGGCATCCTTCTTGGCAAGCAAATACCTCAACGTAGCGTGATCCGTGTACACCACTACCTTAGACCCAACCAAGTATGATCTAAACTTCTCAAAGGCAAAAACCACAGCAAGAAGCTCCTTCTCAGTTGTTGCATACTTCACTTGAGCATCATCCAATGTCCTACTAGCATAGTATATGACATGGAGTTTCTTGTCTTTCCTCTGTCCAAGGACTGCTCCAACTGCATAGTCACTCGCATCACACATGATCTCAAAAGGCAATTCCCAGTCAGGAGCTTGTACAATTGGAGCACTAACCAAAGCTTCTTTAATCTTGTGAAAGGCTTCCAAACACTCCTCGTCAAACACAAAGTCAGTTTCCTTACACAGTAAACGAGTGAGTGGCCTAGCAATCTTGGAAAAATCTTTGATAAACCGTCTATAGAAACCGGCGTGACCCAAGAAGCTTCGAATCCCTCTAACTGAGTTTGGTGGCTGAAGACTTGTCATAACTTCTATCTTGGCCTTGTCTACCTCAATACCCTTCTCTGAAATCTTATGACCCAAGACAATTCCCTCTGTTACCATGAAGTGGCACTTCTCCCAGTTAAGCACCAAGTTTGTCTCCTCACATCGCTTCAGTACCCTGCACAAGTTCAACAAACAAGAGGAGAACGAAGAGCCATACACAGAGAAATCATCCATAAAGACTTCTACAATGTCCTCGATAAGATCTGAGAAAATGGACATCATGCACCGCTGGAAAGTAGCTGGTGCATTACACAAGCCAAAGGGCATCCTTCGATATGCGAAGGTACCATAAGGACAAGTGAATGTCGTTTTCTCCTGATCATTGGGATATATCGGGATCTGAAAGAACCCACTGTACCCATCGAGAAAACAGTAAAAAGGGTGGCAAGCAAGCCTTTCTAACATCTGATCAATAAAAGGCAAAGGGAAGTGATCTTTCCTAGAGGCTGCATTGAGTTTCCTATAGTCTATGCACATCCTGTGTCCTGTGATGGTCCTAGTGGGGATTAGCTCATTGTTATCACTTTTTACTACAGTAATCCCTCCCTTTTTCGGGACACAGTGCACGGGAGAGACCCACGTGCTGTCCGAAATTGGGTAAATTATACCAGCATCAAGAAGCTTAAGGATTTCTTTCTTTACTACCTCTTTAAGATTAGGATTCAATCTTCTCTGATGTTCAATTGAGGACATAGATTCGTTTTCAAGATGAATCCTATGGGTACATAAACTAGGTGACAGCCCTTTTATATCTTCAAGAGAATAGCCTATAGCCTTCCTAAACTTTTTCAACTCAGTAGTCAAGGCAATCAATTCATCATCACTCAACAATTCATTCACAATGACAGGATAAGTAGAGTTAGGACCAAGAAATGCATACCGAAGCCCCCGCGGAAGGGGCTTTAACTCAACCTTTGGTGCCTTGAGCTCACTCCAGTCATCAGCTACAAGCTGCTCCTTCATACCCTCAGCTCCATAGGCGCCATCAGCTCCCATACCCACTGCGAATATTCTATCTCTGTACCAACTGAATCTGATCCCAACTCAATGTACTCAACCTCTCCTTGCAAAGGCTTGTGTGAATCAAGAGCTCTCATGTAAGCCCAACTCTCATCTTGAAGATAACCATACTCTCCACACTCCTTTGTTAGAGCCACTTCCAATGGATCACTCATATTCAACTCTTCAAGAAGTTCATCAGCTAGCATATCCATAGTCTCAATATAGAACATTTGCCCCTCTATGGTTGGCTTCTTCATCACTTTGTTGATGTCGAATTTGAGCACTATGTCCTTCCCAAGGTTGAGATCAATCTTCCCTTTCTTGACATCTATGATAGCACCAGCTGTGGCAAGAAATGGTCTCCCAAGAATTAAAGGATCCTTTGGTTCTTCATCCATTTCCAACACAATAAAATCTGTTGGAACTTCAAATCCTCCCACCTTCACCGGAAGATCCTCTAGTAGACCAATTGGATATCTAATTGATCTATCAGCCAACACCAAGGAGATCCTACAAGTCTTGTAGGTGGAGAAGCCTAGCCTCTTGGCTACTGAGAAAGGCATTAGACTAGCGCTTGCACCAAGGTCACACAAGCAACTCTCAAATCTGAAGGGACCAATAGCACATGGTAGAGTGAAACTGCCCGGGTCTTCAAGCTTTTTAGGGACAATGCTCCTTTGAATGAATGCACTACACTCATGAGTAAGCATGACCATACCCTGCACCTCCTTAGTTCTTTCCTTAATGGCATCTTTTAAGAACTTGTTGTACTGAGGAACAAGTAGAAATGCATCTATGAAGGGCATTGTGAGCTCTACATTCTTCATCTGTTTTCCAAAAAGAGCCTTATACTTCTCTAAGAGCTGCTTTTTGAATCTGCCCGGAAAGGGTAACTTGGGTTCATAGGGAGGTGGAACAAACTCACTAGCTTTCTTCTTGGGTGCCTCTTCCACTACTTCTTCTACCACAGCCTTTCCCTTTCTCTTGGCAATCTCACATTCACTTTCTCTGTTGAGAGCAGAATTTTCAGAATTCTTCTCCCCCTCTTGAACTTCAATGTCCTCATTGATTTGAGGAATCACCTTAGGTTTGTGAACTTGATGAGGTTGCAGCTCTTTACCACTTCTCAATGTTATGGCATGAATATACTCCTTTGGGTTTTGCTCAGATTTTCCGGGTAGAGTCCCTTGAGGTCTAGAGGTTGAAGCATTTCGGTTCTCCATGTTGGTGACTCTAGATGTCAAATTCTGCAACTCAGTCTTCAAATCTCTAACTTCCAAAGCTCCTGAGGCTTGTCCCTGAAGTAGTTGCTGCATCATACCCTTTAACTCACTGTCCAAACCTGAAGAAGAAGAGGCTTGTGTCTGTTGTTGGTTAAATCCGGGTGGAGGGTATTGTTGTTTTGGGATAAAGGGTTGTTGACTCTGGAACTGTGGTTTGTTAGCAAACCCTTGCTGGTTGGTATAAGGGACAAAAGGCTTTTGTTGCTGAGGTTGTGTGAAGCCTTGTTGCCCTTGTTGTTGAGCTTGAGGTTGTGGTTGAGCTTGAGGATAAACCTGATCATGTGGGTTAGCAACATTGGGGTTTCTGTAAGAGAAGTTGGGGTGATTCCGGTAGTTTGGGTTGAAACCCCTGTTGAAACCTCCTTGGCTAGCAATGTAGTTGATCTCTTCTTGGGTCATATCACCTTCAATACTATAAAGGACTGGTTGAGAATCATCATAGTTCTCCACAAAGCTGATTTGCTTTTGGTTGGATGAGATCATCTTGTCTATCTTGTCATTTAGAGACTTGATTTCCTTCTCGTACTTCTCATCGGAAGAAGATGATCCTCTAGGAGTCCTCTCATAGTCCTCATTGTAGTTTCCATCACTTGTAGCCAAGTTTTCAATCAATTCCATGGCCTCATCAACTCCCTTTCCTAGGAAGTGTCCATTACTACAAGAATCAAGCATTGCCCTCATTCTAGGAAGAACTCCTCGGTAGAGGTTACTGAGTAGTGTCTCCTTGGTGAAACCATGGTGTGGGCATTGAGTGGTGAGCTTATTGAACCTTTCCCAAGCTTCAGCGAAGGTCTCGTTGTTTCTTTGCACAAACCCGGATAACTCATTGCGGAAACGGGCAGTTCTCGTAGTTGAGAAGAATTTCTTCAAGAAAGCCTTCTTAAGGTCTGCCCATGTAGTGATGGAACCCGGTGGAATGGTGCTTTCCCAATCTTTGGCTCTGTCCGCCAAGGAGAAGACAAAGAGACGCATCTTGAGACCCTCATCCGTCACACCATTGAGTCTTGTAGTATCACAGATTTTGTCGAATGTGTCTAAGTGCTTTAATGGATCTTCTGAGGAAAGTCCATGGAATTGGTTGTTCTGCACCATATTCATAACCATGGCTCTGATTTCAAAATTGTTGTTGTTCACTGGTGGTGGAATGATGCCCTTTCGAATAGCATTCGTATCCGGTGTATCGCCATCACCAATGGCTCGAGCTGGTCTCTCACGATGAACCGGGATCCTGTTTCCCTGTCCATCTCTAGCATCCGCATCCTGGTGATGCTGCTCTTGGTGGCCCTGTTGGCCCTGTTGGCCTTGATCTTGATGATCTTGCTGATGCAGATCCATAGCTGGCTGCTCTAGAGGCTCAAGCTGAGGCTGATCTACTGTTTCCTTCTCCAACCCAAGTCTCTCCAAATGCACAGCTCGTTCTAGTGCTCTTCTCTCTCGTGCTAACTGTCTTTCAAGTGCTTTGATGTCTGAAACCCGCGCAACTAAGTCTGTTGGTCCTCTGCTCCGCAAGTTCATACACCTGACATCAAAGAGAGAAGAAGAAATAAGATTAGTAACCAAAACTTGATCTAAATAGGAAAGGAAATCGAATTGATCTATCCAAGTTCCCAAAATGGCAACGGCGCCAAATTGATACTAGGATTTTATCGGATTAAAAGAGGTATCAATTCTCTTAACTATCGCTTAGTAAGAGGATCGAACCAATCCGGGACAAGACTAAACCAACAAGAATGCACAAAACCCTATTAGCTAAGCCAAACTCAAATTTATAAGGAAACTCTAACAATTCTAAGTGCAATTAATCAAAGACAAATCAATTAAGCTAGCAAGCAAACAATCACTAATTGAAATAAGAGACAAGACAATCAAATAAGGAAAGCAAGGGTCATGAGTTAAGGTCAATGGACTAAGGGACTAGGGATGATCTTGGGATGTCTATCAAGCCTCAAACAAGCCAATCTCCTAGCAAGAACACATAAGTTAATTAGCCTAATCTCTTAGAGCTAACCTCATTGCTTAATCCTAATTCAAGAACAAACTCTCGTTTGTGAAATGGGACCAAACAAGCATTCAATCAAGTTCTAGGAAGCTAATAATCACTCTAGACATTCATTCCCATGAGCTAGAATGTGAAAACTCTATCTAAGCTATAACTGGAATTTCAACAAACACTTGGTGGGCATGAAATCCTAAACATCCTAGTTCAACTTGATCAAGGTCAAATAGGCATTAAGCACACTTAGATAGAAGAGATTTAAGAAATATTAAACACTAGACACCCCTTAATCATCCCTAATCACACTAATCCTACCTAACCCATAAACCCTTTGGGAAACTACTCACTAATCATCATTTGATCCACAAAATCTAAAGAGATAGTGTAAATCATTGAGGATTAGAGAAAGATGAAAGATTTAAACAAGAAATCTCAAAAGAAGTACTTAGATTATGAAAAGATTAAACTTTGTTCTTACAAAAGGCTTAGAATCAAAAACAAAGCTTCAGATTCTCCAAAAATTAGGTTTTGGACTTAAATAGTGAACAGTGTTCGGAACCGGGTCAACCCGGGACAAACCGGGTATTGACCCGGATCCACTGGGTGAAATTGGTCAAAGGCTCGCTGGTCAAAAATCTGGGCTGCTCGCGGTTTGGAGTCAGACCGCGAGCTTGACCGCGATAATACTCGGTCTTGGTTTGGCCATCCCTCGCGGTCAACTCTTCGACCGTGAGCCATACCGCAGGTCTTTCTCTCGTGCACGCAGGAGGGCTCTCGCGGTTTGCTCCTCGGCCGCGAGCCAAACCGCGATGATGCTCGGCCTGTTTTGTACGTCTCTCGCGGTTTGCTCCTCGGCCGCGAGCCAAACCGCGAGCAGCTCTACTCGGCCACTCCTTGTACTCTTCCACAATTCATCATCTCCCAATGCTCCAAGCTCCCGCATCAACTCCTTTTGCACCTAAAAACAACCTAGAACACACCAAAACAAACCAAAACACAAACTCCTAGTCCTAGATGCCTAAACTCTAAATGCAACACAAAGAAACAACAAAGGAAGGGAACAAGACAAGGAAAAGAAGATGAATCAAGAACAAACACTAACTTAAATGCATGAAAATATAGACATATCAAATATCAAACGCAAATTGTGATCATCTTCAATCCAATAAACATATGTCAATAGGGAAAAAAATTATTACCAATGGGGAAAATATTAAAAAAATGATTAATAATTTTAGGTTTATTTGTGTTCCAAATTCAAAATCTCTTTTAATACAAATAATTCATATTTAAATCAAATTATCTAAAATCTGAAATTGGATTCGTGATAAATTATAGATATAAGATCTAAAATTTCACAGTGTTAAAAACAAACATTCATAATTTCACACTTTTTATAACTTTTTTATTCATATTTCCAAACACACCACTTGTACTACTAATCTTGTGGGTTAGGCCGTATTTGGCTCCTCAACTCCACAAGAATATCAGACCCATTAAAACAAAACAAAACTAAAAAGAAATAAAAGTTGAACGGCTATAAACAAAGAAGACAATCTTTTTGTACCCCTAGTGCTTGCTTGCTTGCATCATCTTATGTTTATCTTCATATACCATCATCATATATATCATCAAGCTCTAAAACATCCAACAAGATGATTATGGCTATTATGATCATGATGATTACTATGATAATTAACTGATCTCTCTCTACGGATCTTGTCTTGAACATACCGGAAAACCTCCACGTGGCAAGGGATTGTGATGGTACCTTTCTGCTCGAATCCATACTCTTCTTCTGCTTCCTTTAAGAGTTGCATGAACAATGGATGGTTAAAATACATAACAGGAACAACAAATCTTTGTTTTTCCTCTTCTCTTGATCCCACTTTGATTGCTAAACAGCCTTTTGGAACATCTTTGATCCCTTGTTTGCTATTGTTCTTTGAACGATTTGAATGGAAACTCTTTAGGGTTTTTTCTCCGGAACCCATAACTAATTAGAAAACGATCAAGAAAGAAGACCACTGACAAGGAAAAATTCTAAAATTTTACGATGATATATATTTGGCTTAGTAAACAGAAAGGCTAAGGTTCTTCTAGTGGAGGGAGAAAGAGTTTATGAGACTTCAACAAGTTGCGGAGGTGATAAAATTTGGATTTAATGAGCGTTGCTGAGTGAGACAAAAGGTCCAAAGTGAGTTTTTTTTTTAATTGTAAAGGAACACACACGTATATATATATATATATATATATATATATATATATTATATATAATCTTCACAGAGAGTTTCATTTATCTATTTATGTTAAATTTATTAGTTGACCAAAAAAATTCAATCTATTAATTAATAAAATATAAATTGAAAATATGTTGAAATTATACTGTATATAGTACTAATTCAGGAAGCTATTAAAATGTATGCTATGATAGTGCTATTAAAAATAAGTGTCCAACGTTCGTTTACATGATCAATTTAAGTATATAATTATATGAGATGGCATGTCATATAATATATTGTCAACAAATAAAAAAAAAGATGGTATGTCATATATATTACTCAAAAAAACTATCTATAATCAATAGTTGGGTAGCATGCAATGAATAAGAAAAGCAAGTTCATGACATGTCCACGCATCGATTTAATTTAATAACATACTGTATCTCATTAGTCAACGACTTATTCCGACATAAAATCATTCAGTCAAAACTGTTTTTCTTATTAAGCTAAAAATCTGTTTTAAAAAAGAGAGCTAAAAGAGTAAATCATTTGTGTAATAAAACTTTACTTTCAGCTCTAATCACAGTACTCTTTTTAAAAAAAAACTTTATATCATAAATCATTAGAATACTTATTTTGAAAATAAAATAAAAAAATTAAGCATATACATAAGAAAAGAGAAACTAAACATCAATATTCGAAAATTATAAACGCAAAGGTAAAATGATGAAAGAAAAGTTAGACCCCTCCAAGTGGATGGTGGTGGTGGCAAAGCAAATACGTATTGACATCTGGGATACATAACTTATTTTGTTTTAACGTATATAATCAAATATTAATTATTCGATAACAATTATCTACTTTAAAACTATAAAATAGAGATATTCAATCCGGATTAATCAAACTGAAATAACGAAATAATTGAACTATAATAATAAGTTTATGGATTTATTTTTTCTGTAACAGAAAATTAAAAATCAAAGCTGAACCAAAAAAAGAAAAACTAATCTAAAACCAAAGTTTCGTGAAAAATAAAGAATATATTTTACTAAAATCCAAATTCAAACCAAAATTGAATCCGGACTAATTAAACCATTCGTAATATAGTTGGTTCTACGTTAAATATGAATATTTATAAATACAATTCAACATGTAACCGAAAAGAGGTCAGGATTGTACACCCCTACAAGACATAAGAAATATAAGTAGAACTGTAGAACCTATGTTGCATGAAATCTCCACTAAAATACGTTTCACGTTTTAGAATCGCTTTGGAATCGGAATCTTTGTGGAAGTGTGAGGAAGCGCCGTGGAAGCGCGATTTCTAAAAATATCAATTTGAAAGCACTTTGGAAGCGTCGATTCCATTCTTGGAAGTGTCACGGAATCATTGATTCCTAATTTGGAAGCACGGTTAGAATTTTCATTAAAAACATAATATTCAAAAATATAGGGACTTTTTTATACTTTTATAAATCTGATAAAACTTAACTACTAATCTAAAGACCTAATTTATGTTTTGAAGATTTTGATAGTGTTGATGCAATGCATGATAGGTTCATTTTAGAACCTCTACAATGATGGAAAGTTCATGGAGATTCAGCACAAAAACTTCAAACTATAGTATTTAAGTTGCTTGGACAACCTTCTTCATCCTTGTTTGTGAAAAAATTGGAATACATACAAGTTCATAAATTCTGCAACAAGAAACAACATTACTCCAAAGAGAGCAGAAGATTTGGTATTTGTACATACTAATCTTCGTCTCCTATCTAGAAAAAGTTTTGCTTACAAACAAGGTTATAATCATATGTGGGATTTTGGAGGTGATCAATTTGATACTTTGGATGAAACCAATTTTGGAAGACTTGAGTTTCCTGATTTTTCTCTCGACGAACCCGAATTATAAGCTGTTTTTGTTTGATGGAGCCGACGGAAATAAGGATGAAAATGATGGTCTAAATGTTTGATTTTGAACATTATGTTTTTCTTTTATCTTTAGTTAAGTTTCTTGATAACAATTATGTATAATGTTATTTAAATAATATTTAATATGGTTTGGTGTTATATTATTTATATATATATATATATATATACGCTTCCAAAACGTTTCCAAAACACTTCCAAAACCTGTTTTTCAAAAAATTCGCTTCCACGTTTTTAAACATTTCGCTTCCGCGTACCCGCTTCCGATTCCATACAACATAGAGTAGAACAGATTAAAAAATGCTAAGTGGTAAAAATAGAATTTCAGTAACTCATAAAAGATTAATTAACAAAAATGCAGATTTTTGTCAACACGTTATATTTCTAAACGGGTCGAATTGGGCTCTACTCTGTTCTAATCAACTCGAGAGAAGGAGATGAAGTCACGTGGAGGGGAAAAGAACACGCGTCACTACTACAAAAGGTCTGTCATGCAACACCGAGATCGGAAGTTTTGCGACTTCCCAAACCGAAGGATGAATCGAGTACTGAGCTTGTTCTCTGCCGATCGTCGTCCCATCTAGAAATGTGCCAGAAAAAACATCACATAGAAGGAAGCGCAGCTTACAAGCTTTGCCGAGATTGATGTTGACCCAGTGTGATTCGTCGCCTGTCGGACCCATAAGATCGATATGTATGTTGTGCTGATGCATCGCCGCGAAACACGAGCACGGGAGAAAGCAAACAACTTATTAAATTCACCGAACTAGAAGAGATTCAACAAAACTCATAGAAAATCGAGTTTCTGACAGGGAAAAAAGAACCATTGGAGAAGGATCGTGAAGGGCTCTTCGGGCTAGCAAAACAAATCGGATATTAATAGTAAATTATTCGATCCGGAAAAGACCGGAAGAAAACGAAACACAAACTAAAAACTCGATAACACATTCTGGAGAAAGCAAAACAATAAAAATAATCCGACCGTCGGCAAATCGGCAATTATGCTAATATGTCAACAACCAGATTATTTGTGGAGGAAAATCATATTTATTATCCACCTAATATTATTTAGGCTCGCTCAATGGTCCGAAATGGGCCTTCACCTTCACTATAAAAGTCCAATTCTAAAGGTCCAGTTACTAATGTTTCAAAATCTTATTGTTTATAGTGTCCATAAAATCCTAAATCATTGATTTGTCTTTGAAATAAATAAAAAATACTAAGAAACATGGAATGAATATCATGATTTTTTTAATTCAGTACCAAAATTAAGGATGTTTTTTGGGTGTAAGTGTCTATTGAGGGTGTATTCTTTCCAAAATATATTCAAAAAAGTATTGTGCATAATAATGCACATTGGACCACGGTTATATAATAATCAAAAGTTTTTTTTTTTGGAAAAAAATAAAAAGTAAAGAAGACATGAATGTAATTATGTAATTACACAATGGATGGAACAAAGTTTTTAAATTTGACATCAAATCACAGAGGTAGTAGTAGCTAGAATGACAGGCACTGAAACCGTAGTAAGAAAATTAAAGAGGTCAAAGTCTTCGTTAATAAAGCACATAGTAACTTGGAAAATAAAAAATATTATTTCTGTATTTCAAAAGTTAATGTCTACTTTTTTTTTATTTGTTAATAAAAACTGAGGTTGATATTATAATTAATGTATTTTCTTTTAAAATTTATATATAATTTAAAATATAAACATAAGATTGGTGAAAATATTGGAAAACAAAAACAAATAAAAAGTTATGTGTCAAAAAGTTAAAACATCAATCTTCAAAATTCAAAATATAGAGAAATAAAAAATAATATTAATGTAAAAAGACATGGTAACTTCTGTAATCACTATTCAGTAGTGTAAAAATAACTTTTGGAAAACAAAAAGCAAACTTTTTAGCTTTAACTAAAGTTTTTTAATATGTTTATTATAGATTTGTGTTAGTTTTTAACATTTACCCGTTTAATCAATTATTTAACCTTTTCCATGTTCTGATCCAGCGAATGTCCAAAATAAAAACATTCCTTCATTCCACACTTTATATCCCTTCACTTTGTAATTTATCACTTTCACTTTCACACTGCATTAAACCAAACGTGCATCAAAACAGTAAGTTTGTTATTTTCTTAAGATAAATATTGATTATTTGGTTTGACGGTACTTGGTTCATACCTCAATATATTAACTTCGATTCGTTATCACAATGTACCATGCAAGTTAATACTACTTGACTAACAAACTACTATTTCTGTATACTGTCTTTAAACTAACTAATAATTAGATGAAATTTCCGAATATTAGGTGATGTAATTATGAAGAGGTGACACATAGTGAAGGCTTAAAATGATTAGTTAGTTTAACTAATAGATACAGAAGATCAACATATTAGAGATATATTAGGTAGCAAGATGTGTATCTTGCGTACCAAGTAATGTGGGCCACAAGAACCCTGATATGAAGTGAAGCCCGTGAAGCCCAACCGAAGAATATTCTGATATATATCCTATTCTGATAAGGATTAGATATTCTATTGTGATAAAGATTAGGAAGATTTACATTATTTGGTGTTATCAATATGTCAATGATAAACACTATATATATGAGTCTTATGAGTCTTGTATCATTCAATCTTATTCAATATATTCTATTCTATATTATCTTTCACAACACATACAATATTGCGACCTTAGAATAAGCAAATGAGAAAAAAAATTCAGACCATTTTCTTGATCCTCCATGGTTGAAGTAACTGCAGAAGGAGAGCCAATTCTAAACATATTTATCTAAAATATTTGAATGGGATCCTATTTTTTAGAGCTCCATATTTTAAAAATAATCAACCATGTACATTAAAAAAAAAAATTCTGTAGAAACTAGTAAAAACTATCAAAATTATTAATATAAAAGCTAAGTTTGTTGTAAAATAATAGTTAAATATAATACTATTTGAATTATTATTATAATTTAATTAGCAAATATTTTATATTATAAAATTTATGACCATTATATGTATATTTTGAATGGGATCTCCAAAATCTTGAGTCAAGCTTTCTGCAAAGGCAAAGTATTAGAGTGTTAATAGAAAATAACAATCACCAAGATAAAAAGACGAATTATTTTGGAGTGTATACAGTATACTTTTTTATTTTTATGACGAAACCCTAGTTTAATAGTTGTGTACATATATAGTTTGAAAGAATCAGATCTGAAGCTAGATCTAGATCTGGTTTGGTCTTTTTATAAACCAAATCACCCTCATCATTAATCATGACCATCAATAGATGTACCCTCTAAATGCTAGTAATTCGTACTGACATCATTATCATAAAAACATCATTACAAAATCATATAGCTAGAACAGAAAAAATCCAGAAAAAGTAAGTAATGATGACTGCCATTTTTGTTTCTCATATGAGTCAGTTTCCTTCATCATTACACCAATCTGTTAAAGAAACAAACAACACAACTGAAACTCAGAAGAAATTACTTTTATGTTCCTATTAAGATCAAACCTTTTTCACATTGAATGAGTTAATTCATAGATGGAAACCCTAGTCCAAAACATGAGAACAAAATAGGAACATACTTTTCGGTTAATTAGGATTGACAGGGAGTAATAATTGGGGGGAATGAAGCCTGGTCCGAGAAACCCTAATCAATCACCAGATCCAAACAGACCTTATAATATGAGATTGAATTAGAATAAGAGTCCTCGAGCCAGACAACAGTCCCCTCAAAAGAGAAATCCCTCTATAAATCCTTTTCTTCTTCATAAAATGAATTTCTCGATTAGGGTTTTATAAGAAAACTCTTCTTTCTCTCTGTGTTCTTCCCCCATCAGATCCGGCTTATAGAGAGAGAGATTAATGTCGTGATGATGAAGAGAATGATGAGAGGGATAAGTAATATGAAGAGGTTTTGTGAAGAGGAGTCAATATAGAGTAAGTAATGGAGAGAGAGTCCAAAGCTATACAAGACAAAATAAACATGGGTTATGGGTGGATGGGCCACAGATATTTATTTGCATCAATATACATATATATTTCCTCAGTTCAAAAAAAAACATATATATATATATTTCCTCTTATTTTTGGTCAACAGTGTAATAAAAAATACGTTTCAAGTTTCAAGATCTCAACGTAAACATTTGGATTTACTTTTTGAGACATGTCAATGGATTTCTCATTTTACCATGATATTTTACTTCTTAAAGCAAAAAACATAGTCCATAGACTCGTATATTATAACATATACTTTTGTAATAATTCCTTTTTTCTGGTTTTGTGAAGATTTGACGAAACCAAAGGGGGGAAACAAGGAAGATGATGATAATCAGTGACCGTGTACAAAACAAGGGGGTGAAAGTAAAGAGACGATCAAATCATAAAATGAATATTCGTGCATAGGAGTATGATAATATATGAAAAAATGGAAAGTGAAATCAAAAAGAGAAAGCTACATAAAAGTTAGTCAGAAGAGTGGTTGGGTTAATGATCTGCCCAATATTACCATTATTCATTTATTGTCTCCAACTTTTTCTCATTTTCTTCTCCTTTCTGGTTCTCAATTGAATATTTTTCGCATCTCTTTCAAATTATCTAGTCCAATATTTTTTTAAGGAAAAACTCCAGCGTACACACTAACATAGTAAAATCAAATTAGTTATCTGAAGGTGCAAGTGTATTTGGAGATTTAATTTTTATCTGCGTAGTAATTTTCATCAAAAAAATTCCGCACCTATTTATAAATAAACTAGCAAGTGTCAGTAAATCTCCTTCAACTTTCATACTATCTTTACCCATATTGTAATTATTCTAAAAACGGGGAACGAGAAAAAGGTACTTTTCGAAGAATTCCTTTTTCCAAAAACAAAAAGTCTTTCCTTTTGTCAACCAATATATGTTTGTTTTTGTGTATGCATAGAGAAAAACTAATTGAATTATATAATCATCCAGCCAGCTGTAATATTATAAATTTAAACAAGAATATTATATATGTATATGATTTAAAATTTTGAATAACAGTCATATATATATATATATCTCCTTTTCGTTTTGGGGTAAAATCTTCGATTTTAAATTACATGAGCTAGCATATATGGAACATTAGTTATATATATATATATATACATGCCCAGCCCGTTACTATTAGGTGCCTATATTTCAAATATGTCAACTACTAGATCACAATAAATATTTTATTATATGATACCGTTAAATACATAATTTTTGTTGGCGTCTAAAGCGTGGACTTTATCAACTTTAGCCCCATGCGAGTGTATATGGAAACATCTATTTGGGGTGGTGCATTTTTTGTTAGAGGTCTTAATGTATTTATTGCCCTTGTACATCATCAATATAGTTATACATTTCCTATTTTCTTTAAATTACAACCAGGATTGTATTTGTTGCTAGAGAGTGCCCGCGACATGTGCTGCAACATTTTGTTAGTTTCCTAGTGTCCAAGAAACCTAATGAAATGTCCTCCTATATAAATATAAATATAAATATATTATATATATACGGAGCAAAAAAATAAACGTAAGCAGCAAAAAATAAACGTAAGCAGCAAAAAATAAAATTTAGCACTTGACCAATTTTTTGGGGTTTGATATATAGTCTCAACTTAAAATGTATCTTCTTGTAGGCACTTCTACCACTAATGTGCATATATATATTTCATATATGATACAAATAACCCCTTTTCACTAAAAAATATACTCTATACCAAAATGATTACAAATGATCAAACCGAAGCCAGTGAGTTAACAAAACTTTCAAAAACTAAAGCCAAGAAATACCATAAACGGACAGATAAAAGACCATCTCTAGAATCATAAGCTGACAGAAAAATATCCTCAGAACCAATATAAAAGACGATAAATCGAACATCTAAACATCAACTATAAACGACAAAATAGATCATAAATCTAATGCCAAGACATCCAAGTAGAAAGATCCACTACGAATTAAGATAAATGAAACATCCAATCCGAACTTTATTATGTTTGATATAGCGAAACTCATTATATTGCTTTAACTTTTTAGAAACCACGAGATAAACCGTATGTAGATAGACCTTTAAACGATTAACCCCTAATACATAGATAAATTTATATCTCTTAATTAAATTAGTTTCAACGTGACTATTAATTGATTTTTTTACAGTTAGTTGAAAGCTTTTTCTTTATTTACTAACTGAAAGGTTTATAAGTAACTAAACCTTGAAATCAGGTATATCTATTAATTCTTTTTTAGAACAACTATCAATGCAGATTCGAGATTATAGTATGATTCTATCAAGAAAAACACAAAACATAAAATGCACGCGTATGCTAGTATAAGCGTGTGGGGTGGGGAGTACGTAGACTGTGCATGAGAATGACAAATGGAGAAGACGGTTCTTAGCTCCATATTTCAACGTTATTTGACAGTGTTCGAGAATTGTGCTATATGTCTTGAAGAGAGAAAATAGTAGAGATAAATTATGAGAGAAACAAAGAGGAAAACGTCAAACTCCCCACGTTATCATCACACTTACATTTTCTAAAAAAATGAATCATCCTCATTAAAAGTTTCTTAGTAGAGATTGTTTCAATTAAAATAATTTAAAATAGAAAATATGAAAAAGGATAGAGAAGGGTTCTCTATAATTCTTAAACAAGAAACTATGCATCCTAAATTAAAACTCCATAAAACACTTATCTTTCTATTAGTAATTTAATTTTTATTTTTAATATAAATTTTAATTATATAATTAAACTCAATTATAATATTATTATTATATTGGTTTAGAAATCCATTTGAAGTTCTAATAGATGGAAGTGTTCTTAGAGCATGATTAGTGGGGGGTTCTTAGAGCATGGCCATTGAGGTATCTTAAGGCCCGGGTTCTTAACTATTCACGTGGGTCCCACGTGAATAGTTAAGAACCCGGGTCCTAAAAATCCTTATTTAAGAACCGGTTCTTACACTGTTCATGACACGTGGCGGCTTATCATTCGTCTAATTTTTTTTTTCGAATTTTTTTTTTTTTTTACACTTTTCCCAAAAAAAAAAAAAAAATTTTTTTTTTTAAGAACCCCCATAGGGGGTTCATTGATGGTCATGCTCTTAGGGGTTCTTAGGGGGGGGGGGTTCTTAGGAAAATATTAGTATTAAATTAGAAAGTAGAAGAGAGAGGGGGAGGTTCTAGGGAGAAGTTCTTAATTAAGAAGCTTTGGAGGGGGTTCACCACGTAGCGCAACCCCATTGATTTTTTTTTTTGATTTTTGGTTTTTTTTCTCTAACTAAAAAAAAAACAATAAAATAAACACTTAAGAACCCCCAAAAGGGGGTTCACCAATAATCATGCTCTTACATTCTTTTGTAATTTCTTACGTAAATAATAAGTATCATACTTCTTTTAGGATTAAGGATTAAGCGAGTTGCACCTTTGATTTTTTTTTATACATATATGTTACTTGGGCATCTACAAGAACTTCAAGCTACATAATTGGGATTTATTACCAAAAAAGAAAGAATCAAGTTAATTAACAAAATAAAATAAAATTATACAGCATAAGAGAATGACTAAGAGGATAGAACTATAGACAGATAGGGGAGGGTCGCATCGTGGTTAGGGCAAAAGGAAAAGAGTGAGTACAAATTAGCATTTAATGCCTCTTTGTTCGTATTCTCTGCCACCTTCTCTCATTAATACCTCCCTGACTCCCTCTGCTCCTCAGATTCCAACTCCTTACCATATAATTAATTTGTTTTTTTTTCTCTTCACATAATTAATTAGTTTTATGTCTTGGGGCCACGAAGAAAAGACTTGGAAATTTGCATCGTTAAAAGAAAAAATCCAACTATAAAATACTTATCTATTGATTAGACGTTTGTCATAACTTTGCTACTGTTGTTTTACCATGTCTTCTAATAATCTCAATCACTCTTTTCATCTTTTTCTTGTCTCCATTTTATGCATATGTATACATTATAAGTCTAATATTGAAACATATCTATTTTACTATATAACAATGATAAAAAAATTCAATTAATGAACAAAAGCGGAAAGATGTATTTAACTGTTATCGGAAGCGGTAATCGGTTAGAAAATAATGTAAAATTGTAAGAAAAATCGTTCGTAAAAACGATAACAAAAAACTAAAATAACTTCTTTTTTTTACTGTAGTTTTTTATACAGATTCAGCATAAGTGATAAGTTTATACCACAAATTGATGCGTTGTTAACCAATTAAGTCCAATGTTTGCTACCATACCGCTTGTCGCCCAATGATTCTAACAATTGGCTCAAACGGGCTAAGTGGGTTTTTGTTTCTATATATTTCCATTGAGCCTTGAATATTAATATGGGCCGAATCCAAGAAAGAACCAAACTCAACTTAAAAAGAGGTCGCCGACAATCTACAAAGAGCTTACAAACGCATCCGAACGCTCAAAAAGTAAACTTTGATATGCATTGTCGAAGCTAAATTTGTTTTTGGAAACCTTTTATGTTATCCACATAATTTTCATTGAAAAAACTGTTCTGTCATCCTAGTATAAAGTAGACAATTTCTCTACTATTATAATATATATGGTATACTATGTTTTACCTCACTATATCAAACGTACAAATCACGCAAACCACATTTTATATCGTTACAACCACCTCCGTTATCCACATGATAACTTGGTCTGATTTTGATAGGGCTAATGTAAAAAAATCTCAACAGAGGTTGGTTATTTGGTGTACTCTCGATGAGAAAACTTGAGCCGCTATATTAAAATTTTATTAGGTTTAACGAGAAGAAGCAGTTAAATAAGCACTCAAGTTTGTTGGCCATTAGAGAGTTTCACATGATAGAAAATTTAATCCTAAAATATACAACAATATAGACAATAGCATTTATAAAATAGTGATTAAACTCAACCAATTCTTTTTAAAACATATTTATAAAAGTTGTTATCATCCAATATAATTTGTTTTCTGGACGATGGTGAAATAAATGTCTCTTCCTTATTGGAATGGCATCTCATCATGGACCCTACTTGAATAAGCTATATATTAGCATCAGTTTGATGTATGTGTGTGTGTGTGTGTTTAAGTGTATACACTCGATGTTTTCAATTGACCGTTTAGGTTATTTTAGCCATTCTATTATAAACTAACAACAAAGCATTATATGTACAATAAATCTTTTATAATTAATACAGTCGGGACTAATATTTTATTAATTTATTAAAATATGAATTTATCAAAAAATGAATTGGATCAAAAACTTGTTATTAGACAAAAAAATATCTTATTAATTTGTTAAATCATTATTTTATCGAATATTAATTTATAGAAGTTTTTTTTAATGAATGTAAAATTGTATTCAGTCCAAAAATATCTTTTTACATCAAGTGCATAAAGAATGTTTGTGTCTAATGACTAACCAACGTATAAAAAATTTAAAGAATATCTCTAATTCGTTTGGGAACTAGTTTGACGAGAGCCAAATCATGTTTGTAATCCGTTGATGAGAGCTTTGTTCCCATCTTGCTGGACTGCAACGATCTTGTTCCTAATTGCTTTATCAATGATTTGCAAGAGCTGTTGGTGGATTTGGGGCTCATTCCCATGCTTCCTAGAGTTTTTTCCTCTCCAAATTGAGTGAATAGCCGTTTAGAAAGCATACCTTATCAGAAACATTGCTGTATTGTTTGAGTGAGGCGCTAATTTATAGAAGTTTTTTCCTACTTTATTTTAGTAAATGTTTTTTTATTAACTACAATATATATAAGCTTTACACGAGGCAAGGCAAAAAATACAAATACAAAAGACATGAAGAAGCGTATTCTTTTTAAAATAAAATTAAGTAATTAATTTAAATAGTTTTAATCCAAACTAAATGAATTCAAATCTACGAAATGATGACAATTTGAAATGAAAACTGTATATAAAGCGACAAATTCTTTTTATTTCTCATATTCAAAGTCGTAATCCTAATTACTCTGAACCAAAAATAAATTATTGTGTATATTTAATCAAACCCAAGTTGTATCTACTCCGAACCGTTTTCTTTTGTGGCAAAGATCAAGTTCATATAACTTGACTCGATGAGAAGAAATAAAGTAATGATACAGCATAGGAACTAATCAGTTAGGTGGGTCAAGACATTGACTAATTAAAAACTTAAATTTAGAGGACCATGTGTTAGCTATAAGGTGTGTGCTACTTCATTAAAACAAGTTTTTAACATGAGTGAAACGATTATTTCGTAGCTTTGATGTCTTTACAAACCATAACCAATTAAATTAGAAATCGAAAACTGAATAACCGGGCCAGATTTTTTTTTTTTTTTTTAATTTCACGAGTAACTCTTAGTAACCAAACTAAGTGTTAAGAGTTAACAAAGCTTTGATGTTCTTTGACCCAAAAAAAAGAAGCTTTGATGTTCTTTGTTAAGAGTTAATCAATTCAAATCCAAGAACTAAAGAATCATCATCCCTTCCGACATCTTATCAGCATTGGATGTATTTGATGGAACGTCGACACGTGCGGGCATCTATCGGACAGATATTCCAGTCACAACCACAAATTAATTACCACGTCATCTTCTTGTCAACTTGGCTCTCTGAATGTGCCAAATGGCACTGCGTCAATGGCTGATTTTGACAACCGTGATTGCTACTTGTCGGAATTCCATAGATCTAATTTATTATCATTGTATACCAAAAGATTCGTCCTTTCCTTGAGGAAAACCATTCTCTACAAAACTTTTTTTTTTTTTAACCGAAAGATTCGTCACTGAAGTCTGAAGCTATTAACTAAATTTTGTTTTTCCTAGTTTTGATGCACAGTGATATATATAATTTATAAATTTATTTTAGTGTTTGTTAACCAAGTTCCATAACCACATGTTTTTTCAAGAATAAAACCTGAAACATACCATGTTAAAAAGAAATAAAAATGGGGGTAAATAAAACATTCGGTGCCTTGCAACTCATTTTTCGCTTCTCCCATTTCATTTTATTCTAAGAGTAGATAATTGCTCAGCTTATTCTTTAGCGAAATCAATATTATATCAATGTAGTCCTATGGACAACATCGTTTAATCTCTAGTCTGAATGAATAATGCTTTGACAACAAAAAAAAATGGAGGTGAATCAAAAGGATTTAAGGTTACTACATTTCTTTTAAGAAATTAATTTAATCATGTTTGGTATTATAAAAGTCAATATATCTCATGATTGAGTTTGCTTGTTAAATATATGCATGGAAGTCAATAAACCAAAAATCCTTCATCTCGTGACCACTTTTTCTTTTTGTTGGGGATAAACTCGTGACCATCTTTTTGTTTTCCGTGTAGTGAAAGTAAACGCGTAAACTATAATACTAGTATACCCTATGTGAATGATATATCATATAAACGAGCACATATTCTTTTTTCCAAGAATTATAATGTTTGAAGAGATTGCTTTGGTAATGAATCTAAATTGAAGACTTGAAGAACTATTTGTTTATAACTTAAGTAACCATGGTTAATCTCTTATTGGAAAGATAATCAAGATAAGATTTAAGTTTAGTATATGATATAATATAATGAAAAGTCACCTTATAACGTGTTTCACGTAATTGATCTCTAAAGGATGGCGTGCCGCGTGCGAGTGACGACAAATGTAATTTCAGATGAAAATTAAGATGATTAATCTTATAGTTTGTCATGTATTGTAACACCCGTCGAACATCCTGATATGTGAACGTGGAATCTCGTTACGCGACAAATAAAATTATTGCTTATACGATATCTTTTACGCGTTGTTTGGAATTGTGTATAATTTTTTTTTGTATAACTAGAAAGGTTCCGACCTTCGGTCTTAGTCCCCTTCCGGTACCAGCCGTTGGTAATATCAATTTAATGGTGTAAACTTGGCCAGTGAGAATCAAACTCAAACGACAAAGGACTACTAGCTCTTTTTTACCACTGGGCTAACCCTACTTGATTGAATTGTGTATAATTAATTAATTCACTTCCATAGTGCATATTAATCTTAAAAGCTAAAAATAAAATAGTTGAAAATTTTATATTATCTTTTTTTTTGGACAAAACGGAAATTAATATTATCAGAAGTTAGATGAATAGTTCACATCGAAATGTAAATACGACTTAAACTGAAAGAGACATGAGCCAATTCCTGTCGTCTGTCGAGCCACAAAAATTTGGACTTATATTTTAGCCTGTAGTTCCACAATGTTTGCAGGTCCATTATTATTGTTTTCTTGATTACATTATAAAATTTCCCACATAAAAAACAATCTCAGGCCCTACACTACGTAGCAGTGTATTACACACGGTAAGTCGAACATATATATAAAGAGCCAATATCAACAACACATAGATTCCAGAAAAAAGAATAAACAAAATAATAAAACCAAAATTTTCTCTCCTTATCAAAAGCAAGAAACTTCCAAGATCTGGTGAAAACCATGGAAGAAGGCGACTTTTTCAGTTGCTTCAGCGAGATTATTAGTGGCACGACTATGAATAAGAAGAAGATGAAGAATATCAATAATCAGAAGAGGTTTAGTGAGGAACAGATCAAGTCACTTGAGGTTATATTCAAGTCCGAGACTAGGCTGGAGCCGAGGAAGAAGGTGCAGTTAGCTCGAGAGCTAGGGCTGCAACCAAGACAAGTATCTATATGGTTTCAGAACAAGAGGGCTCGTTGGAAGTCAAAGCAACTTGAGAAAGAGTATAACATTCTTAGAGTTAATTACAATAATTTGGCTTCACAATTTGAAATTATGAAGAAAGAAAAGCAAGCTCTTGTCTCTGAGGTACATACTTCTCACTTATTTTTTTCCGACATGGACCAATTCTGATTAAACCAAGTTTAATCCGTTGGAAAGAAGACTCCGATAAAAATTTTAGTGGTCATGCTTCTTTTTCTTTTTGCAAAATTTTCTGCCAAATCTAACTGAACAATCTTGGTTTCGGTTTTCGGTTAGTTTGGTTTGCAAAAACTATTTGGAGTTTAATTAATCTCTACTAAACTACAGATGCAGAGACTAAATGAAGAGATGCAAAAGTCAAAAGAAGAAAGGAATGATGAGTGTTGTGGTGAACAAAGAGTGGCTCTAAGCAGCAGCACATGGTCAGACAATGGAAAGTGTGAGCCTGAAGTGAGGCTAAATCAAGGGATTGTTTTGTTTAATGATGAAATTAAGACAGAGTACTTTGGATTTGAGGAAGAGTCTAATCATGATCTCATGAACATTGTGGAGCAAGCTGGTGATAGTTGCTTGACATCATCTGATAATTGGGGAGGTTTCAGTTATGATTCTCTCTTAGACCAATCTAGCAGCAATTACCCTTGGTGGGATTTTTGGTCATAAACAAATATAGTATAAGTGAAGAGAAAGAGTGTGCATAGTTTTGTAGATTATGTGTTAAGACAAATAATACATTTTCTTTATGCATTGTTAGAGCATCCTCAATGGTGGAGTTCTTAATTTGGGTATCTAAACATTAAATTATTATTATTTATAATATAGCTAACTTTTTTGTTTAATATTTATATTAAAAAAGAAATGAACCAATTAAGAAATGACAAGTGTGCTAAGAGTATCTTAGTAAGAACTCAAGGGTTCTTATTTAAGAACCTTGGAGTTCTTACTAAGATACTCTTAGCACTTTTTCTATTATTTTACAATTTAATTGTTTAGATACTCATGTAAGAAACCCCCATTGAAAGTGCTCTTATGTGTATAAGGTATGTTATACTTGGTTTACAAAATTAGAATAAAATTGAAAATTCAGTGGAGACTGGAAAACCGTGTTTTTATTCGAACTTGAATTATAACACAATAAATACATGAAAGATTAGCTTAATACATACTTCTTCTGTTTCACAAAAAGTGTTGTTCTATCATTTGCAAAACAGAGATAGTGTCTTCCAAACATAATCTCATTGTAAATTGTCAAACTAAGCAAAAGCAGAGGCTTTTAGCCACACATAGAAAAGCTAATGATCTTGAAATCTTATCTGGTTTAACTCCCATGTTCTTAAGCTACAAGAGTGCAGGCTGTAATAACGAGCAAGACGGTGGATACTGCTCTCTACAAGAATCAACCTAAACTTGGAGTCCTTGTCTTTCCTGCTCCTCTCAAGATGCTTGCGGATAGCAACCACTTTCTTGATAAGGTGATACAAATCCTAATGGTCTCAGGAGCAAGACCTTCAGGGAAATTACAAAGAAGTTTTAGTTGCCTACCTTGAATTGTTAGTCTAGCAAATAAAAAGAAAAATAAAGAAAATTTTCGATGGATTTGAAAAGTGCCATGAGCTTTCAAAATTCTCAAAATCTTGATTCGGATAACACACTTTTCACATGTGGTATTCCGTGAGAGTCACGGGGTCAAGCCAGCCCTTTTTTACAAACTGGAAAATGGACTCATTAACCTTAGGACCAATCAGATATTAACAACGAATCTTAAATATTGAGCCAACTCGGGGGTGTTCGCTTATAAGGCAAAGCAGATGCGACTGAGCTTTGTGACAAAAAAAAAAAAAGGTATCTAAGCTGAAGAGAATCCAAAACCCTAACTAATTTGCTTTCTTTTTTAACTTATATATTAATTTTAGAAAGAGTTACAAAAATGGAGGTTGCAAGTTTATGTGAGTAAATAAGGAGGACCAGACCTGAATTGAGTAGGTGCATTGGCTGAACAAATGTTCTTTAGATTCATCCACAGAATCGCAAAGGAGACATGAGCTTGGAACGTTAATTAGTCCCCAACAAATTAATCGGTCACGCGTAAGGATTCTATCACGTACAGCCAGCCATAAAAGGAAAGCATGTTTGGGGATTCGTCCTTTAAACCAGACAGCGTGGTACCAAGGAACAGATGTATGAATAGGATGGAGAGATGTCCATTATAAAATGAAAGGCCTGCAATGAACGGATGCATTTGAAACCAATGTATAAACCCCTGATTAAGCAACGCCGTGCATTTGGAGCAAAGACAAGTCTTTAAAGAAATGTCAAAATGGAAACAAGGCAAAATGTCATCACAAGACAATCAAACCGAAGCTTCTGTACCAGCAGACTAATCACTTCTATGATACAACCAAGAATGGTATCACTTCAACTTTTTTTTTTTTTTATATATATTCGAATCAATTCCAAATCTTGGACCACTGTTGAATCTAAACTTACACATTTGACGTGACTTGACCTTTAAATAAACCTTACTGAATGGAATAACACAAATATTGGTGGTGGGGGGAATGAGTAAGTTGACGTACTCTAAGGCATGAATGGTAACATATGTAAAAAGTGTTTTTCAAATTCATTTTTTAAAAATGTTTTTTAAGTTATCCATAATATAATTTTTCTTTTGTAGTTAATGCTTTCTAAAATCACAAAACTATTTATATTTTAAAACAAATAAAAATTGTAGTTGTCCCGTAAACATGTTTCTTTTGCACCGTACTATAAAACCGTTCTTCAAATATACGATTACCATTCATATCCTAAATTTAAAATAACTTTCGATATACTTATATTTGGGTTAATACGGATGTAGATTGATTGGTTGTTTCTCTACATTGATAAACTCAAAGTTTAAGATTCTTGAATGTTATTTTATTGGGTTATTTTTGCTTTTGTCTAGTGATAAAGACTGCCAAAGTTTCTGATTCAACTCCAAAGATTCGACTTGTTGCTTAGTTTAATTGATTTTCAAACTCCGAATATATATGACTCGGTAATAAATATTATGATAAACCTCAAAGTATATTATTTTAATTTTAGCATATGTATATATGTCATCACGGGTCCTCGTGCCTAAGCTACTGAAATTTGAAGTGTGTGACATATATAGATTCCAATTGTCTGTTAAAAAATATGACTTAATGATCACTGAAAACTAGTCGAAAGAAAGGAGTTCGCCCTAGAGAGCTTTTCTCTCTGGTCCAATTCCCAAAGCGTCGCTTCTCATCTTGCAACTCCGACCAAATAGAGCCTCAACGCCGGAATGCTTTAGCTCTCGTCTCCATCTGAGCAACTATGCTACTCTGTCTCGTGTCTCCGCCAGGGCTTACCCGAACACCCCTCTCACCTCACGGTGAAGAAAGTTTAAAAAATCGAAGGTTGTGTTTCTCATCGGCCCTCTGCTCTCCACCGCCTAGATCCACGCCACCGGTGAGACATGGTTCTTTACCAGTTTTCGTCTACAACCAGAAGCTGGAGGTGACGTCTTCACCTGTGAACCCCCCTCTGCCGAAGCCTCCTGGCGGTTTTGTTCCATGTGAGGCGTCACAACCGCTCGAACCACCGGATCCACCAGACCCGCCAGTTCTTACGCCGGAGTCACCGAATCTACCTCCTTTGATAAATCTTCTGTCCAGATTCAAGGATCTGCTTCTGACGCTTCCATCTACCATTCGCACGGATCTGTCGATGTCTAGCTTGACTTGTCCGGATTTTTTCTCGAGTTGCACCCGAAGATCGTTATCATCATCACCTCGAATCCTTGCTCGCTGCCTCCATCTCTTTGAAGCTAGATCTGCTTCCCAGTCTCTCTCCTTCGCCGGATCTGTGCAAATCAGTAAGTCTCAAAGCCTCCATCAATGGAAGCTCACCACCCTATCCGGCAGTTCTCCGACCAATCCATGGACTCCAGTAATCATCCTATCCGGCGCTCGGAAAATCTTGAAATCCGGCGACTTGTCGGAGATGCCTCAGCCTCATTCGACCAACATTTTAATCAAGATGGGCCAGAAACATGTTCCTTATCTATTGTATTTTGTCCCCATTCTAAGCCCAAGTGCAAGAAAGCTCAGCATCTTCACTCAAGCCATTAAGAGCTCATCTTTTGCGGTCTCACATCTCATCCGTAATGAGGTCTCACACAGCTTTCATAAGGAAGTAGCAATTTCCTCCCTTGCCTTGGAGAGATCAATTCCATCTTCCTCCCTTTTATGGAAGAGATCATTTCAAGTTTCTTCCCTTTAGAAAAGCTTAATTCCATTTTCTTCTCAGGTTACAATACCTAGAACTCCTTCCATCTCTCTACTCGCTTTGCTATCTACAACATATGGAATTGCCTTAATGGCGATATCTGAGAGTAAGAGTTGTCTTTCAAAATCACAAATGAAAGTGATTATCTTCTCCGATTCTGATTCTATCGTGATGTTCGGTCTGACGCATTTGAGAGTTTTCTCATTTTCGCTGTCCATCTCCTTTGAGAGCTTATTTGTTTTAATTATATTTGAATCTAGATCTTGTAATGGTAATCATAGAGGATGGGTAATTCCCTCTATTTTGTTTTCAATGAAAGAAAAGTTTGTGACAAAAAAAAGAAGATCACTGAAAACTTAAATAATATTACAGAGTAACTAAACTAAGGAGGTGTTATTCAATTATAGATTTAAAATCAAATCCCTAAAGTTTTATAATCTTCAAAATTTTAAAATTTGGTATTAGTTTTAAATAATGTGTGTGGATTCTAAAATCTCTGCAGTATAGCTTAGATTTTGCTTTAAATCATTTACACATAAAATTCCATTGGAATTCATTTCAAATGACTCTCAATACAAAGAGTTTAAAAGTCATATAGTTTTGAATAACACTGGATTTTAAAATTGTATTTGAAATCTTAATTGAATAACACCAAATTTTAAAATCTTTTATGTATGATTTATAAATAAGGAATTCAATAACAGTGGATTTTAAAACATGATTTAAAATCATTAATTGAATAACAATAGATTATAAAACTGATAGAATTAACTTTAAATCACATATATTGAATAACACTACCTAAGAATAATATATGGTTTTAGCAAATATGGAGGAAATTTCTACCCGTATGGAGACTACAAGCGTGCCTGAGATCCCAAGGTCCTCCCCTATACCGGAAAGAATTTCAGCTCTCCAGAGGATTGGTGCAGTTGGGGATCAGGTAACGGATTCACACAATCAAGCTCCTAAAAGGAAACCCGGGAGACCTCCGGGAGTCAGAAATAGAACAGAAAGTGAAAAACAGAAGGCATTAACGGCAGTAAAGAAGAGGAAAGTACATGGAATCCTCCCATCTCCCCGTAAACGGCTACTGGCCAACAACTCTAAAAGGCAAGACAAAGGGGAGAGTTCCCATAAAACTTCAAAGACTGGCAGGAAATCAGGAGCTCCTCGACCTCCCTTAGCAGGACCCTCTTCATCCAACCCAAGTCATCAGTCAGTTCAAAGAAAGGTGGATTTTCCAGATCCATCCTTTCTTCTTCCTTAAAACTGTTGTGCTGGAACTGTCAGGGGTTGGGGAATCCCCTGACAGTTCGACGTCTTCGGGATATGTCCAAGAAAGCCAAACCAGACATTATCTTCTTATCCGAGACTAAAAATCCCAATGAGTTTGTCCTAGATAAACTCAAGTCCCTGAGATTGGATAGCAACCATATAGTAGCGCCTAGTGCACCTGCTGCTGGGGGACTCCTGTTATTATGGAAACAACATATCAATCTGGAAATTGTTAGTTCCACAAACAACTATATTGATACGAAGATCACCTTTGAAGGCAAAACTTTCTACTCTACCTTTGTCTATGGAAATAATGATCATAATGAAAGAAGACAGTTGTGGAGATACCTGACAAAAGTGAATGTGAATAGAGAAGCTCCCTGGTTCCTCTCTGGGGATTTTAATGATATTCTGGATAATTCAGAAAAAGAAGGAGGGGTAGTTAGAGCAGAAGGGTCCTTTGGGGACTTCAGAGCCTTTCTATCGGAAAATGATCTCTATGACTTACAACACACTGGGGACAAGTTGTCATGGAGAGGAGTCAGGAACCAAGAAACAGTAAGATGCAGACTGGATAGAGCACTCTCTAACAGTGCTTGGGCTGAATGTTATCCAAATGCAAGCTGTGAATACCTAAGCCTGGAAGGTTCAGACCATAGGCCTCTAATATCTTACCTGGATCCAACCAAGAGGAAAAAGAAGAGCATTTTCAGATATGATAGAAGACTAAGACATAATGAGGAGGTTAAACTCTTAGTTGAGAAAGTTTGGAAGGAGGATAGCCATCTTAACATAAGATACAAGATTGACAATGTTAGAAAAGCCCTTATACAATGGAACAAAGAAAAGCATTCCAACAGCCAAAAGAACATTGAGAGGCTCAAACAAAAGCTGGAAAACGCTCTGACCAATCCCATACCTGATGCGGTGGAAGTCTCTCGGATCAATGAGGAACTGAAGAAACAGTACAAGGAAGAAGAAGAGTACTGGCACCAGCGAAGTCGACAGCTATGGTTGCAGCTGGGAGACAAAAACACTGGGTACTTCTTTGCTGCCACAAAAGGGAGACAGACCATTAATAAGTTCTCTGTGCTAGAAGATGATCAGGGAAATGCAGTGTACTCAGAAGATAATATAGCAGCAACGATAGAGAAATACTATAAAGAGCTTTTCCAAGCTCAAGAGATGGACTTACAGGAGCTCAACTCGACTGTATCATCAGCTTTGAACTCAAGAATCTCAGATGAAACAAATGAAGCTCTTATCAAGGATCCCTCGGCAGAAGAAATTAAGACAGCATGCTTCTCTATACATCCGGATAAGGCCCCTGGCCCAGACGGATTCTCTTCAAGCTTCTTCCAAACCAATTGGGAAATTGTGGGTTCTGACATCATACAAGAGGTCCAAAAGTTCTTTAGAACAGGAATAATGCCAGCTAACATGAACCATACCTTTGTACGGCTAATCCCAAAGTTTACCTCTCCCACTAAGGTGGCGGATTATCGACCCATTGCCCTTTGCAATGTCTTCTATAAGGTACTGTCTAAGTTACTATCCAAGCGGCTTCAACCTGTGTTAAGAGAAATAATATCAGAAAATCAATCTGCATTTGTTCCAAGCCGAGCAATATCAGACAACGTTCTTATAACCCATGAAGTTTTACATTATCTGAAGAATTCAAAGGCAAAGAAACATTGTTATATGGCAGTCAAAACAGATATGACAAAGGCCTACGACAGACTAGAGTGGTCTTTTATTGAAGCAGTGTTAAAGCAGATGGGTTTTCACAGGGTTTTGATAGGCTGGCTTATGCAATGCATCAAATCAGTGACATATTCCTTTCTAGTCAATGAAGCAGCAAGGGGTTTTATTAAACCAACTAGAGGGATACGACAAGGGAACCCCCTATCGCCCTACATTTTTATCCTCTGCAGTGAAGTCCTAAGTGGGCTATGCATCAAAGCTCAACAAGAAGAAAGTTTCAAAGGGATCCGAGTGGCCAGAGGAAGTCCCTACATAAATCATCTGCTTTTTGCAGATGATACTATGTTTTTTGGTAAGGCTAATGAGGAGGGATGCAAAATTCTTACCAACATATTGAGCAGATATGAAGCAGCCTCGGGGCAGAAAGTAAATAAAGCCAAATCTTCCATATCCTTCTCCAAGAAAACGCATGCACACTTAAGGACCCAAGCGAAGGTGCTACTGCAAATAGACAAAGAAGGTGGAGTTGGAAAATATCTAGGCCTACCGGAGCACTTTGGAAGAAAGAAGAAAGATTTATTTACCTCTATCGTGGACAGAATCAGACAAAAGGCTATAGGCTGGTCCTCCCGATTCCTTTCAAGTGCAGGGAAGATGATCATGTTAAAAAGCGTGCTTACTGCAATGCCCACATACGCCATGTCATGCTTTCTCCTGCCAATGTCCCTGCTAAAAAGAATTCAGTCAGCTCTTACCAGGTTTTGGTGGGATAGATCCTCAGAAAAGAAAAATATGTGCTGGGTCTCTTGGGAACATTTATCAAAACCAAAAGCTACTGGTGGTTTGGGATTCAAGGATCTACAAAGCTTCAATATAGCACTAGTTGCTAAGATATCATGGCGAATTTTCAACAACCAGAACAGTCTCCTTGCACGGATACTACTAGGGAAATACTGTCCAAATGGAAAGTTCCTAACCTGTGAAGCTCCATCTTCTGCCTCCCATGGATGGAGGAGTATCATGGCTGGTAAGGAGTTGATAAAATCACAGTTGGTTTGGTCGATAGGCAATGGAGACTCAGTTAAAGTCTGGGACGATCACTGGCTCTCTTTGACATAACAAAGCCAACCGTATGGCCCTGCTCCTGAAGCCCTACAAAATCTTCGAGTTTCAGACTTGATAAATCGTATAACTAAGTATTGGGATTCATAGAAAATTTCAAATATCCTCCCGAAATGGAGAGAACAGATTCTTACAATTAAGCCAAGTGTCTTGAATGCTCCAGATAGACTGCGATGACTGGGACATCCTTCAGGTATTTACTCCACGAAATCGGGATATCAAAGACTCATAAACCTGAAGAATGTTGAACAAGTAATCGTATCAGCTCCAATTGATTGGAATAAAAGTGTGTGGAGAGTAAAGACAGCTCCTAAAGTGAAGACTTTCTTATGGAAGGTGTTCCGAGGAGCATTACCTGTAGGAGTGAACCTGGTGAATAGAGGAATCATGGCTGATCCTAAATGTAGCAATTGTGAGGCTAATGAATCAATTCTCCATCTGCTTTTCCACTGTGAGTCATCGATGCAGGTTTGGCAATCAAGTCTGTTCCTTCAGCCTTTCAATCCTAAGGAGATCGTCTCGGTGAGCGAAGGCATCGACAGGATCAAAACACTATCAACTCTCCCTCCTATTGGAATCGCAATTGACTCCCTTCTCCCCTGGATTCTCTGGTCTCTATGGACGGCCCGAAACCAAAAGATCTTCGAGAAGAAGACCTATCGCGCAGAAGAGATATTGACTAAAGCTATCTGCCTGGCGAGAGATTGGAGCCGAGCCCAGCAAGAAATTCCCCTGACTCGATCGAAACCGGCAACCCTAAGTGGAAGCACCCCATTCCCACCGGACCCACTAAAATGGATATGTTTCATAGATGCGGCTTGGAAAGCGGACTCAAACCGAGCGGGTCTAGGTTGGTGTCTGCATGATCCAGGAAACTCCATCTCCTCCTTCTCAAACATCTCCTTGTCGGTGAGCTCAGCGTTTATGGCGGAGTGCTTGGCGATCCGATCGGCTTTGATCACGGCCAGGGAGAAGAATATTAGAAGACTCGAAATCCGTTCGGATTCCCTTCAAGCTATTACCTCCATTAATTCTAAGGAATTGATCTCTGAGGTTTTTGGTATCTTATCAGATATCAACCTGATTTCTCTATCATTCGACTGTATCTCTTTCAAGTTTGTAAGAAGGGATGATAATGGGCTGGCCGACTCTGTGGCTAAGCAGGCCCTAATAGGCCTTTCTAGTTTGGACCCGTAAGTTAAATCAATGAATTTCAGTTAAAACAAAAAAAAGAATAATATAGATTAACTGGTCAGTTTTATTTATTTATCTTACATACAATAATAAGTTTTATGTTTTTGTTATTAACTTAACTACCACTGTTATATATTATAAAAAATCATATATTTCCAAGATGATATTTAGTTTTGGGATAGCAATAGTAGCAAAACAAGCTTCAAGTACAAAAACTAGCTTCAAGTACAAAACTCTAAATTGTAATATTGAACAACACTAATAGGTTCTTATAAAATCACGACAACTATAAAATATATCGAATCTTGGAGTCGTGTTGCTATGTTGTGAGTTGTGACATACGATAAACATTTTAATTTTATCAGAAAGTTTCATAGAGACATAAAACCGAATCTGAAATTATTATTTTTTGTATAATAGTTGCTAAACTAAATTTATGATATCCCATTGTTACCATCCATACATTGCATAATTAAGAAATCATGAACCTAACATAACAGCAAGATGATCCACACCACCATAACTCCATTTTTAAAACGTTGTAATTTTTTATTGGAAGATCAAAATAAGATCGACCGTATCAAGAAAGATCGAAAAGAATCTGAAAGGATCAAGATGAATATCCAAGAATGCAAGCATAATTGACCCAAATCTAACATGATGGTGGGATCGGGCTGAAAAACTGGTGGTGTAACTGATTCTTCATCCGGAAGTCCAGGAAATTGATCCTCAAGAAACACAACATCTCGACTTGTGAAGAAGACGTTACGTTCAACCCTTTATTATGGACTTCCAACTTAAAACCAACTAGATTTTGACCCGTCAATCGGCGGGTATAATTTTGTTTTGATGTTTATTGATATTTTGCGTATAAATAATATATTTGTAAATGATAATATGTTTTTATAAGATATTATTGATATTAAATTTAGATATTTGTGATATGCTGAACATATATATAGGTTTTATATAGGTTATTTTTTTATTTCTTTTTGAAAATGATAATGATCCACGCTAAGGATACACAATTTTTTATAGCATGTAGATTTATATTTTTAGAAGTAATCTATCTTGTCTTTAAATTAATATTTTATTATTGTTTGTTAAATATTTGAGAATTTTTTTATCTTTATGTAATAGTTAGTATACTATATAAAACGTATGTGTAATATGGTGATGAATATATATTATTAATCCATAATAAGTAATTTGTTATGTAATTTTTATTTTATGTTTGGAATGTCTTTTTAGATTTGCAATTTTTTATAAAAACTTATAAATTTTATCATTCTAAGTTTTATATTTTATTGTAAAAATAATTTTAATTTATTTGTAAATAACAAATTCTATTCTTTCAACTAATTTTAGTTTCTAAATTATCAGTTTAAAGGTTGAAATTATATTTTATTCATACAAATGTATATTATGAGCATATTACGATAGAATATTAAAAATATGATGGTTCTCATTTATCCGTGGACGGGTGTAATATATATTTATAAAACCTAATATGTTTTATTTTATATATTTTTATAAGTAGATGTGGAGGTTTGAGATTTGTTGACAATTTGGTTGTCTATGTGATGTTATTATTATACAGTTTATATTTGGTTTGTAATATTAGTAGAGTAAAATTATAAAAAAAAAATTAATTATTATATTATTAATTTATATGTTAAAATTAAAAATCAATCGTAAAGTTTATAAATTTGGTTTTTAAGTAACTAATTTTCAGAATTTAATTTATCAACATAAAAGAAACAATAAAGATGTTTATTTTACAAAAAAAAAGACTTGAAGCAAAAACAAAAAACTAATATTTTAATTATTATATTAGAAATAAATGATTATATAATAGATGATTTATTTTTTTAGTTGATTTGTTTTTTAGTTAAATGAAAACTTATATGAATTGAGAACATTTTGTAGATTTATTTTGTTTACATTTAGTTTAGATTTGCTTTTAAATTTTATTTTACTGCTTAGATCTTTACCTAGATATTCAATAATATTTTGGAATATTTTGTGTTTAATTGGTTTTATTTTTTATTTTCTATTTAATAGGAAATAAATTAAGTGTTTTTGACATTGATTTAGATTTTGTAAAGATTTTAGAAAAAATACAAATAAGTGTATTAGTATTTTTCTACGTCCATTTTAGAATAAAGTTAAAGATTTTTTTTTAAAATAAATGGAAAAACTTTTACAGTCTTAATAAAATTTTAAAATAAATAAATAAATTAAATTATATATCTTGTAATTCACCAGAATACTAATGGTATATTTAATTTTGCGCTTCTATTTTAATAGTATAGATGTATTTTGTTATAATTAGAATTTTAAATAATATAAATTAAATATTATATACATTAAATAAATATTTAAAATACTAATTTTATTAATATATTTCATTATATAATATTTATACTAAATTAGTTAAATATTTATAATTTAATTATAATAAATTACGGTTTCCGGCAACCCGTTTTACCAAAAATAAAAGATCACCTACCCGCCATATCCAAAATGCTTATCCTTATAACCCTTAATTTAATGGTTTTCAATTTAATTATTTGATATATATTTCTCCTATAGTGAATCTAATGATTTAGGACCGCATGTTTTGAACCAAATTCTTAGTTCTAACTAATGCTAATGATATTTTAACAACAATTAAATTCCATATTAGCATATATTATGTTATATAAATATATTAAATAAATTAAAAATTCATTTAAGTAAAATATATGTTTTTATGCGTTTTAGTTTCTTTTTCTCTTTTGGTTTTTTGTAATTTTTTAACATGATATAATTTACAAAAACTGAGATATTAAGAATGTAATAATAACGATTTCTACTAAATATGTTGTGTAGATTTATTGTTTATATATTTTGTTTCTTTAAAATTAATTATGATAAATTTAATGGCAAAAAATTAAGAATAATAAATTAAAAATTTTACATTTTGTTTGAGTTAATATTTCTAAAAATATTAGTTGTAATTAATTTCTAATATCGACTTGTTTTATTTTATTTTTTGAAAATTTAGTGAATTTGGGTTAAAAAAATAATTGATTGAGTCAAAAATTTCTATACGTGTCAAAGACTAATTAATTTCTAAAATAGATTTATTTTTTTGGCTTTTAACTAATATAAATAAAATTATATATAAAATATTATATATTATTAATAATAAAATAGTTTAATTTAAGGTGGAAGATTGTTTTTAATTTTGGAAATATAATAATTTGTTATTTAACTAATTAATATAAAAATACATATGTAAAGTTATATTTTTATTTATTAATATGTAAATCACATTTATGATATTAATATTTAAAATTTATAATATTAATTAAATACTAACAATTGTATCTTAAATATTTTTTGATTTCGATTGTGTTAGTTAATTTTTTATTTCTATAAAATATTTGTAGATTTAATATTTCCAAAAATAATTTTTATTTACTAATATGATTAATTATTTCTGAATTAATTAACTTCCAAAATTAAATATATTAAGATTAACTAAAAGATCTTAAGATTCTTAACTATAAATATTTTTCTTTTTATTTAATATTTTCGAAATTATTTAGTATTAAAATTAATAAATAAATTAAATGACATGATTGTAATTAAAGTAAAAACTAAGGGCAATTTCTGTTTTGTAGTTCTGTTTTAATAGTATAGATTAATTAACTTCCAAAATTAAATATATTATGATTAACCAAAAGATCTTAAGATTCTTAACTATAAATATCTTTTATTTTATTTAATATTTTCAAAATTATTTAGTATTAAAATTAATAAATAAATTAAATGGCATGATTGTAATTAAAGTAAAAATTCAAGGCAATTTCTGTTTTGTATTTCTGTTTTAATAGTATAGGTTGATGATAAGTGGATTAAATATAACCCTTTATATATTATTTAGGTCCTATATAAATTTGATGTGGGATATTTTTACATTTTTATATTAGTTTATCGCTCGATAGTTGATAAAAAAAAGTTCAGCCGGTTAAATTTCATTTTTAAAAACGTTTTGAACTTTGAGTGCTATTGGAAAGTTGTGGACCTGAGAGTGGAAGAAAAGCTGTAGATTCGTTCTTTTGGTTTCAGTTTACTAACTTTAATATATAAAAAATCTAATTCATATATTCTCATTTCCATTAAAAAGAGTCTGATATGTACCAACAAATCTTACCTACTCTTTCAAAATAGATCTTACTATGGTAAATATCGAGTTGTAATGGAAATAAGTCAACTTCTTCCGGTTGCCCTAAAAGGCTGACCTGTTAATTTATCTTAAGATGGAGCTATGTATAAAGGTCAACAATAGTCAACAATTTGAAGAACATGTTATGCTTTTAATTTTGGACCGTTTGATTCACACAGCTATAGATTAGCTAGTTCAGTTCAACAGTATAAATCATAGTAATTTTGTGATTAGTGACCAATGTCATATTGTCGAGTAATTATGTAACTAGCACTATAAAAATGATTAAGTACTAGCAATTTTTGTATTGACCAATGTTATTGTCGATATAATTTTGTAGATTCTAAAACTATATATAACTCTCATGAAAACCGGTGAACCATACACTGTATTAATATGTGTAGACTTTATGCTTCAAAACAATAATTCTTATGAGTTAGTTTATACATATATGAAGCTAGGGTTACTCGGAAGAACTACTTAGCAATATAGCAATACGTTTTAACATTTTAGCTGAGATATATTTTCTTCAAATCTAAGAAAAATGCTCAAGACATATTTTATTATTATTTATTTCATCAAGTCAAACTTTACATCAGAATAGTGGCGACAAAAGATTTAATGTGATCCATAAACATCTGAAGTGTAGACTTATCTATATTATCTCGTAATATATATGATTTTTTTTTTGTCAAAAAGATTTCATTAACTTAAACTTCCAACGTACAAGAAAAGAAAAAGAGGGAATTATCCATCCTCTTTGACAGTAAAGATAAAGCATTAAAACATTAAAATTAAAAGCAGATAAATCTTCATATCTTGACAGCAAATTTGAAATAAGATTCAAATGCGTCGGCTGAAGTTTCACGGCGAAACCAGAAATTTGAAATTAGATCACTTTAACTTGTGATTTTGAAAAACAACCCCCACCTACTACAATCACCGTATTGGGACAGTTGAAACTTTTTCTTGACATTGCATCAAGGGAAATCCCACCTTTCAAAAAAAGGTACAATGGTAAAATTCTCTTCCTATGAAGGAAGGTGGATTTGCACAATCTTTTTTCCAAAGGAAATAAGGATTGAAAAGATCTCTCCCCTGAAGAGAATGAAGGTGAAAACGATTTCTCCCAGGCCAAAGAGGAAAATGATAAGGCCTTTCGACAAGTTGTCGGATGAGAAAACCCCTTGCAATATTGCTAACCTTTTGAATTTTGACTAATCATCACAAACACACAAAAAAAGGGATTGGAACAATTCTGATTTTTTGAATAATATTGCATAGAGCATCGAATCCATTTATCATTCAAGCTAAGCAAAAGTGAATTAGGCCATCGAATATATAGCATAGTCTTTTTTGGAACAACCATATATTATACGATCATTGTGGTAATAATTAACGTGTAAACTTTAATACATTAATATATCGATCCTACCAATTTTCATTCTTTTTCATTCGTTTTTAAAGTTTATCGAAAGTTTTTTTTTTTAATTTTTAACTAAGAGCTTATGGAAAGTTTAAACTTGAAAACCATGAATTTTATGACTTGTCGAAGTCAAATTTGGTTCTAAGACTATTTTGCATCTGTACGGTGTGCATGTATTCAGTTATGCATGGAATACATATTATACATGCACACTAAATCTTTGACATGCTATAAACTATATTCCTACCTATAATATATGTATAATATAGTGAGTGGTAACTGAAAAAAGGACAATCGTTCCAAGAAAATTTCTCTCTCTTCTCTCCCTAGAAACCTCCGCCTGCTTTTCCTCTTGTTCTCTCCGGCGACTGCTTTTCTTGCTGAAGAGATTCCTTTTTTCGTGTTTTCTGAGCTAATCGTAACCGGAGTGAAGATGGTGCACCAGGTGATGTCTCGTTCTCCAGGAGCTGGCGACGTGTGGTGGGGATGACTCTCTCGACGAAGTGAGCGGCGGCGACGACGGAGTTATTCGAAGGTTCTTTAGAAGACGTCAGATCTAGCGCCGTTAGAGGACTGCGGTGGCTCGGAGACGGCGCAGAGACCGGAAAAGAGATCCGCTAGACCCGTCGTTCACAGCGGAAGTCGACGAGATGAGTTAGGTGGGTATGCGTTGCGTGTTGAGGAGGAGCTGTGGCGGGGCTTGGTGAGACCGTCGCGGTGCTGGGTTTTCGTGGCGGTGTCGGTGCTTGGTGAGATCGGCGTTTGTCGGGGAGATTTCAGCTATCTCTCGACCAGATCTGTGGCGAAACTAGAGGCGGACGGTTAGGATATAAGTCTCGATCGGTGGAGAAGTCGCCGGGGATGTTGGCAGCCACGGAGTCTCGCTTGCGGGTCTTCGCCGGTTGGGTCCGTGAGTTTCCGGGGAGGATATCGAAGTTGCCGGGAGTCGAGACGAGGGGATCAGGCCCTCCGGGCGCTGGACCGGTTGCCGGGGTCGACTCTCCGGTGGATCGGGAAGGGGCTCCGGTGAGGACGCAAATCGGACAGGCTCATAGTCGCCGGCGGCGGGTAGCGATTCCCTAGAAAGCATCTAAAGCTTTTGTTAACCTAACCGGTGTCTAATTTCCGGTTTGGAGATTTACCTAATTTGTCTTGGTTTGTTCTTTTGCGCCTTGGTTATCTCATTGTAAGTCCGGTTATTTCCACCGAATTTAGTCGGTTATCTATAATAATATAATATTTAAAAAAAAAATATATATATATAGTGAGTGGTGTGACCAATAACACTACGAAGATTTGTGTTGGCTAGCTGGCTAATATTTTCCATAATAGCTGAGGAATCTAGTGTTGTTTATTTTTTGTCTAAACTTAGTCGCATATTATGAATTTTTGAATCAGTCTCATTTATATCTTACATATACGTAAATGTACTCTTTGAAAAACTGTAACAAAATATTATTAACGTCTATATATAGCTTATATCATTCTAGTTTCCACTAGATTCATAACTCAACTGTAACGAATAGAAAAAAAACTAGAAAAGTTGTGATAAATGTAATGATTGTGATGGACAACCCAAAATTTACACGGCTTTAGACTAATAAAAGATTGCCTAATGTTTAGATATTTTCCACTTAAAAATGATAACATATTGTATATGCTTAAAAAATATAATGTTTATGATATGGTTGGATTCAATATCTCTTTAATTTGATCGGCAAGTTTAAAACAATTCAAGAGATTATTCGATATATCATATCTCAGATAAATATTCCCACATAAAATGAGCAAATCAATTGGCATTAATCTATGCAAAAGATTAGCCAACTTTCTAAAGTACAAGGGTGCTGTGTACCTAGCTAGCTACGACGGTCCACTAAGGTACCACATGAAATATATATACATATATAAATAGGGGAAAATGCCAAAAAATATCTGAACTTCGTAAATTTGGCCAAAAAATAGCTCAACTACAAACTCACCGAAAAATACCTGAATTATTTATTGACTTTCAATTAATACTTGAACTTTCGGTTGACCTAGCCAAAACAACACGCCGTTATCTTTTCTAAAAAAATCGTTAGCAATTACCGTTAAGACGAAACGACGTCGTTTTGTCCAAAGATTTGATCAAGCTCAAGTGAAGAAAACGACGTCGTTCGAATAATTCTGAAAATAAAACCCGTAGAGCCCTGGGCTCGAACTTGGGTATGGAGAACAATGGGGAGGGGTATGTAATCACTGAGACAATGACATTTAATCGTTATATGCTCAAAACAATAATAATTATCTTAAATTTAATCGTATATTAAATTTATATTTATTAAATTTATTAAATGTTTTGTTAAATTTTAAAATGTTAATTAAATTTATTGAAACGTTTTTATTAAACTTAATATACATTTAGTAATTTAATAAATATTTTTATTTTCATAAATTTAATAAATTTAAAACATTCATTAAATTTATATTTATTAAAATTAATTAATATTACATTTAAATTTACATTTATAAAATGTATTAAATTTACGTTTAGTAAATTTGATTAACATTATTAAATTTATAAATGTAAATTTGAATTTAATATTAATTAATTTTAATAAATATAAATTTAATGAATGTTTTAAATTTATTAAATTTATGAAAATAAAAATATTTATTAAATTACTAAATGTATATTAAGTTTAATAAAAACGTTTTAATAAATTTAATTAACATTTTAAAATTTAACAAAACATTTAATAAATTTAATAAATATAAATTTAATAAAAGATTAAATTAAAGATAAGTATTATTGTTTTGAAGATATAACGATTAAATGTCATTGTCTCAGTGGTTACATACCCCTCCCTATTGTTCTCCATATTCAAGTTCGAGTCTTGGGCTCTACGGTTTTGATTTTCAGTTTTATTCAAAACAACGTCGTTTTGTCTCGTCTTAACAGCAACTTCTAACGATTTTTTAGACAAGATAACGGCGTGTTTTTTTGGCTTGGTCAATCGAAAGTTCAAGTATTAATTGAAAGTCAATAAATAATTCATATATTTTTCGGTGAATTTGTAGTTGAGGTATTTTTTGGCCAAATTTACAAAGTTCAGGTATTTTTTGGCATTTTTCCCTATATAAATATAACAACAAAAGTTAATTACCCTTTGTAAGGCATAGTTTACGATTTAAATAAGTTAATCACCATCTAATCATATGACTATGTAATCATATCACCCACAGATTAAGGAATCCGTGCAATTTGCGCTGATTTAGTCACCTTTTGTAAAAGTGGATCGTCTATACAAATTTGTTAATTATATAGCTTACCCACCACCCACCCCAGTTGAATTATAATTTTGCTTCTTCTGCTTCATTTATACTAGCTCATGTGTCAATTTGACTATGATTATCATATCTCTACATAAAATAGTTGTAGTTTTGTACTCATCGTTTTAAAGCTTGTTAACAAAACTATATATCAAATCAATTGTATACTACTTATATTTTAAATAGCTCTAAATTACTAAAATGAATTAATATGGAATTCGATATGGGGTATGAGATCTTTTATTCATACCACGATATTCCACAAAACAAACACAGATGATTAGACACCATACTGAGTTCTGGAAAACAGTTTGTACATATTTATGGTTTTCGAATCAGAATCATAACATATTAATTAACTTTTGTTCAACTAGTAGTTAGTGTTGGCTATTATAAAGTAATTAATAATCAATAACCTAGAAATCTACCTTAACATGTTTGTGATTACTATATATACATGATGCACACTTGCAAATAATTAAACTATGGTCCTGAGTGAAATTAAATTTAGACACAAAAGCATTTAACAACACATTTTAGATTAATTTGCCCCTTCTAAAAGGGCAACGAACACATTTATCATGTAACGTTAAGTTCTATATACTAGGACGTGTCCCCCTAATAAATTGACTTATCATACTCACCAAATGACATCTTTTTAGACAAATTAATGGTCCTAACTACAATAATGTTCTTTCCTTTTTAGATGATGACAAAACGTTCACATGATAATTAAAATTTGGTCCATATATTTCCATAATTGTTAATGGTAAGTAGCTATAAGGAATGACCAAAATTTGGAAATTATTGGAAATTATCTAATAACATGCCTCTCAATATTTTCTTGCGAATAATTTTCATTGGGTGGGAAGTTGCAATCTGCATCTTCATTTGTTGACGCAATTCATCTCATTTCTAGTCTTCGGTCCTCACCTTGCGAGTGCATATTAATTTCTTCTTGACTACATTTAATTGGTCGGTCAAAATATGCTAAATTTGTCCATATTGATAATGCAACTTGCTCCTCATATAAATTATCCGATCGAACTTGAGTACGTGTAAAAAGTTATATTGACTATGAATTATATCCATATTGATTGTGATCAAAATTGATATGTGTTTTTGCATAGAAAAAGGTGTAGAGTCATTTGTCTAAACTATAATAAACACTCGAGGTCGTCGTCAGTGACGGATCTAGAAATTATTTTCAGTAAAAGCAAGATATATATATTTATATATAATAAATAAAATATTTAAAATAAATATTTAAAACAAATATTAAAAATAAAATATTATATTATAATTTATTAAATTTATTCTACATAACAAACTTTTGTAACCATAGTATTTAAAGTTTTATGAATTTTTTTATCAATTTATCTATAAATAATTGAAATTTGAATCCGGTTAGTAGATTAGAATAATAAAATTATATAAACACTAAAACATTTTAAATTATTAAAAGCTAAAAAATGTATAATTTATATAGTGATATTTTATTATTTATGAAATCATGTGAGTTACACAGCTAAAGGTTAAGAGATTTCGGTAAAGAAAAAAAATTTACAAGACATATTTAACTAAGGGATTTCTGCATATTAACCCTTCACCTGGTCAACTTTTTCATATTAACCCTTCACATGTTTTCTATGCCGGTCAACCCTCATACCTTGGGTCAAACCGCAATATAACCCCTTCTCCGTCAGTATTTTTAACAGAAGCTTATACTGCATCGTTTTGATACAGACTAAAACAACATGTTTTCTTCAAAAATTACAGTTTTATGCAGTTAAACAGCACGTAGTTGATGCAAAAAAAAACAGCACGTAGTTTGCTCCAACTCTTCTCCTTCGTCTGATTCAAGAACAAAAACTACCATAAAATGAAATTTCAAAAAGATGATGGAAAGGAAATGACCTGAAAGACAGAGAGAGCGATGAACTGCTCGAGCTTTAGGGTGAGCTGATGCCAGAGCTTCTTCTGGTACAGATCTGCGAGCGAATTGTACCACTCGCCAAGCTCTGGGTGCACATTTTTCTGCGATTCAAGGTATTGTAGAGCAGCCATGGCAGATTTTCCTCCTCGGAAGAAGAAGACAAAGCTTCGAATAAATATAAATACTGATGCGAATTGACAATTTAGGGCTTAAAAAACTTTTGTTTACAACCAACTATTACTTATTCATAAAGAATCAAAGAACACAAACACATCTTTGTGCTACTCTTTTGAAGTTCCAAAACTAAAGAAGAAATCGAGTTGAATGCTATATTCGTGGATCTTTCTGTGTGCTATTATTACCAAAAAATGAAAGAAAGAATTTGGAAGAATCATAGTTGTTTCTTGTCTCCGGACAACGAATGCAACTGGAATCTCTCAACATTCTTCATTTGGGACACTGAAATTTAATTTCGTATGTCAGAACACAGTTCACAAATTTGAATACTTTTCAGGAAAAAATAACAGACTGTGTCACATTCTCCAAAACCGGACTGCAATATCTTTCACTTATTAAACAGCTTAATCAACGCTTCCTTCAGACGCAGAACAAGAATTTTCTTTTCTTAGACTTACGATGTTACTGCAGGGTCCATAATCAAGGGATGTGAAACAAGAACAGCCTCCAAATCTACCATAAAATCATATACGTAGTTTCCATCATCAAATCCAGAAACAAAAAAATGAAATTTAACAATTTAGATTCAAGGTAGATTGAACAAAATTGGAATGGAACTAACGATAGTATTGAAAAATTTACCCTTTGTGGTGGATAATTATTATCTTCCCGAGCTTTATCTCTTCCATCCATCACCCAACTGAAAACGAAACCCATGATGTATAAACAGAGCAGAGAAGAATCTAACAGAGATTCAAATTAGAAAATTTTGTTTTTTCAGGAGGAGAAGATTCTATGATTCTTGTGGGTTGAATCAGACGAAGGAGAAGAGTTGGAGCAAACTACGTGCTGTTTTTTTTTTGGCATCAACTACGTGCTGTCTAACTGTAATTTTGGCATCAACTACGTGTTGTTTAACTGTAATTTTTAAAGAAAACATGTTGTTTTAGTCTGTATCAAAACGACGCAGTATAAGCTTCTGTTAAAAATACTGACGGAGCCACGTCATCACTACACGGAGGGGTTATATTGCGGTTTGACCCAAGGTATGAGGGTTGACCGGCATAAAAAACATGTGAAGGGTTGATATGAAAAAGTTGATCAGGTGAAGGGTTGATATGCAGAAATCCCTTTAACTAATGAAACAAATTCAGTAGGTAAAAGATTAGTTTAGTTAAAATATAAAATTTCACATGTAAAATTTAAAAAAAAGAGAGAAAATTGGATACATGAGTTTGAACAAATATTATTTATGTTTTAATTAAATTTATTCTGTTTTAGTGTTATTTTCAAAAATATTGGGGGCATAATTACAAATATCAATGGAGCATTATCAAAATTTCTTAAATTTTACATGTATTTTAGAGAATTTAATGGGGGCATCTGCCCCCCTGTTACCCCATTACCCCATGTGCCTCCGCCAATGGTCATGCTTTGTACAGTTAATGGTTAAGTGGATATATAAATTTTGAGCCAGCGAAGAAAAAAATATTGTAATCTTACTCTTAAGTGTTAATCATTGTTCTGTTTTGTTGGGTTATGAAATTTAGGAATCTTGTATCTGCCTAGCTCTATCTACTATAAGAGGTTCGTTTGTTGGTGAACTGTCCAGTTTTTGGCTTCCTCGGTTAGTGTTTTTCAAAGGACTTTCAAACGAAGATTTTATGCGGTTTAAATGTAAGATTCTAAGTTTAGATTTTTGATTGTTTGTGTATTTATGGTTTTAGGTTAATTGCTTTTCAATTTTAACATATGTGTTATAATCTTGTTTTAAATATTTTCTTTGATTGGGTTTTGTTTTCGGAAAATTTAATTTATGCAAGTTTTGTTTCTGAAGATTCAAATACTTTCTGCTTGTACTGTAATTAAGGTTCCTAATAAAACTTTAGATGGAAAAAGGAAAAAGAAGTGGAGATATAATTATAAGACTTTTTTAATTGACAAAAAAATAAAAAAAAATAGATGAACTCTAAACTTTACTAGCCGTTAATTGTTAGATCAACGACAAGACACCTCTCTTACTTGGATTAGACAATACTAACGGTTGGTATAAGGCATCGTTACTTACAAGTTAACAACGAGCCAATTTGTGGGGGAACATATGGATATGAGTCATGTGAGTTGTCTGATTAATCAAAAAGATAACTAAACCAACTATATATTTCCTCGCATTGTCGTGTGTTGTATCATTCTTTTATACATTTTGGATATTTCGATAATATACACTCGAGGACAAGCCAAAGGCACCATCCTCCAAAACATCTACCATCAAGCTGCGGGGACGTTTTGCATGAACTACATGTGGCTTAAAAAACAAAAGTTTGTTATGATAGAACATTTAGGGTTTATGATATAAGGCTCGTGAATGAAAATGAGATCCAAAGATTGTAAATAAGGAGGTGTAGTTGGGTTCACTGCACCATGCTATTTTTTTTTTTGAACAAACACTGCACCACGGTACATCATATCAAACCGACAAAAAGATCCACATAATATATTGGTGAAGTCATTTTGTGTCTTAAACCCTTACCTAAAGGTCAATACATGGTTCTTTGTAATTAAATATATCTTATTGTTAATTTATGTGTTAACCATTTGTTTTTTTTTCTGTTTGGCGACTATACAACCTTTAATTAAATGGCAATTTGCTTAAATTATTATATACATGTAAATAATGTGGGTGATTGGTAATGGCTTTAGAATCTCTCTAAAGCCTAATTTCTCTCCAAAGCACACAATCTAATCCAATCATGCTTTATAAATATTTTTCTCTCCAAAGCTCATTATTATTTTTTTATTTTTTGTTTTGCCTGTACAAAGCTAAATATGCAGAGCAAAAAAATTGAGATGTAAAAAATAAAAATATTTTCACAGCCAAAAACCTATATCAACTAAATTTAAAGCCAAAACAAAAAAATCTACAGCATAATTTATACAGCAAAAAAAATAAAAGTCACAGCTGTTCCAATCAACCCCAATATATTTGAATGGATTTTAATTTAACAAGTTTAAGCTATGGTTTTATACAATAATAAGGATGTTTGTTCAAAAACCTATTTAATTTAGAATCTCTCACTGGATATACGAATATACTCAAGTCAATTAACTATCGTTTTGTATTTGATTAAATGTCGCTTTCTAGTTTATACTGTTTTTAATTACAATCGATAGACCCCTGATATTAATTTGAAATTCAGCATAATTAGCAGATGTGGTCTGGCGTCGGTTTAGGAATTTGCGAAAAAAATTGATGAAAAAATGACGTTTTTAGTTTTATTATATGTGTTGGTTTATTGTTTTTTTTTTTGAAAAAAGTGTTGGTTTATTGTTGTCTTAGAAATATATTTAGACGTCGGAAATGTGACGATGTATTGGACTACTCTATTATATAAATTAATTACCGGACCATTGTCTCCTGGATAAGTTTATGCTAAATTTAGATTATACAGTTTTAAATTTGTTTCAAAAGATTAGAGAATAGTCTAGTCGTTTTAAGATTTTATTATTTTAAATTTATCTAATAATAATAACAAGAGTATAAAAGATGTGGACAAACCATTTATTGTTCAAATTATTGATTGCTCCCACGTCTTGGATGAAAGAAAAAAGGTAGACATTGTCAACAGATTAGCCTAGTAAAATACATTAATCAAAGAACTAATCAAACTTTAAATAATTAAAACTCTTTTAAAGGTATACTTTAATCAACTAAATATTATATATACATATATATATATATAGAAAGAGAGCACTTAATAGTTTTTTTTAGTTACATTCAACTGGAACATAGTATATATATTACTAGCTTTTAAAATTCATAGTATATAATACATAAATAAAAATTTAATATCTATATATTAGTATAACGTTATATGATTAGTATTCTCTACAAGTTACCTGATTAGCTGACTTCTAAGATTTTATATTAATCAATACCACAAAGCATATATAATAACACAAGGTTGATTTGAGGTTTTTTATACTTTAGAGTTATGTTTTAAATTTATTTTGTTGTGTTTTTAGATTTTTTTTTTTTTTTTGATTAACCTGGGGGTATCCCGAATCTATGGAATGGTTCAGACTAATCTCCAAGGGGAGGTGCAGCCCATGGATATACCCTCTCTCCGGATATTCAAATGGGCCCCTAAAGCAAAGTCCATATCCATGTGGGTGTCCTTAAACAAATGTGATTAGTTTCGCATGGAAGGAGTATCGAACCCGGAACGTGTTAGCATCCAAGACCCGTCCCCAACCACTTGACCACAAGAGCTTGGACAAGAATGCTTTGAATTTTTTTGTTATAGATTTGAAAAGATTTCATTATTTAACTCATAAACTTTCTAATATTAATATATAAATGTTTTGAGTTTTGTCCTTTATACAGTAAAAAAATAAGAAAACAAAGAAAGAAAAATCTGTAGTTTTTTAAAAAATTATGTAAAAAGCATATCTGGGAAAAAAAATTAAGGCTGTAAGTAACTATGCAGGTGAAAATATTCTAAAGTACAAACCCTAAAATAATAAAAAGACAGAGCTCTTCAAGGATGAGGTCATGCGAAGTAACGCAGATTACGCGCGCAAACATATACCTGTCATTCAGTTCATGGCGGCGCTAACCGTTACATGAAATCTCCTATGCTGACAATGCAACTCAATGGTTATGATTTGTCTGGTAATTAAAAACAATATATATATATATATATCACAATTCCAAAATGTTTTTTAGAAGATATAATATAGTTAACGGATAAAAAGTTACAATTAAAAATAACTACGCTTTCGTACCACGGGTGAAAATTTAATAATGCATAAAAGCGTTACGATCATGGACTATGTCGTATATGCATAACGAGGATATTATTCTCAATTGCCTTACAGGCTTATTACTGTTTACCTAAAATAATAATCGAGTATCAGTATCAAAATATTGATGTCATATGCTGTGATCGAATAAACATATTTATCTGCACCAGGATGTAAGTATTTTGATGGGCAGTTTAACTAAAACTAACCCATTCAATAGTAAAAATTATTCGTATAACAAAAAACACACTAATTTTTATTGTTAGTTATAAAATAACCACGAAAATAGCTTATGTCTCTCATGTAATAAATAATAATCAAACTTCTAAATAATATATATAAGGTGAGTCAGCTTATTAAAATTACATTTTACAAATACAAAAAATAAATCGTTACAAGAATGATTCTACAAAATTTCATCAGCTTTCTTTAACGGTCACGATAAGTTAACTTAATTGCTTTACATGCATCACATTTACATCTATTTTGATATTACCTTTTTAACTTAATTTATAGCTATTTTAAATAATTTTATGAAATAAACACTCATTTTACAGTCAACTTCATTATATGAAAGAAAAACCGAACTAAAGTTTTGTTTTATAAAGGGTCCGATTGGTGACCAAAAGTGGAATAATTATATTAGCGGTTAGTGGAAGTGGTAAGCGGTTGAATAGTGCAAAACTGTAAGTGAAAGCGGTTAGTGAAAGGCTGAAAACTGTTAGCGGTAACAAAAAGTTGAGAGTAACCGTTTTTACTGTAGTTTTGATAATGTTTTCGTGATTGGTAACAAGTAAAGCGGTATGCTTCTAACATTTTTGTTTTAAGATCACCAATCAAAGCCAAAATGAAAGTTTTGTTAGTGGTCTAAAATCTTTGTCACTTTTAGTATTTGAACTTTTAAGTTTGATGTGTATTTGTCAAATATATTGGTGAATAAAGAGCCTATTAATTCATTGTATTTAATTAACTTTTTCTCTTGTGGCTACAAGGTATCGCTTTAAAATATATCTTTAATAAAATATTGATTTGGCTTATGTTTAATCAATTAAAACAGTTATCATCAGCCACCTAATTCATAACGGGACATATATGTTGGTAAACTTCAAGAAAACTATTTTTGATACATTAATCTTTATATATAGTGTTTATATCCTTGCTATTATCATTTTATATCTGTAAATAAATGATAATACTTCTTACTAACACAAATACAAATGTTTTTTTTTTAATTATGTGGAAGTTATGAACCTTATAACTACAATTTATCACATGTCCAGAAACAATATTTAGAAAATCATACTTAAAGAATAAATGTCCGTACTAAATATGGTTTGAATCCGAAATATAAGGAAATCAACCACTTTTTATTACCTGATAAATTTTTGCAAAATACAAATGTTTTAGCCACTAGGAGAAATTTTAAAGTGAAAAAATTACAAGCTCAAATTTTATATGTTGTATATTTTAAGCAAGCAACAAATGCAAGATTGGCTAAATATATCCAGTAAAATTTACAATTCTGGTGGTAAAATAGAATGAAGGACACACAAAAAATCACTATTATAATAGATCCCTGTTAAATATAAAAGACAACATTCCCTTTGGATATAAAACAATTAAAATATGAAATAAATTATAGATTTTGAAATAATCTCATAAAAATTGACAAGAGGGACATCTAATTTTTTTTCCTATATAAATACCTGAAGGTATCATTTCATCTTAAACACCACAGCAAAAAAGCCACTCACCTTTTCTCCCTCTATCTCTCTCTTGATCCCTCTGCTTCCATGGCCACCAAGCTCGACACAAGCAGCTTACTGTTCGCTCTCTTGTCCAAATGTACCCTCCTTACCCAAACCAATCTGGCTCTATCTCTCCTCGTAGCCTCCGTAGCTTGTCTAGTTCTCTCTCTCTTCTACTGGTCTCGTCCCGGAGGTCCTGCATGGGGAAAATATTTCCTCCATCGCCGCCACCAAACCACCGTGATTCCCGGACCAAGAGGCTTACCTTTTATCGGAAGCATGTGTCTCATGTCCAACGCTTTAGCTCACCGCTGCATAGCCGCAACCGCGGAGAAATTCGGAGCCAAACGTTTAATGGCGTTTAGCTTGGGAGATACTCGCGTGATCGTCACGTGTAATCCTGATGTAGCTAAAGAGATTTTAACCAGTCCGGTTTTCGCTGACCGTCCGGTTAAGGAATCAGCATATTCCCTTATGTTTAACCGGGCTATCGGTTTCGCTCCTTACGGTGTTTACTGGCGAACGTTGAGGAGAATCGCTTCTTGTCATCTCTTCAGCCCTAAACAGATTAAACGTTCTGAAAAGCAGAGACGTGTGATCGCGAATCAGATGGTGAACTGTCTCGCAAAACAGAGTAGTAACGAAGGACTCTGTTTTCCTCGTGAGTTGATCAAAACGGCGTCGCTTAACAACATGATGTGCTCTGTTTTTGGGAAAGAATACGAGCTTGGGGATGAGCACGATGAAGTGAATGAGCTTCGTGGATTGGTCGAAGAAGGTTATGATTTACTTGGAACAGTTAACTGGACTGATCATCTCCCGTGGCTGTCGGAATTTGATCCTCAGAGAATCCGGTCTAGATGTTCTAGTCTTGTACCGAAAGTAAACCGATTTGTGAACCGGATTATATCTGACCACCGTGATCAAACTCGTGACTCGCCGACTGACTTTGTTGACGTATTGCTCTCTCTTGATGGTCCGGATAAATTATCCGACCCGGATATCGTCGCAGTTCTTTGGGTATGTAAACGTGCCTTTTTTACTAAATAGAATCATTTTTATTGTTCTAGACGAAATATCTGGATCCTAAATACCGAACCGAACTGAAAAAATAGAATTAAATTCAAACTTGAACGTGAACCGATAAATATTCGAACATATCCTTAACTCATACATCCGAGAACCTTAACCGAATCCAAACTAAACCAAAAACCGAATAGATATCTGAAATTTCTGAATTACAATTATATATTCAAAATATTAATTATATTTAGACTTAATATAACAAATTATCCCAAATTAAAATTATAAATTTAAATGTATCAATTATTTTTAGACTAAAATAGCTAAATCACTGAAAATAAACAAAAAAATGTACAAAGGTTTTTGTTATATTTGTCAAAATTTGATAAACTTTTATTTAAACATAACTAATTTTTATTTATTGTTTTATGTTATTTGGGTATTGGAAGCCGAATCGAATATAAATAGAACTGAAACAACCCGGACCAAAATTATAAAATATATGAATTAGTCTTATATATCTAGATTTGAAAATCCGAAAGATCCGAACCTGAACATCCATGCCTATTAGTGACAATCAGCTGTGGGAGATAATAATTAAATGATTAAAAATAGTGATTTTTTTACTAATTAAATGATGTCATTTTAAGTAATATGACAACAAAAATGTTACTAACGTATTTGCAATTTGTGGGTTTTACAGGAAATGATATTTAGAGGAACTGACACGGTGGCTGTTTTGATCGAATGGATTCTTGCTAGGATGGTTCTTCATCAAGATATTCAATCAACGGTTCACAACGAACTTGATCAGATAGTGGGAAGATCAAGAGCTGTGGAAGAATCTGACGTGGCTTCTCTACCATATCTGACGGCTATGGTCAAAGAAGTCTTGAGGCTTCACCCGCCAGGTCCACTTTTGTCATGGGCCCGTTTAGCAATCACAGATACAATCATCGACGGTCGTCGTGTGCCGGCGGGGACCACCGCAATGGTCAACATGTGGGCTATAGCGCATGATCCACACGTGTGGGAAAATCCGTTGGAGTTTGAACCAGAGCGGTTTGTAGCTAAGGAAGGTGAGGTTGAGTTCTCGGTTCTTGGGTCGGATCTAAGACTTGCACCGTTCGGGTCGGGGCGTCGGGTTTGTCCCGGGAAGAATCTAGGTTTGACCACCGTGACGTATTGGATCACGACGCTTTTGCATGAGTTTGAATGGCTTGCACCGTTGTCCGATGAAAAGACAGTGGACTTGTCCGAGAAACTGAGGCTCTCGTGTGAGATGGCTAATCCTCTCGCTGTTAAATTGCGCTGTAGGCGTAGTTTAAGTGTATAATATACTAACATTTTGTTGATATGCAACGTGTGTGGTGGTGTGACCGAGTGATGTATTGTAAATATAATGAAAAAGAATAGTTATTGATATTTATGTTGTTAATTTTTAATGTAGAATATTGTTTTTATATATCATTTTAAGATGATGGATTTTCTAGTCATCTATCTTAAAATTTTAGAATCTGCTTTGAGTTAAATGATGAAACCAATTTTAGAATGGATTGGTTTTTAGAATGAATGATCCAACTGATGTATGTTCAAAAAAAAAACAATTGATAATAAGTATTGATTTTAAACCAATTTTGGTGTAAGATATTATTTCCATATAGTGTTATAATTTTGGAAAAGGTTCAAATCCTATACATCCTTAAATGTACAAATTTTGAAAATTTTCACTACAACGGTCTTTTTAGTGGTAAAAGAAGAAGACAATTCTCTCAGGCGACGTATTTTCTCTTTTTTAAGATTTGTCAAAAAAAAGAAGAAGACAATTGTAGTGAATATACATTTGTTTTATAACTTACCATATAAATTTAAGGGGTTGTTTTCACATTTTTTTTGCCCCAACCAAGATATGTAATAGATTCGTTTTTATGAAGTTGCAGATTTGACATACGCTGTTCCTTGTTGTCTGTTTTGTCATATATAACTTCCAATCATAATATAACTCCCAATCATTTTATTTATCTCATTTCAATACAAAAACTATATGACGTTTGTATAGATATATTAGCCTAAAAGTAGAGATCTCAATAGATATACATATGTCATTATATATAGTATTTTAAATTTTGGTTTCTAATTATTATTATTATTTTTAATATTATCTTATTATCTTATAAGTTTGTGCTTTATTTTGAATAGGTCCAACTAAAAAATAAATATATATATTAATTTTATCATATTATTCATTTATAGAGTTTATACTGTATAATAATAAGGCTTGACGGTATAACTGAATAGCCACATACAATATAAATAAAAAAATTAAGCTCAATATATGGTGGCAAAGCATTTTCAAAGACCAAAAACTTAATATAAAGAACTAAAATAATTTTACCAAAATCAACAAAACACCTATTTTAATTAGGAGAATGAATCTTCGATCAATGGGAAACCCTTAATTTAATACCATCTATTCTTGGTCACGCGGTTAATCTTATTGATCAAACAGACTAATCACTATTACTAGTTGCTTTCCAAAATTGGAAAAATGATCAAAAACAATTTTCAAAAATAATATGATTGTTTAATATGAGAAGAATATTGACTGAAACCACTTTTAAAGTGTGTGGTCGAACATACAAATTTATAAATATAGTTATAGAATTTATATTGGTATTTAGATTGTGACACATGAATTATAAAAGAGTAGTGGTATTTCTCATCCAATGAGGAGCAGGCACATAAGCATTGGGAAAGAACAAAATATGACAAGATTTGAATCAATTGTGGTCTAATCATATACACTTCAGAGATCTTAAAGGGGGATATAAGAGCATCTTCATCAGTTTAGATACTCATGAAGTATCTTAAAATTAAAATAATAATATTTTAATAAAATTTAGTTATTTAATTAAATATAAATTGCTAAAAAAATAAGTAACTAATAGTCATGTGACATATGTACTATGGGTTTCTAAACTAGAGACCATAGTTTCTTAAATAAGATATCATGGTTTCTTATTTAGATACTCCCTTCTTCTCTTTCTAACTTTTTCATTTTTTATTATTATTTTTTGATGGGTATCTAGTTTAGATACTACCATTGCACATGCTCTAAGTATCTATAAAGATTTTATTATGGTCGAAGCATCTGTGTAATGGCGTCGTCATGTATGTTTCTCAAGGTTTAATAAAATTGCATATATTACATCAATTTTCTTTAGTTCGACGACTTAAACACCTAGTACTAGCTTATAATAATACTTGTTGAATTTATCTTTTGCATATAAACATGGATCAATCCTTTTGTAATTAAGGTGAAAATATAACTATATTTTCCCTCCACCCTTTTATTAAAAAAATGATTCAAAGGCCAAACTCTAAAAAGTAAAACTAGTAGGAAAAAAAACTCCAAAACAAACTCTTTTACGAAGACACCAACAATATAAATTCATTAAAATACGAAAATATCGGAAAAAGCAGCCGCGACACTACTGCAAAACACCCAAAATTTTATCTATAAGGGAATTAACAATTTTATAAAAGATAACCCAAAAATTCATAACATGATATAAGTAAACTAAAACTCTGAAAGAGTAGATTAAAATTCATGAATGATAACAGTTTGAAGTAGGAGTTATACCAATAACTCATGTTAAATTAATGGTAACACATTCTACCAATCACACCCAATGTATTTTAAAGAAATTGATATATTTTCATTAGTATGAAAATTGATATATTTTTTTTCAAACTAAATTCATCGAGTTCGCTCTAACGCTCTCTCTCGGGCACGTTCTCCAAATTCAGCCGCCGAGTTCTCAGATCTGCATGGCCGGTGTCTCCTCCGATGTATGCCGGTGCCATCCTCCATGACTTCGCCGCTCTTGATGTTTGGTCCGAGGGTTTCAGCTGCGCAGTCGCCGTCGCCTATGTCCCTCTTAGGTGAAGTCTCGGCCCTGTCGAGTTGTTGGTTGGGTCGTGAGTTTCGTCGTGCCCTACTTCTGACAGACAGTCGTCGATGTTCATCATCGTTTTCATCTTGCCGCTCTCTCTCCGCCGTGGTCGTGGCTCCGGTGGTAGTCCTCAAGGTTCATCGTCGTCTTGCAGTGTTGGTGAGATCCTCTTCGCTTTCTTTCAGTTTCTGATTGGAAGATGGTCCGGTTAATGCTATGGTTTATGCAACGGTTTTGATATAAGAATGGTTGGGTTTTGTATGGTTCAGATTCCCTAATCTAATTAGCTAATCGATGGGTCAAGATTTTGGTTATAGCGAATGAGCTTGCTTAGTTTTGGTTTGTTGTGAAGTTTGTTGTGAGTGCTTTCCAGTCGGGTTCTTTACCGGTTATGTCTTGTTTGCGGTGTTTTTCGAGTGGTTTGACTTCGTTTCCCCTTTCTGGTGAGATTAGGGCTGGTTTTGGGCTTCTATTTTAGGGTTATACGAGCGCTAGTTGTGCATCTCGGTCGTATCCGGGAGATTTAGTAGAACTTTCTTAGGTTCCGTCTTGTCGGGTTATGAAGCCTAGGTTCTTTAGGTCTGTGAGTGTATCTCTCAGTTGTGATCAGGAAGTTGGTGTTATCGTTTGGTGGGCCATGGGCTGCTTCGGTAACTCTCACTCAAGATTTTTCGCAAGGATTTGGACTCGCAAGCTTCTTTTGTTATTTCTAAGTTTGACCTCATCTTTTGTGTTTGATTAGTTGTAGGTTCCAAGCTGCCTATTGGTTAGGCTTTAGTTATCTGTTTTGTAGGCTTTTGTTTTCCCGTTGTTTAAGTTTAGCTTCTTATGATTAGGATCTTGTATTAAACGGTTTCAGTCTTATAAATAAAAAAAAAATTGATATATTTTAAATAATCAAGATTTTAAAGATATATCTAACTTTATACATGGAGACTTAAAAGAAAAACAAGAACACCACTTACAAATTACCTAGGCCTATCAACGTAAGCACTATCAAATTTATATACATGGGTCATAGTAAACAAAGTATTAGATCAAAATGATAGAAACGCATTAATAATAAATATCATTATTTGTTTATCGCAATCATAGCGCATCATATTCTATCTTTTATTTTTTAAATTTCTTCTTCAATATGTGTTCTTAATTGGGTTAGTTGATTGAGCTGTTGTAGCCGCTTCCATGGTCAATATTGCCGGAACTAGGTCTCCAATGAAGGCTAAGATGAACGTCGGGATCCTGATGAGTGTTTGTGGAGCCATTTACCATCTGAACGTTACTGTTCACAAAACCATCCATCGGTAGATATCCCTAATATTTTCGTAATACGATTTTTTTTCCTAAACCAAAAGTTCGGGTCTTGGGCCTTAATCATCAACGCCTAGAACCAAGACAGATGTTAATACTAATGATAAGGTATAAAGTATTCAGTCCACAGAAACTCGAACTAAGGATGTATCGAGACCTAACCCCTAAACTAAACCACTAGACTACACTGACCGGTGGTATGAGGTTTGTTTTCTCCGATAATGTAAGTACGTTTTTCTGAGGAGTGGACTCTTCATCGTGCCTATGCTTACATGGGTTGTTTTATAGACTGTGAAACGGACTCGGTTTAGCCTTATTTTGGTGGTGGACGTGGTGGTGTGGATAGTAGTGGAGTCGGCGAAAGAGGTGAACGCGGGGGGAGATGGGTCGCCTGAAGAGTGTGGTGTGGGCTGGACAATGCTAACGGCCCGAGTGTTTCGAGAATAGTTGATTTTGTTGATATATGACAATGCAATGGTTTTGGATTAAGGTATGGGCTTGGGTCATTTAAATGATTTTATTTATATATGCTTCGTCGCGTTATTTTGGAATAAATAAATAACGTAGCTAGGAAGGTATAAGATGCAGAACCTTACTAGGCATACATCACGATTCGTATCATTTGTAGGCTTTGTAGCCATTTCCAAGTGGTCTTAATCATTTCCAAGTGGTTCAATTCGTAGAAATTGAGGACCAAACTTAATTGGTTAACTTGTTCTTTATACGGATCGATTGGTTGGTATAACAATGATTATAGTCTTGTTTGTTTGCCAGCGGCTAACAACATGTTTGTGTTTGTTTATAAATTAAAATTTATTGGTGATAAGTGAAATAGTCCATATATTTTATACATTACTATTGATCACTTCTAATTATCGATATGAGACTTATATCTCTAATATGCCATCTCGAAATAATAGTTCTTTGACAATTAATTTTGAAATATTATGGCTTGGATCGACGGCACTAAATTAGGCATGAGTAGGGTTGGGCATTTTAACCAAAACCCGAATCCGAACCCGATCTAAAAAATCCGATCTCGATCCGAATCGATTTTTTTAAAAATATCCGAGTGGGGCTTAAATTAAAGTATTTTGGATATCGGATAATATCCGAATCCGAACCGAACCCGAACGGATACCCGAAGTAACTCAAAGTTTAATCTAGTTTCGGTTAGTTCTAATACTTTCGAGCATTTTTAGTAGTTTGTGTAGTTTATATTTTTATATTTTGGGTAACACATATATTTTTGAGTAATTTCTAATATTTTTTGGTAATTTAAGTATATGTTTTATGGGATAATTGGATAATTCAAATATTTTTTTTAATATTTTTGAGTAATTTATAGTGATTTCGGGTATCTGAACCCGATCCGAACCCGATATGTCCCGAACCGAATCTGATCCGATTTTTAAAAATACATGAATGGGGTTTAAGATAAAGTATTTCGGATATCGGGTAATACCCGAACCCGAACTGAACCCGAATGGATACCCGAACGCCCAGTCCTAGGCCTGAGTTGTCGATGATTAGACCAACTATGGGTCGGATCGAGTTGGACCGTGTGGATGGGGCTCTGATACCATATTAAGCTATATGGATTTCAAACTAAAACTAATTGGTGATAAATGCAGTGATCCATATGTCTTATATATTATTAATGATCCCTTCCAACTACCGATGTGGGACTTATGTCCATAATATTTATATGCTGCTACCGCCGGTAACATACGCCAACGTCAGCCGCTAACCTCTGCATCTGACGCTAAAAAATCAGCATCCAAAATTTATGCTACGATTAGATGCTAACGACTGCCGCCGACAACAACAACATATAAACGAACAAAAGTTTACCGTCAAACGACAGTTGTGAGATGCTGCCGCAAATCGCCAATTTGCAGCAACAAACAAACAAAAACTTACTGCACCGGGCGTAGACAAACAAACATCCCTAATGTCTAAAGCGGTTGATCCTAACTTGTGCCTAAATTGTCCAGATTCGTAGCACCAGTTGAAAAGGAGGTGTTTGGTTGGCTATTCGAATCTTCTCTTTAGGCTCTGCCACTAAAAGCAAAGACCACAATCATAGATGTGTCTATACACGTGTTCATACAGGATTCAAGATTGTGAAAAACATAAAAAGAAAAGAAGACAATGCAAGTTTGATATCATACATATAGTTAAATGTCTTTTTAGATTGATTGATTGATTTTTTCTTATATAAAAGTATGGTAGGGTTGGCCAATCCTTCAGCACTAAAGAGTAAAGGGTAAGGTCTGATGTTTCCACGACCAACAACAAGTAACACACTAAGTCATGAACTTGCCCGTTAAAGGTTAGACAACATTTTGATCAACGACGATTATGAAAAAACACCATAACACCATATACTTTTTCATATATCTTTTCTTATAAAAAAAAACGATTGGACTCAAACACCAACATGTAATGCAGACAAAAACGGAACAGTGCTATTAGCCGTCACTACAAAAATCACCTTTGTTTGCATCGTTTTTCATTATGCTTAGTAACGCTTTATAAATGATGTTTGCATTATTATTTAGACAAACGATGCAAACAAACGATGCTACAAATATCATTTAGTTTTAAGTGTAACTTCGTTTTATAATTTGACTTTTAAAAAATGATGCTATAACACTTAATTTTAGTAGTGGGTAAGTAGAATCTGTAAAGAATTACAGAATAATGCAAAGAGATAAAAAGAAGTAGTTAGAAAAAGTGGTATAGGTAAACTACGAGAAAAAATTAATAATGATTTTGTTACTGCTTTTGTAATTGGTGATTGTGAAAGCGGCAAATCCCTTACCATTATGGTAAAGGGTTACCAATTAAACAAAAAAAATCATTTGAAAAAACTTGAAAACTGATGCTCTAATTTCAAAAACTTGATATGAAACAAACCTGAAACAAATATTTTACAAAGAGATCAACGGTATAAAACTCACTAGAGCAACACCATATCAATCACTTTGGTACATTTGATGGATATTAGTGATTATGTTAATCGCCTCGTATATTGGTATCTATAATTTTACCCCTTGTGCAACATATAAGATATAGGGGGTGTATTGAACTATGGATTTTAAAAGATTTTGAGGTTTTCTTAAAATCCGCTGTTATTCAACCTATGATTTTAAAATGTCTTCCCAAATCCGGTGTTATTGAACTTGGGATTTATGTAAAGTCACTCAAAATCATTTACAATCCACTGTTATTCAATCAAGAATTTGTTAAAATCATATCAAATTCACTGTTATTGAAAATGTTTTAAGTATTGAGATTTTAATGACTGCAGAGGGTTTTAGGCGATTTTAGGTAACTTTCCTAGTTAAAAATACAAAGATTCAAATCTCATGGTTTTAGGTGGGATTGTAGGTGATTTTAATACAAAATCATAACAACTCCTCTAAAATCACTCAAAACCATTAAAATCATTCAAAATCTTATAAAAAATCAAATCACTCTAAATACCAAGTTCAATACACCCCCCATAGTTTTTGTGACAAAGATGTAAGACTTTTTGCTTCTAATTAATAACCTTTAAAACGATTAGTAGTTCTATGTATACGTGCAGACTATGGATGTTGCATTTTTAGAGCATGCACGTGATTCTCAAATCATTTTTCATGCATGTAGTATATACGTAATATGTTTGTTACTGATTTGGAATTTTTTTTTCTCGTCGTGGGTTACTGTACTTTTACTGTTTGATTTCGATTTAAAGGTGACAAATACTCTAACATTTTTAAATAATAAATATATATAAGTCTATAAGGTACAGAAAAACGAAATTTGATATGATGTTTAAATATTTGTTATAAATTCAAATCCGTGATTTGTGGTGATAATATGACGCTATCAATTGGCATATATCCGAGTTACGAAGTTAATAAAACATTAAGTGGATGATGACTATGAAGATTCTGCTAATCTTATACATAAATTGATATCTTATGATGTTAGGACCACTTTAATTATATATGTAACTGATATTCCCGTCACTAACTTTTTTGGCTGATTATCAAACTAAACACACATTCCACACATATTTGACATCATATTTAGTCGCTAATATCTACTGAACAAGAATTACTTTCAATAGTAAGCTTATATGGATATTGGAATTTCATTAATAAAAAAAAAAAAGAACCACTCAAACTAAATGCAATAAATGTATGATCATCAACCTGTATTTGAATTGATTCCGATTGAACCCAAAAAAAAAAAAAAAAACTATTCTATATCGAAGAAGCCATACATACTCAGTCATTATTAAATAAAACTAGGTACAGGTCCGCGCTACGCAGCGGGTTATTTTTTTAAATTGTGTTTTTTATAAAGGTATATAAATATTGTAATGCAGTACTATAAAATTTGTTTGTAAAACAAAATTAGTTTAATAGGAACATAAAAAAAAAGAATTTTGAAAACCATAGTTTTTGTATATTTGAAAAAAACAAGAAGACAAGTTTAATCCAAATATATGAATATGGATATATTCGGTTGCACTTGATGCACTTGTATGTTTTTTTATAAAATGCTTATGTTGCAATTTTCCAATCAATTCAAAACCCGCCTTCCATTTTGATCTTTTTGTTTCTATTTTAATTTTGCATGTAAGTATTTGATTAGTTTGTAATTATTTCCATTTTTTATTAAAATACTCTATAAAAATTGGCTTAAGATCCTAATATTAGTATACCAGAAGGAGGGTTTTTGGTTGTGAAACAAAAATAAAAGTGAGATAAGGGTAACTGATGTTATTTTGCTTCATATTAAAAAATGTATCAAATAGACGTATTAGTATTTGTTACAAGAAACTTTTTTATTTAATCATAATATATTGAAACTTTTTTATTTAGTCCCCATAGTTTATCGTTACCCATGTGCCTTTTTTATAACACATTATATATCAAACTCTGTGTTAGGTAACTTCATATGAGTATTCTTTCAACAGCGTCATTGTCCCAGGCCATTGGTATTTTGCCTGGCTCTGTCATATCTTGTATACAACACTCGTACTTAAAATGGTACCATCACCTGCAATAACAACATTTACATAATATCCACTCCTTCTATCATCTGAGATGATGTAAATAATTTTCTAAGATGAATTATTTCACGTAAGGGTTTCTAACTCAACCATGTCATTTCCAGCATTAACAGCAGTTTTGATGCAGTTGTGGTAGTTTGATCCCCTAGACTCAATAAGCCTGTTCAAACCTTCCCAGACAGAAAAACAAGAAATCCATGGTAACATAAACATGAAACTAACCTTAGCACCAACCTCTAAGATTATTTAGTTTTTGCATTACTCACAATCTAGAAAGAATTACACCAACCTTGAAACCGAGTTTTTCCTTAAGAACTTATGTTAACAGGAAATAATTTGCGAGAAGGCTACTTCCGTTCCAACTGGAGTAAGACACCATAACCGTGGAGACTCTCTGAGCAAGACAGTTCAGATATGGAAGAATATGTATCTTCTCCAAGTCTTCAAATGATCCAATGGTGTTCCCTTCGTTTATGCCCTTGTCAGTACCCCTATCTCCAACAAATTGTTTGGCGCATGCGACGACGTTGTTGCTATCATTCAATAAAATATCCCATGAGAGGATGCCAACAAGACTATTATAGACCTTAAATCAGTCCAGAGTGTATTGATTTATTTGATACCTTCCTGCAACAAAAGGGTAACCATTTGGGTGTGCTTCCGGTGGCTGGCCTTGTAGGCCCGATACAAGTGAAGTCATCATAGAGACAAGCCCAGTGTCTTCTCCACAACACTCATAGATTCGTCCCCATCTCGGATCTTCAAATACCTGTAAGAAAGAGAAGAGAACAACTTTCCATTCAATATTTACAAATCATTATGTTCGATAACATTGTTAGATTTTAGGTATACTAAAATCTACTCACGGCCCCACAGGGAGCAAACGTCCAGTGAGCTCCGCTTGCCCTTATTTCAAGTGTTGTTGCAGCAAATCCGACCTTGGTAACATAAACATGAAACTAATTCTTCTGACCAAATCCGCGTCTCTACAAAGTTACCACAAGAACTATTATCAAATAAAAATCAGCCAAACACATCATGATTGCATTAGAGGCACCGACCTTGAGGCTTGAACACAATCATATTCTAAATACAGCCCTTGCAAATGCAAGTTCAGAAACAGAACAAACTCAACACTATATTTAATCGTCCAATTGATAAGTAAGACCTACACTTCCAACTCCAGTACATGCAAATCTCTCTCTCTGTTTCCCTTCTTTGACAGAAACTGTATGTAGTTCGCTCAAAGTGAAAGAAAATGGTAAGCGAGAGGGAAAAAACCCGGTGGCTCCGAGGCCGATGTTGTGCGGGAAGACGATTGGCGCCGTAGACATTGTTGTTGTCGTGAACGGCGTCTGTGTCGTATATCAGAGGAATTCCCAAACGCGACGGTTATGCTGACCGCTGAAAGCCGTCGATCATATCCACCCAATCCAACGACTTAGCATCTTCAACCGGCGCACTCTCTCCTGCGTTCAATACACTACCTGCAATTGAAATAAATGAATATTAGAAATTAAAAAGGGAGATTTATCAATAGGAAAAAGACAAGTACTTCAAAGTTGAAAATTGAAGAAGAAGATAGAATGATGAGTGGTTGGGTGTATCGATGCAGAAATCTCTAATGGCGGCTGGAGAAGCGACAGTACGTTTGATCTAAGTCATCTGGCCCATCTTCTCCGGCAGAGTCATGCGAGAGAGAAGGTCCTTCGCACGGTCTGAGTTCTGATAAACGCTTGACGATTCCTTTCCTACCATATTCTTTCTTATTTTCTTCTCACAACTTCTTCTATTTAAAGCAAAAGCTATTACTGACGTGCTAAACTGGGTTTTGGGTTCTGGGGAGCGGCACCATTTACAGGCTAGAATGGAGCGATGAAGATCTCGAGGATCTCTTAATGTGGAAGTTGTGTCGACAGAGAGATTGTGATTGTGGTGAAAAAGATGGTGATGTGGTAAATTAAAAATGATTTGGACTAAGGTTTTATTTTGATTGGATAACAGATTTTATTCATTAATATGAGGTGTCAGCCTCACAATGAATATTGAAGCTGAGGTGTCATTCTCTTGAGAGACACTTCAACTATTATAGTAACTAGGAGAGAATCCGCGCAAATGCGCGGATTTTTCTTAAATTTATAAATATTTAATATATTTGATATTTATTTGAATTATCAATATTTTAGATGTTTTTAATTTACAAATTTGAATTTTTTTTATTTCTTATGAATATAATGATTTTTAGAAGAGTATATACGTTAACATGTAATTATTAATTTAATTTATTTTATAAATAAATATTTTTTAATTATCATATTTAATGAACTTTTTATAAAATTTTATTTCATTCATCCTTTTTTATCATCCTTTTAATTTTTTTACAAACTATTTTAAATATATATATATATATATATACTTGTTATTTATACATTTTCATTCATCGAACTCGTAAATTTTTTAGGTTTCATCCGTAATATTTTAATTTTTTTAGTTATCATTTTAAATTTTATATATATTTCATTGGTTTTATTTTCTTTTCTATCTTCTTATACTTTATATAATATTTTTTTATTATTATCATCTTATCTCATTTTATAACATTTTCTTCTTATTCCTAATAATAATAATTTCTATATTTTAATATTTCATTGATTTTATTTATTTCTTACGTTTTTATATTTTGTATAAGTTTTTTATTTTCATTGTGTATCATTTTTATAATATTTTTTCTTCATAATTATTTCTATTATTTATATTTTTTATGGTTCTTTGCTTTTAGTTTTTAATTATTGCAAAAATTTTAGTAATAATATTTTTACTTTTAGTTTTATAATTTGATATTTTACTTTTACTGAGATTTTTTTATTACATAGAAATATGGAAAATGTATTTAAATTTATATTATATAATATTTATATAATTATGAGATTATAAATTATAAATTAAATTCAAATTTAGAATTTATATTTCAATAGTATTAAGTAATTACATTTAAATTAAATAATATTAATATAAGTTTTAGTTGATGATGTGGAAAAGTTTGATGAAAATTAACCAATCAAGGGGGGCTGATGTGGCGGCTTGAGAGAGCCCCCCTTCTCCTATTATATATAGGATGATTATTTTCCTTGCTACTTTTTAAAACCCAAAAAAAAAGACAGGAACTTATAAATAATCACTCCTAATTTGGATCATACGTTAATGATAAACCTACCCATTTCTCTTACGGTTTATTGAACCCAATAAAATCACACACAAAATAAGCTTATTAATTTATTGGACTATTTGTTGTTGGTCGTATTTAAAATCCAAATATATTTCGAATATCCGATTCATAAAAACTAGTCACTCTTTCAAGAAGCATCTTTTGGTTTAGTTCAAAAAAAAAGAAGCATATTTGGCCAACCAAGTTGACTTTTAGATCTTGTCACGATCGATATAGTTGCAGAAGTATATTGTAACGCCAACAATATTAATCCAGCAAGTCAGCAACATATCAACTACCAAGTGGCATGCGCAGTTTTACGAAAAAGAAATTTACCCAATTTATTTTAACAATTTTATTAGAATCTTAGTCTTCTTTTATTTATTTGTTTAGGTGGTGAATTATATAGTACTTGTTCGTTTTTATATTGAAAGCGTGATTCTATTATAATTTTTACCATTCATAATATTTATTATTTTCATATTTTCACGTTTAAAAAAAAAATGATCCTGCTATATACAATTAGAATGTTAAAAATATATATTTTTAAATGTGATAGTTTACAATGTTGTAATTTTTCTATAAAATTTTGATCTAATTCAATTTTTTCATCAATATTTATTTTGATGTAAATTTTCTATAAAATTTTGATGTAATTTATTTATAAAATTTTGATATATTTTTTAAAAGTGATAGTTTACAAATGTTTTGCTATTCTGCTAATCATCTCATGTACTAGTGGAACCCTTATTACTCTCGGCCGCCGTGCTTAATCATTTTTGTGTTGGATGTTTTACAAGTTGGAAAATTTCTCCCAACATGATAAATAAATTGGATGATTTCAAGTGATAGTTTAAATTTCGTGGAAATATAGTGCTTGAAAACAATTAACCACATGCAATAACAGTAATATTTTTACCTAAATGAAAAACGAACATTATTAATATAAAATAAAATAAAAAGATTAAATGTTTTCATGCATCTCGTAAAAACTTAAATAAGATGATAATTATTAGATTTTAAAAGGGCAAAACGTTATCATACAGGCCACTGATTCAATTTCTAATGCTTATAACATCTAATATCATAATTTATTAATAGTAAAATTTATATTATTTTATTATTATAACATAATTCAATATTTTTATTTATAAACAATAGTTTTATATTATCTTATTATATAAATTTTCATACTCAAACATAATAATTAATATGATTGTGATATGCATAAGTCATTCGATAAAATAATGACATGTGTTAAAACTTTTTCAATTAGATTTTTCTACATACTAAATTGATCTTATCTTATCAACTTCAAAACTAATATTTCTAGATTTTTGAATAATTACAAAAATAAATTAAAATTTTAATTTTTTTTTAACGCTGTTTAATTATAAAGGCATGAAAGCCAAAGTACAAAACCAGAGTTTAAACAGTTATGCCAGTCGGCACCTTACAAACAGTAATGAAAACCATCAGCAGCAGATAGTTGGAGCATCGATACAGAGATCAAAGTTGCTCCACCTATATAATGGACAATGCGCAGCTCTTGCACAGTCAGATGTGATTTGCTTCAGCTTCAAGCAATTGTCTAAGCCAAGAGGGACCATCCCTCGCGACGTAAGATCGTAGCATGTGCCCCTGCGTCACACTATTAGCGATTAACATCGCTGCAGTATTACATGACTCATACGAATAGTCCAACGACCAGTAGCAAATACGGTTCAAGAGCAAAAAGATCTTGTTGATCAGTCCTTGCAGATGGGGGAAAAGGCATGGGTTGAGCATAGCCTCCCTTGCCCGAATAAGAGATGATTCAAAGATAACCCTATCCAGTTTCAAGCTGCTTACAGATTTTACTGCCCATAGGAGACTAAGGAGTTCAGCTTCCCATTCCGAGTTCACAAATGCATAGGAGCGTCTGCTGTGAAACAGAGTTTTCCCGTGGTGATTTCTGATCAGCCAAGCTGCACCTCCATTTCTGTTACCTTCTGACCAAGCTGCACCAAAATTACATTTCAAGACATTGGGAATTGGTTGCCTCCAAGTGACGTGGGGTCGGACAGGGAGAGTGGTTGACGGTGGGCTTAGTGGAAGGTGGTTGTTAACCTTTAACCAGATTTCTGCATCTTCTAAGGCTTTCCCGACTGTTGCTGCTGGTTCATACTTTGTATTTTCGAACATGAAGGCATTTCTCGTTTTCCATATCTGCCAGATAATCTATGGGAAAGACCATCTTACCTGTATTGGCATCTGTTGTCTGGAGCTACATTCGAGAAGGTAATGGAAGTTCAGAAACACTGAATTCACCGAAAATCCATGAGCAGGGAGCGTAAAACCAGAGAGGTTCCATACATCTTGTGCTGCTGGACAGTGAAAAAGAGTGTGACATATAGTTTCTGGGCCTAAACCGCAGACACTACATGTCATATCAGTTAGAACTTTTCTGGACACGAGCCTTTCTTTGACAGCTAGTGCCCCGGACAAAGCCTTCCACATAAAATGCTTAAGCTTTGGAGGGGTTTTAAGCTTCCATAGCTTTTTCCAGAGAGCTTTCTCAAGAGGTGGTGTTCTATGTTCCGGTGGTGTTTGAGCTTCAGTAATAGATTCAAGGAGCTTGTAACCACTCTTGGTATTATACCAACTTGTTGTTGAAAAACCCCAAATTAGCTCGTCTTGTCTGTTTCTGCATGGTTTGATACAACAAATTCTTGCGATATCATCCTCTGTAAAGACTTGGCGTAAGGCTGCAAGGTTCCATTGACCAGATTGCTCCTCTAAGAAGTCTGAAACTTTGAGAGTAAGGTCGATGATCGTGTCTTGTCTGTAGTTTGGAGGACGTGGAGTGGTGTCCATGATCCAGTTTTCCATCCATACATTAGTCTCTGTACCTGTCCCGATAGATTTGATCAAGCCTTTGGACAGGATCTCTCGGCCGTATAGGATACTACGCCAGGCATAGGAGGGTCGGTTGCCTAACGTACTATCTAACAGTGTACCATTCTTGAAGTACCGGTGTTTGAGGATTTGTGCAAGCAGAGACTCCGGTTGCTGCCAGATTCGCCAAGCTTGCTTTGCAAGAAGAGCTTGGTTGAATTTCTCTATTTCCCGGAATCCTAAGCCACCATTCTCCTTCGATTGACAGAGTTTTTTCCAAGCAACCCAAGATATCTTCTTACGATTATCACCACTGCTCCACCAGTACTGAATCAAGACGCTCGTAATCTTTTCACATAAATCCTTAGGCAATTTGAAACATGACATCACATATATGGGCATAGCTAGTCCAATGGATTTGATGAGGATTTCTTTGCCTCCCTGCGATAATGATTTTGAAAACCAGCCATTTACCCGTCCTTGTAATTTCTCTTGGACAAAGTTGAGCATTTGACGCTTCGATTTGCTGAAACACTCGGGAAGACCGAGATAAGTGCCTTCCCCTCCCTCTTTAGTAATTTCCAGTGCTTCCTTTACTGTGGTCTTGACAGACTCGGGGACTTTTGATCCAAATATAATGGATGACTTGGCCTTATTTATCATCTGACCTGATGCATCGCCATATATCTTCAAGCATGTCATAAGTTCCTTAGCTGCCTCCTCTGTTGCTTCGCACATAAGGAGGCTGTCGTCAGCAAAGAGCATGTGATGCACCGCAGGGCCTGTTCTACTCAGACGTATCCCATGCAGGTTTCCAGAGCTTTCCGAGTTGTTTAAGCAACTCACCAGCGCCTCTGCTGCAAGAATGAAAAGAAACGGAGATAAGGGATCGCCCTGTCTAATACCACGTTCTGGTTTGATGAATCCGTTAGTACGCCCATTCAACAGAATTGAGAATGAGACAGAGGTGATACATGCCATGATCCAACGAACCCAAATCCTGTCAAAACCGAGTTTCTCCAGCAATGTTTCCATAAAAGACCATTCCACACGATCGTAAGCCTTGGACATATCCGTTTTAACCGCCATGAAGTTCTTGGAAACATTGTCATTGGTCCTTAGACCATGGACCATTTCATGTGCAATTAATATATTGTCGGTGATTAACCTGCCGGTTACAAATGCTCCTTGCGTCTCTGAAATTAGATCAGGGAGGTGCGGTTTCAGTCTGTTGCATAAGATCTTTGAGATAATTTTGTAATGCACCGCACATAAACTAATTGGCCTCATGTCGGTCATACGAGTTGGGTTCTTTATCTTCGGCAGTAAGGTGAGATGTGTGTGGTTCCAGCCTGCCGGTAAAATGGAAGTAGAGAAGAAAGACTGTACCTCGCTCGTGATCGCTGGACCAACAATATGCCAACAGTTTTGGTAGAAAATACCTGTGAGCCCGTCTTCTCCCGGGGCGCTACTGCCTTTAATCGAGAATGCAGCGTTTTTAATCTCTTCGTCAGAGACCGGAGAAGTTAACTGCTCATTCATTTCCGGTGTTACTCTTGCGTGAAACCCATGGAACAGAGTTTCCAGATCAAAAGAATTCGAGCTCGAAAAGAGGTCCCTATAAAACTCCACAGCAATATTCCCTTTTGCACCCTCTGAAAAATGTTCGTGGCCTGTGTCATCGACCAACATTATAACTTTGTTTCGAATCTTCTTACCCTTCACACAATTCTGGAAAAAGGTGTATTGAGGTCGTCTTCTCTCAGCCATTGTTCCCGACTACGTTCTCTCCAGAATGTTTCCTCTTCTTTGTAGGCCAATGCAAGTTCTTGCTTAAGGATTTTCATCCGGTCCCTATTAGGCCTGACCTTTGCAACCTCTGCTTCCAAACCTTGCTGCAGTCTTTGAATCCGATTCCTAGAGTTCATGTTTGAACTTCTCTTCCAGCGAGCTAGCTCTTTACGGCATCTCATAATACGATCCATGACTGTACCAAGATCAGAGCTTGCCAATTCCCAACCGCGTTTTACCACATCTTCAAACCCCGGTTTCTTTAGCATCCTTTTGTCAAAATAGAAGCGACCTCTGTTGGTTTCATCTTCTGCTCGTGAGAAAGAGAGAAGGATTGGGCGATGGTCAGAAGCCCATAGAGAAAGATATTCCAAGTGATCTCTTGGGAAGAGCTGGTACCATTCGTCATTTCCGAAACATCGGTCAAGACGGCATTGTATCCAAATGTGATCCCTCCAGCCCGCCCAAGAGAAGCTGTTTCCGGAGCTTCGAACCTCTTTCAGCTTGCAATTTTCCGACATGTTTCGGAAACTCCAAAAAGTACTATCACGCCGGGCAGGGCCACCAAGCTTTTCATCGTTGCTCATTAATTCATTGAAATCACCAATTAAGACCCAAGCCTCATCTCTTCTGAGACCAATTCGAGTCAATTGATCCCATACAGCCTGTCTGTTGTCGCGGCAGGATCACCATAAACGCAGGAAATAAAAAAACACCAGAGAACCCAAAGTAACTTTCATATCAATAATCCTTGAGTTTTTTGATAAAATATTTATGTGTTAATAATACTGATCCAAAAAATAGAAAATGAAATAAATATAGGATTACATAATTCAAATATGATAAAAAAGGAAAAAAAATTTAGGATTACATCATTCAAATAGGAATCTGAGAATCATATTGTGAAAATAAATCTTTTTCATTTATATTTTGCCACATATTAAATTGATCTTATCTATTGTAGAAAACTAATATTACTAAATTGTTAAATAATTTTACATAAAAATAAATTTTTAATTTAATAAATATTTATGTGCTAATAGTATTGATCCAAAAAGATAGAAAAAAACAAATTTAGGATTACATAATTCAAATAGGATAGAAAAAAATATGTAATTATATAATTCAAATATGATAGAAAAATAAATAAATTTAGTATTACATATTTCAAATAGGAATATGAGAATTATATTGACTAAAACTTTTTCAATTAGATTTTTGCCACATATCAAATTGAACTTATCTGTTTTAAAAAAAAAAACTAATATTACTAGATTGTTGAATAATTTTACATAAAACAAATTAAATTTTTTAATTTAATAACATTTATGTGCTAATAATCTTGATCCAAAAAGATAGAAAGGGAAACAAATCTGGAATTAAATAATTCAAATAGGATAGAAAAGTTTGTTCAAAAAAGGGATATAAAAGGAAATAAATCTAGGATTACATCATTCAAATTGGAATATGAAAATCATATTGTTTGATAATAATAAAAATGATAAAATTTTGATTCATAATATGGAATAGAAAATGTTTTCAATAAAATTAGTATAATTTACATGCACCATATGCAGACACATTATTTTTAATACTAATATTTAAATTCTTCATGTAAGATTTATATTAAAATCTTATATTATTTATATAAATTATAAAATTCATGACATAAATTCATTATTTTATTTAGAAGATAATCCTTACAGTTGAGAAGTGCCTGGCGCTTAAAACGATTGCCTCACAAGCTTTTTAGAACACCGGCCGTAAGCATCATTACTTGTGCTAGTGGTGATTGAAACTTTCAAACCAACCGAGCGGTAAAATGCCGTGACAGATATTTTGTAAAATACCAAAACTATCCCTCACCGGTAACTATCATCGTCCCTTCCACGCCTCTGTTTTCTACTCTAAATCTGAATCTCTCTTCGTTGTTATTAGCTAGATTCTAGAGTTTTGAAGCAGAATCGGATCGGTTGCCATGGGGATTCTCCGGGATTCGATTCTCTGGTTAGTGGTTTTGGTGGTGGTATTGTTCTTGGTAAGAGTTGTTTTGTTCAAAACTGGATTGATTTACATGGTGAAGAAATGGCGGAGGAAAATCACCGATTGGTTTCACGTTGACCAGTTCTACAAATTCCCTGAGTTCAACGACAACTTGCAGGAGAATCAATTATACCGTAGAGTATACGCTTATTTGAATTCATTGAGCTCAATCGAAAATTCCGATTTCACCAACCTCTTCACCGGGAAAAAATCCAACGACATCATCCTCCGTCTAGATCGGAATCAGATGATCGGAGACGAGTTTCTCGGCGCTAGAGTTTGTTGGATTAACGGAGAAGACGATCAAGGTTCGAGGAATTTCGTTTTGAAGATTCGTAAAGCTGATAAACGGAGAATCCTTGCTCCGTATCTTCAACATATACACACAGTCTCGGAGGAGTTAGAACAGAGGAATATGGAGCTTAAGCTGTTCATGAACGTCGCCGGAAACGGGAGATGGAGATCGATCCCGTTTACTCATCCTTGCACCTTCGACAACATGGCCATGGAAGCGGATCTGAAGGAGAAGGTTAAATCGGATCTGGAATCGTTTCTCAAAGGGAAACAGTTTTACAATCGACTCGGACGAGTTTGGAAACGGAGTTACCTTCTCTACGGACCTTCCGGTACCGGAAAATCAAGCTTCGTCGCCGCGATGGCTAATCTGTTAAAATACGATGTTTACGATATAGATCTATCGAAAGTAACAGACGACTCAGATCTCAAGATGCTTCTGTTACAAACCACGTGTCGATCCGTGATCGTCATCGAGGATCTAGATCGGTTTCTCTCATCTAAATCAACGGCTCTGAGCATTTCCGGTATATTGAATTTCACTGACGGGATTCTGAGCTCATGCGCTGCTGATGAACGGATCATGGTGTTCACCATGACGGGTAAGGAACAGATTGATCCAGCGGTGCTCCGTCCGGGTCGGGTCGACGTTCACATCCATTTTCCGTTATGTGATTTCACGGCGTTTAAGGCGTTAGCTAATAACTACTTGGGATTAAAAGAGCACAAACTCTTCCCTCAAGTTGAAGGTATATTCCTTAACGGTGCGTCTCTAAGCCCCGCCGAGATCGGAGAATTGATGATCGCCAACAGAAACTCGCCGAGTCGAGCACTTAAATCTGTAATCAACGCTTTGCAAACCGACGGGGATAGGAGGGGAACTCCGGCTATTGGAAGGCGGTTGTTTCACGAAAGAACGCCGTCGGAAGATTACGAGGGAGAGGCGAGTGGACCTTTATGCGGCGGAGGAAGTTCGCCGGCGGTGAAGGAGTTTAAGAAGTTGTATGGACTATTGAGGTTGAAAAGCAACAGGAAATCTCAGTCGTTCGATCTGGCGCGGTAGCTAAGGAACGGTTCTTGATCTAAAACTTGGAAAGTCAACTGACAAGTGGAGGTCTGTAATTGGTTGTGAGAGTATGAACAAAAAAATGTTTTCTTAATTTTTAGTTGAAGATGTACATAAGTTTAACGATACATAATTATTTATGGTTTGGTCTTTGATTCGAAGGAAACACAGATTTTGAATTTTGAACCATTTTTTCTTCTTCCAAATAGATTAATTTGTAGTTTGAATACATCTGTGCAATGTAAATGTTTGTCTCAGAATCGGAAATTAAAGATGTACTTCTCAGGATGCCGGGTAACAAAGCTCTAGGACCCGACGATTACACAGCTGAGTTTTTTAAATCAACATGGGACACAGTGGGTAAAGATCTTACCATTGCTATACAGTCGTTTTTCTAGAAGGGTTTCCTGCCAAAAGGTCTCAACGCAACAATTCTTGCTTTGATTCCTAAGAAAGAAGAGGTTTCAGAAATGAAAGACTATCGCCCGATATCATGCTGCAATGTTTTGTACAAGATAATCTCAAAAATCTTGGCGAATAGGATTAAAGGTATACTCTCGAAGATGATAACTTGGAATCAATCGGCTTTTGTCCTAGATAGGCTGCTTGTGGAGAATGTCTTGCTTGCAACGGAGTTAGTGAAGGATTATCACAAGGACTCGATTAGTCCTAGATGTGCAATGCAAATTGACATATCCAAAGCATTCGATTATGTCCAGTGGAGTTTCCTGTTAAATGCGCTAAAGGCCATGTATTTTCCTGAGCAATATATCCATTGGATCAGATTGTGTATATCTACTGCTTCGTTCTCAGTCCAAGTAAATGGAGAGCTGGTGGGGTTCTTCCAAAGCGAGAGAGGTCTGAGGCAAGGTTGTGCCTTATCACCATATTTGTTTGTAATATGTCTCAATGTTCTCTCCAGAATGCTTGATCGAGCAGCCACACAAAGGAAATTTGGCTACCATCCAAGGTGCAAAAACATATCCCTTACACACATTTGTTTTGCTGATGACTTGATGGTGTTTACTGATGGAACCAAGAGGTCAATAGAAGGAGTCTTGGACGTCTTTAAAGTGTTTGCAGAATGCTCAGGCTTGCGGATCAGTCTGGAGAAGTCGAAACTCTTCATAGCTGGGGTGAATGCAAACAATCAAAGCGAGATCCTATCATGCTTTCCGTTTGCAGCTGAACAATTACCAGTGCGTTATCTTGGGCTTCCCCTGCTCACAAAGCGCATGACAATAGCAGATTACTTACCTTTGATCGAGAAAATACGGAAACGTATGAGCTCATGAACAGGAAGATTTTTGTCTTATGCAGGAAGGCTCCAGTTGATCAATTCAGTGATAATGAGCCTAACAAATTTTTGGATGGCTGCTTTCAGGCTTCCAAGCAGCTGTTTAAAAGAGATTGAGAGATTGTGTTCAGCTTTTCTCTGGTCTGGGCCAGAACTTAACACAAAAAAGGCGAAGATCAGCTGGCAAGAACTGTGCAAGCCAAGAACGAAGGGGGCTTGGGTTTACGATCCTTAAAAGATGTGAGCACAGTCACTGGTCTAAAACTGATCTGGAGACTCAACTCAAATCAAAAGTCGCTATGGGTAAGTTGGGTGCGAACATACCTTATACGGAAAGGCACCTTCTGGTCCATCAAAGATAATCCCACAAATGGCTCTTGGATGTGGAAAAAACTACTCAAACTCAGAGACATGGCGAAACAGTTTCATAAAATGGAAGTTAAGGGCGGAAGAGAAACCTCATTTTGGTATGATCAGTGGTTTGATCAAGGGAGACTTAAACACCTTCTAGGAGACAGAGGTGTGATTGAACTGGGAATAAATGCACACTCGTCAGTCGCTGATGCTATCCTGCGACCTCGGAGAAGAAGCCATCGCCACCAGCTACTTAATGACATTGAAAGGAGTTTGGTAGAGATTAAAAACCAGAGGGACAAGGGACAGGATATCGCTTTATGGAAGAACAAAGAAAACAAATATAAAGCCAAATTCTCCTCAAAGGACACTTGGTCTCAGGTATGCACAACACATCCTGTTTGTGATTGGAGCAGCGCGATATGGTTTAAACATAGTACCCCAAAGTTCTCTTTTCTGCTATGGATTGCTGCCCACAACAGACTGTCAACAGGGGATAGGATGCTGAAGTGGAACAGTCAAATTGACGCTACATGTATCCTCTGTAAGGTGCACATTGAAACGAGGAAGCACTTGTTTTTTGAATGCAATTACACTTCGGAAATCTGGGACACTTTGGTCAGAGAGTTACTAAGAAATGACTACACAGTGATATGGGACGAGATTATTAAACTAGCATCGACATCATCCCTCAGTGGCACAAGAAAATTCCTTCTCAGATATGCTCTCCAAGCTTCAGTCCATGCTATATGGAGGGAGAGGAACTCTCGCAAACATGGTAGTGAGCCGATCGCAGCCTCTGCAATTCTGCGGTTCATAGATAAAGGAATACGTAATAGATTGACCACAATCAAAGATGAAGGGAAGCAAGAGCTACAAGACGGATTTCAAATCTGGTTTCAAACCAGAAGAACACCTTGAAGACATATTCTTTGTTTTTCAGTTTCTTAATTTTTTTAACATAAGTCATAGGCTTCTAAAGTTGGAAACTCTTTCAAAAAAAATACATTCGCTGTAACACATATTTGATTGAATAAATTTTACATTCATTCAAAAAAAAAAAAAATGTTTTAGAAGTTTTTAAATTCTTGAACTAACATTATAATTGGCTGATTAGGTGTAGACTATATACCTAATGATTATACTCATTACCATTCTTTGTTGCATAAGTTGTGTTGATTTTGAAGATTATTTGGCTTTGGTTTTATTTGGTAACTTGTTGAGTGGCTAAATTGTATCTAAAACGCCGAGATTTTTTTTTTTTGACGTCAAACGCCGAGATTCTTTAAGTATTGCGTTTTAATGTTATTTCGTCCGTAATTTACCAATGAAAACTAATAATTTTTTTTTACAAATAATCTAAGTAAATTTTATTTTTCTATTTAATGATTTTCTGGATTTTTTTTAAATGCAGACTTGCTTGAAGCATGCCTACGAATCACTCGGAGTTTTATTGAAATTTTATTTGTTGTTTTGTTGCTTTTTTATGCCTCAAATTTTGATTTTCTACTACACATGGAACGCCTCTACATCTCTTGTACACCAGCCTTTACATACATGCAGGCATGCAGCTGTTGTATATATATTTAGCTAATTTCTAGTGGGAACAAGATTTTCTCTATTGGCTTATCGATAGCATTGTATTTGTACGACTGGAGGGATTGTCACTCTTTGTGCTACATTTTCTGTTGTGTATTTTGAAGATGAACGGGATTCTGAACACCTGCAATCCACTGTCCACAAGCTTGATGATTAATTACCCTTTTGGATATCAGAAACGCAGGTTAATTATCAGTCGAATGTGCAAATGTACATATGTTTTCTGGTTGCTTTTCCGTGAAGCTCTCATCACTTTGTTTCCTTTGTAGGAAAAAAGTTCTTGATCCTCGTCTGGTTTTTAGGGTGAACGCGGCAGGCCTCGTAGTGATGGGAAGGCAATTACAATTTAGAAGCATACAAAGACATTGTTTGTCATCAACTTGGATCACCCATTATAAGAGCATGTTTATCAATGGTTCTTAAGGGGTTCTTAAGGGTGGGGTTCTTAACTATTCACGTGGGTCCCACGTGAATAGTTAAGAACCCGGTTTCTAAAAATTCTTATTTAAGAACCGGTTCTTACACTGTTCATGACACGTGGCAGCCTGTCATTCGTCTATTTTTTTCGTTTTTTTTTTTTTTTACACTTTTCCCTAAGAACCCCATGAGGGGTTCACCACTAATCATGCTCTAACAAAAGAACACGACATAAAAGCACTTTGAACCCTATGGTAAAGTCCTCAACGTACGTACCAAAGAAGGTAGATATCTAGTCCTGATTTGGATGTAAATGGACTGGGAAAGGCCCCAAAAGTTTCAGTAATCATTTTAGTCGCAGCTTCGACGTCGTTGTGTAAACTATTGCGATCGAGGAAAAAAAGTTTACACAAGGAATAAAAAACCTATAAGGAATCGGTGTATAAACTTTTTTTTTGTCAACGCTTGAATTATAAGTGACCTATATAACCAGGTCATGGCCAAAATTTGAGGGTTACAAAAAGATCAAACACAGAAAAATACAAAAACCAACTTTTGTGTAGATATAGAGTTTACGAAGCTAAAACATAGCCAAAAACCAAGATCAAAGGTCATAAAACATCAAAGAGAAACTGTTCTCTTATTTGAAAAAAATTCTGCGAGCCAAGAGGGATGGTCAGCCGCTACAAACGAGCTGAAGCGACCATCAAAGGTAATCGTTTACGCAATGAAAGTGGCTTCTCTATTTGAAGAAACACATTCCGACTTCAGATCCCACTCTGATATGTTGGACAGACCTGCCAAAGATTCAGCAGCCAAAAAGCAAAGGAGGGCCAAGCCTCTGGACGGAGAACAACAAAGACCAGATCCGCTGCATCGAAAGCAAATATTACCCGGTTTTTCTTTAAGGAGATCATGTCCTGAATAGCCCACAAAAACCTTTAACTTGGAACTGAAGCTTCGAATCAATACGTAAGAACATCCAGCGACTGTGCAGAATCACCACTCCTTGAGAGTTTCTAAGGGCATCTCCAACCCACCTCTATTTTTGTTTCTATACTCTATTTTAGAGTAGAATCTTCTCCAACTCACCTCTATATTCATTTCTAAAATAGAGATTGCTATATTTTCCTCTATATTTAGAGGAACTCTATTTTTTCCTCTATAATAGAGGTGAACTTTTTTATTTATAAAATGAACCTTCAACTTTTAACCTTTTTTTTATGAACAAAACAAATAAAAACTGTTATTAATAATTAATAATATCAAAATATTAATATATTATAATTAATATAATTATTTATTATATATTTAATATAAAATTTTAAAAATTAAAATTAAAATTTATATGTTTGTTGAAAAATGTATTGATCATTTGTCAACAATAATATATCAATGTTGATAGTTAAACAAAAATATATTATATTTTATATAATTAAATTTAATTTTCTTTATTTTAGAAATATTTAATTTAAATCATATTATAATTTTATAAAAGTTTTATAAAAATATATAATAAATGGGTTAATTTTTAATTTTATAAAAAATGTACTAATACTATAATAAAATTAAGAATCTTTGAAAGAATATTTCATTTTAGAGGTAAAAATAGAGGAATACATTGAAATAAATTTTACCTCTATTTTAGAGTTCCTCTATTTTAGAGGCAAATATAGAGGAATACATTGTAGATGTTCTAAGGACCCATGCCACTCCTAACCGAAAAATCGGTGTATAAACACCTCACTTGTTTTTTCCATGAGTATTGTATAATGAATGATATCGAGTCATTATAAAATTATGAGACATGTCCTTTTATTCCTTCGATTTCTTTGGGCAGAAGATAACAGCTTTGTATATTTCTAAAACAATATATAGTTGACTCGATGGATCCGTTGCGTTATGCTTTTCTTAATAATTTTGAATAAAGCGACCATGCGCAGATAAATGTAGATTTGTTATAGACTACGGGAATATCGCGTTTGATTTTATCTTAGATATTTAAATGTGATTAAGTGTATTATTCAAATATAGTCAGTAATTAAATAATCAAAACAATACAAAACCCAATGAAAAATCATGTTTGGTTGGCGGGCACTATAAAGTGGGCATCTACATCCGCATTTCAAGCCAGCTACTAATCATCATGTGTTCATACACATAATTATCCTCATATATAGTACAATATACTATCCTAACAAAAGTATACTTGTGTACATTATTTGAAAATTTATAACTTTCTACTACACATCAACTTTTAATGGTTATGGTCAAATTTATTAATATTTATTCTTTCTAATGTTGCAAGTTGACACATAATTATGTAGCGTTAACAGTTTTATATATTCTAAATTGGATTCCCATCATGTTATTCCCTTTTCAAAAAATAAATTGAGATAGGTGAACGTAATATAAAATATTGAAAAATTTCGTGATCTGGGGGTTGTGTTAATTGAAAGCACGATAAAAACTTGAAAGAAAACGAGAATAAAACTTTAAACTTTCATATTCAGATTTTTTAAGAAACTGCCGATTACAACTTAAGTTTTTTATACTCAAAACACAAAACCCTAGTTTTCTTCACTATTTGTCAGCACATCAAATCGATTAGATGTGGTGATTTGCTGACCGGTATCGTACGTTTGTGGTCCTGCCTCTGCTTTGTACGATTCTCTGTTCTTCATTGCAGAGACGACCGTTGCATCGAGAAGGAGATACTCTTTGGGCTTCTGTATTCCACTGTTGGGTTTCTCAATTTGACTCAGGTCCAAATTCATCACTTCAGGTTTGCTTGTTTCAGGTTTAACGGTTTCTTGACGAGGAAGCTCCTTCTTAGGCTTCCAAATCAGCTGAGTTCTGCTCACAGTCCCCCGTAAACTTAGTGTGGGTGGTGAATCCACACCAAATTTGAACCAAAGATCCATGAAGCTTTGGATGGGAAGGGATTTTGTAAAAATATCAGCTAGTTGATAAGCTGAACTGATGTGATGAACAAGTGTTCCCAAAGCAACTCTCTCTCGAACATAGTGAAAATCAGTCTCAAAGTGTTTCGATCGTTTGTGCAATGCTGGATTTGCAGATAAGAAAACAGCGGATTGATTATCACAGTAAACTTTTGGTGGTGAGGTCTGAGTTACACCAATGTGACGAAGAACATTGCCTAACCAAGTCAGTTTCACTGCAGTGTCAGAGAGGGCTCTGTATTCGGCCTCAGTGGAGCTGCGAGAGACTGAATCCTGCTTCTTTGCAGACCAGGATATGATATTGGATCCCAAGAAGTTACAAAATACACTAGTTGAACGTCTTGTTTCCGGACAGCCCGCCCAATCACTGTCACAATATGCACGTAAGGTAAAATCAGAGTTGTTGTTGAAGGAAATACCATAGTTTGTTGTTCCTCTAAGATATCGCAGTATTCACTTCAGGAGACGAAAATCAGACATCCGTGGAGCATGCATCTTCTGGCAAATATAGTTTACAGAGAATTGAATACCAGGTCGTGTAAGCGTAAGATACTGTAATTTCCCTGCTAAAGATCGAAAGTAAGTGGGTTCCAGAAAGAGCTCTTCCTGGTGTGGCTCTTCATGTTGCGTTGCTATGTTGAGCTGAAGAGGCAGTGGCGTAGCGATGGGCGAGCAACCTGCCATGTCTGCAATCTGCAATAAGTCTTATGCATATTTAGCTTGATTAAGAAACAGCCCACCTTCATGGAAATGAGCTTGAACTCCCAAGAACTAGTGAAGAGGTCCCATATCCTTCATCATGAACTGAGTTTGCAGGGACTTGAGAAGCTTGTCAATGAGAGTGTTGTTGTTCCCTGTCAATACCATATCATCAACATAAAGCAGCAACAGTATAATGTCATCATTCTGTTGATAAACAAACAATGACGGATCAAGTTTGCTGCAGATAAAACCAAATTCCAGGAGGTAATCACTGAACTTATTAAACAAGGCCCGAGGTGCTTGCTTTAAGCCGTATATTGCCTTGTGAAGCTTGCAAACGTATCCAGGTTTCTCAGGATCAATGAAGCCCGGAGGCTGATGCATGTAAACCGTCTCGGTTAAGTCACCGTGTAAGAAAGCATTGGTGACGTCAAGTTGTTTAATAGCCCATTTGTGTTTTGTTGCAACATCAAGAACCAGTCGCACTGTTGCAGTCTTTACAACCGGACTAAAGGTTTCCAAGTAGTCAATTCCTTCTTCTTAGTTGAAACCTTTAACAACTAATCGAGTTTTAAGTTTGTCTAAGCTTCCATCAACATGTAACTTGGTTCTAAAGACCCATTTGCATCCAAGTATGTGCATGTCTGGTTGGTAAGGAACCAGAGAGAAAGTCTTAGATACAGCTAAGGATTCCATTTGAGATGCCATTGCTGATGTCCAACCAGAATGCTTCAGAGCAGCAATGATGGTTTTTTGTTCTGGAGGAGTAGACTTGATAGATAGCAAAACATATCTTGGGTTTGGTTTCTTAACTCATGCTTTCAGGCGAGTAGTCATAGGATGAGTTGACACAACAGACTCAGATGTCTGATGAGAGTTGGTCCCTGTGCAGGTAGACACAACATCGGTAGAAATAGCAGTTGTAGTTGGAGATACTAATGGAGGGAAATCATGATTTGAAAACAAATGCGCAGGTTCTGTTGCAGGCGTGACAGAGACTTTAGTAACTGCAGCAGGTTGAATGGATAAATCAGCACAGGAAGGTAACGATGCACCAACTGATTGTGCTGTCGCATGTGGTTGATTGGCAGACATGTCAGTGTCATGTTGCAGCAGTGATGGGAGTGTGATGCAAGGTGTTTTCTGCGATGGTAAAACAGAAGTTGATGGTATAAGAATTGGAAAAACAGCCTGTTTAACCACAGATGGCTCCACGTTTGCATTTGCATTTGACTGTGAATCAGACTCTTTCAGAAAACTTCTTTGCCAAGCTTGAAGCAGAGGAGTAGAAGTCTTGCTTTGAAAATGAGAGAAGACCGTTTCAAAAGGAAAAACAGATTCATCAAATAGGACATGGAGACTTATGTAAACCCGGCCAGTAGGTGGATAAATACAACGATACCCCTTGTATTTATCGTTGTATCCCAGAAAAACACACTGTAAAGAGCGAGTGTCAAGTTTTGTAGAGGCATAAGGTCGCAGAGATGGATAGCAAGCGCAGCCAAATGTTCGGAGTTATGTATAGTCTGGTTTCTTAGAGAAAAGAACTTCATAGGGACTCTGTTTTTGAGGTAGAGTCGATGAAAGGAGTATGTTACTCAGAAAACTCACAGTAAAGAAAGCCTCGACCCAATATACTTGGGGAGATTTACATTCAAACAACATTGATAGCCCAAGTTCAGTGATGTGCCGATGCTTTCGTTCCGCAATTCCATTCTGTTGCGGAGTATGCAGACATGACACAAGCTGCTTGATTTCGGAGTTTGTAAGATGAGTCACAAATTGTTTACTGGTAAACTCACCACCTCCATCGCATTGGAAGGTTTGAATTTTGAGACTGAATTGATTTTCAAAAAATGCTTGAAACATGACAAAGATGGAGTAGAAGTCTGATTTCAATCTCATAGGATAAAACCAGCAAAATCTGGAATAGTTATCAATAAAAACTACATAGTAGTGAAACCCCTGAATATAACAAGCTGGAGAAGGTCCCCACAAATCACAGTGAATTCTTCCAAGGGGTCGAGTAGCCATAAAAACTGAAGGAAGAAAGGGAAGCCTAGCACTCTTTCCAAGCTGACATGAGACACACAACTTGTTGGTGACTTTATTGATGTCGATAGCTTTATTCTTAGATATGAGTTGAAGGATTTATGAACTTGGATGGCCCAACCTTCGGTGCCAGACTTCATCACTGGTGGACATTTGACGTGTGGAGTAGCAGACAGTGAAGGCAGGGTTCTCCAGCACATAGAGATCTTCAAACTTGGGGCCTTTTGTCAGAATTTGGTTTGTCTGTTTGTCCTTAACATACACACCATCAAAGTCAAAAACAAACTCACAAGGATAATCAGAGGTTAATTTAGACACATATAAGAGTAATTTTGCTATGTTAGGACAAACTAAGACTCCCTGTAATGATAATTTACCTGACATAGAGTGAAGTGGAACTGAGCCAATGTGTGTTATGTTGGGAATGTCCTGAAATCTATTTGTACTCACTCTGAGAGAAAGTCGTGTTGTCGAGATGAGACAATCATATGACACTAGGTAGTCATAACGCTTTGCTAGAAGCCACTTATGATCAATGAGTTGAGAACTCATTGCTAGTGTTATATGATCCTACAGGGTCACACACCTAAGCAAACTGGACATTGCATGAGAGGATGATCATTAATGTAATGATCGGGTGAATGCATATTTGATATGCATTCAATATCGACATTTCTGGGCGATGTCGATCGATACACTAAGAGTATCGGTCGACATAGATTGGCCGTGTCGATCGACACATAGAGTGTGTCGGTCGACACAACTCACGGATTGACGGATTAAATTGGTTTAATCATTAGTTAATCCCGAGGCGGTTTAAGTCGACATATATAAGATATATGGTCGACCTAAACTCGTTTCTAACCTAATTCACAGCCACCAGAAACAGAAAAGAAACCTCTCTGAGATTAGATCTCAAAAGGCACTAGCATCCCTTCCTGTTCAGCTTGTGTGCGTGTGGATACCGTAGAGGCGCAGCATTTGAGGCGCTCTAGATCTCGATTATCTGCAAATAACTTCCGCTGCTAATCACCAGGTAATCTCCAGATCTGATAGATTCAATTACATGAACCTGTAGATCCTAGGCTCGGAATTCAGACTAGGATTGCCTAATTGGATTAGGAATCTGCTAGAAATTCCTTCGGTGGTATCAAAGCTTTAGGGTTCAATTGAATCTGTGGCATGTTGATTAGATTAGTTGAATCTGGATCTCTGTATAGTTGATACAAGCATGCTGAAATTCGTTTTTGATTAAAATCTAGTTTTAGGGTTTTAACTTGAAAAACGATTAGGGATTATCACCCTGTGTCGATCGACACCAAGCGGGTATCGGTCGACACAGAAGGATAACCCGAATAAAACTTTTCGCCTAGTGTCGATCGACACAAGAGTTGTATCGGTCGACTTAAACCTCGCGAGATTGATGAACCGGTTCAATTGGATTGGACCGGTTATCGAGCTTGGTTAAATGGTTAGAATTGCGATTGATTTGATTAGGTTGGTATCGACCGATGCTAGTGTAGCATCGATCGACACCGACTGGTATTCGAAACCGGATCAATTGGATTGATCGGTTATCGCGGATTGCTTTTGGTTATTCTGTATCGATCGACACTATAGTAGTGTCGGTCGACATAAGATTCGATGATTGGGTTTTGGAACCTGCAATCACAGAACCAAAGCATGATAAATCAATTTATTATAAGAACTAAAACATAATAAAACTGAACGTTTTAATGATTCCGTTCCTCAATCAAATATCAAGTGATACTTGATGTCTTTCCAATCTTGTCGACTGTCAAGACTCGTTTCATTGAGTGATAGGCTTGCAGTGCAAGGTGTCCACAATTACATGAGTAAGGCAGGAAGTAATCGTGTTGATGGGCTTGCAGTGCAAGGCGTCAACAATTATATGACTGAAAAGATTGGTTTACTTGACTGGGCCATCAAAATCGTTTTGGGCTCAGAGACATCAGGTGGATTTGACATAAGATGTCAGTCCACAACCAAGAGTTATGTTGGATATAACTAGCAAGGTTGTTGCTTACCTAAATAGCTAAAGTTGAGTGATAGCCAGTGGCTCACTTGAATTTAGTAAAATATGGGTCTTGGATCATTATATTCATCTGAGGAAGCATTGATTGAATATAGTGCGAGCTTTCTTAAAAGTTAAGATTTCTCAATTCTTGAACATCATAACTAAACCTTTTTCTTTTCTATGTTATCAGCTATGACTACTACTCATAATAATTATTTCTCCCTGCGATCCGTCCTTGAGAAGGACAAGTTAAATGGATCGAATTTTCTCGAATGGTATCGGAACTTGAGAATTGTTCTCAAGCAGGAGAAGCGGGACTATGTCCTTGAAAATGTTCTCCCTGAAAAACCGAGATCCAATGCTGCACATGCAGAAAGGAGTGCTTGGGACAAGCATTCCAATGATGTGGTCGATGTGAATTGTCTCATGTTGGCTACCATGAACTCGGACTTGCAGAAGCAATACGAGAACGTGGAGTCGCCAGTGGAGATGATTACTAGCCTGAAAAGCATGTTTCAGGAGCAAGCACGAACTGAGAGATACCAGACGGTTAAATCTCTCATTGAATGCAAGCTACCAAAGGATAGTCCAGTAAGTCCTCATGTCATTAAGATGATGGGTTATATTGATAACCTGGGGAGGCTGGATTGTCCCATTAGCCAAGAGTTGGCTACTGACATCATCCTGCAGTCACTGCCGTCAAGTTATGATCAGTTTGTTATGAACTATAACATGAATAACTTGACAAAGACGTTGACTGAGCTGTATGGCATGCTCAAGACAGCTGAGCCAAATATCAAGAAGGGCACTCCTAATGTACTTATGGTACAAGGGGGTAAGAAGTTTAAGAAACTTGGCAAAGGCAAGGGAAAGGGCAAGGCAGTCCCGGTTGAGAACCAGGACACGCCTGCGCCAGCCCCGAAGCCCAAGCCGGGCCCATCTGAGACTGATAAGTGCCATTACTGTAAAGAGCCTAGGCATTGGAAGAGAAATTGCAACAAATTCTTGGAAGAGAAGAAGAAGAAGAAGAAGACTTTCGAGACTTCATCTTCAGGTATTTATGTTATAGAAGTAAATGTTACCACTTCTGGTTCTACTTCTTGGGTATTGGATACCGGCTGTGGTGCTCATATTTGTACAAATATGCAGGGCCTAAGCAACAGTAGGACGTTGGAAAAGGGACAAGTGGACCTGCGTGTGGGGAATGGAGCAAGAGTTGTTGCATTAGCCGTAGGAACATTTAACTTGTCTTTACCTTCTGGTTTGGTTTTAGAACTTCATAATTGCTACTATGTACCTGCTATAAGCAGAAATATTATTTCTATTCCTGTTTTGGATTTGGAAGGATATCAGTTTTCAATTAAGAATAAATGTTGTTCTTTTGATTACAATGATATGTATTATGGTAGCAGCCCATTAGAGAATGGGCTTTATGTTCTAAACCAAAGCACATAAATCTATAACATTAACACCAAGAGATTCAAATCAAATGACACGAATCGGACTTTTCTATGGCATTGTCGTTTGGGCCACATAAACGAGAAACGGATTCAAAAGCTCCATAGTGATGGGCTTTTGGGCTCATTTGATTATGAATCATGTGAGAAATGTGAATCTTGTTTACTAGGCAAAATGGCAAAGGCGCCTTTCAACAAACAAAATGAAAGGGCCAGTGACCTATTGGGCCTTATACATACAGATGTATGCGGCCCAATGAGCACAAGTGCCAGAGGAAATTTTCGATACTTCATTACCTTCACTGATGATTTCAGCAGGTATGGCTATGTCTATTTAATGAGACACAAGTCGGAATCCTTTGAAAAGTTCAAAGAGTTCCAAAATGAAGTACAGAATAAGCTTGGCAAAAGTATTAAGGCTCTTCGATCAGATCGTGGAGGAGAATACTTAAGCCAAGAATTCAGTGATCATTTGAGAGATTGTGGAATTGTTTCACAACTCACTCCTCCTGGAACACCACAATGGAATGGCGTGTCTGAGAGGAGGAATCGGACTTTATTAGATATGGTTCGATCAATGATGAGTCTCTCAACTCTTCCATTATCCTTTTGGGGATACGCTCTAGAAACGTCTGCGTTTACACTTAATAGGGCTCCGTCAAAATCAGTTGCAAAGACACCACATGAGATGTGGACTGGAAATGTTCCAAATGTGTCTTTCCTGAAGATTTGGGGTTGTGAAGCTTATGTTAAGCGATTAATTGCAGATAAGCTCGAACCCAAATCTGATAAGTGCTACTTCGTTGGTTATCCTAAGGAAACCAAGGCATACTACTTTTACAACCAATCCGAGAACAAAGTGTTTGTTGCTCGGAACTGCGTTTTTCTTGAGAGAGAGTTTCTTTCCAAGAGAAACAGTGGGAGTAAAGTACAACTCGAAGAAGTTCGAGAACCGCAGGAAAATGTTCAACCCATAGAGGAAGAGCAACAGTTGGATCTACAAAGAGTTGTAGACCCAACGCCTGTGGAGCCAGAAATTCGTAGATCCGAAAGGATCCGTCACGAACCCGAGAGATATGGATTTCTCGTAACCAATTATCATGATTTATTGATCATTGACAGTGACGAGCCCGCGAATTACGAAGAAGCGATGATGAGCCCTGACTCCGAAAAGTGGTTGAAAGCTGCTGAATCTGAAATGGGATCCATGTCACAGAACCTAGTATGGACTTTGGTTGATTTACCCGATGGTGCAAGACCCATTGAGTGTAAATGGATTTTCAAGAAGAAAATTGATGTGGATGGAAATATTCAGATATATAAAGCAAGGCTGGTGGCAAAAGGTTTCAAACAAATTCATGGTATAGACTATGAAGAAACCTATTCACCTGTAGCCATGCTTAAATCCATTCGGATTCTCCTAGCAACAGCTGCTCGTTATGATTATGAGATCTGGCAAATGGACGTGAAAACAGCTTTCCTTAATGGAATTCTGGAAGAGGATGTGTACATGACACAGCCCGAAGGTTTCATCGATCCTAATGCTGCTAGGAAAGTATGCAAGCTTCATCGATCCATTTATGGATTGAAGCAAGCATCTCGGAGTTGGAATCTTCGTTTTGATGAAGCAGTCAAAGAGTTTGATTTCATCAGAAGCGAAGAAGAACCATGTGTTTACAAGAAGACTAGTGGGAGCGCTGTTGCATTTCTCGTATTGTATGTAGATGACATACTTCTCCTCGGAAATGACGTTCCGTTGTTACAGTCTGTTAAGACTTGGCTCGGAAGTTGTTTTTCAATGAAAGACATGGGAGAAGCCGCGTATATTCTTGGAATAAGAATCTATAGAGATAGATTAAACAAGTTAATTGGACTGTGTCAAGACACTTATATCGATAAAGTCTTACACAGATTCAGAATGCAAGATTCCAAGAAGGGCTTCATACCAATGTCTTATGGCATAAGTCTCAGCAAGAAGCAGTGTCCTGAGACACCTGCTGAGCGAGAGCGCATGAGTCGGATTCCCTATGCCTCGGCGTTGGGATCCATCATGTATGCCATGCTCTGTACTCGTCCAGATGTTGCTTGTGCTTTAAGCATGACGAGTAGATACCAATCGGATCCAGGTGAAAGTCACTGGACAGCAGTCAAGAATATTCTAAAGTATTTGAGAAATACTAAGGATAAATTCTTGGTGTATGGAGGAAGTGATGAGCTGGTAGTAAGTGGTTACACAGACGCAAGTTTCCAGACAGACAAAGATGATTTCCGATCACAATCTGGTTACATCTTCTGCCTGAATGGCGGTGCAGTAAGCTGGAAGAGTTCCAAGCAGGACACTGTAGCAGATTCCACAACTGAAGCTGAGTACCTCGCTGCTTCTGAAGCGGCAAAGGAGGCTGTTTGGATCAAGAAGTTCATCACTGAACTTGGTGTGATTCCTAGCATTTCTGAGCCAGTGGCTTTGTATTGTGACAACAATGGAGCCATTGCGCAAGCAAAGGAACCTAGATCACACCAGAAGTCCAAACACATAGAAAGGCGATATCACCTTATCCGTGATATTGTGAATAGAGGAGATGTGAAGATCAGCAGAGTCCCTACGGATGAGAATGTTGCTGATCCGCTGACCAAGCCCCTCCCAAGGCCTAAGCATGAGTTTCATACAACTGCTGTAGGCATTAGATTTCTTAAGATATGATCTTGATTTCAGTGGGAGTTGTATTTGTTTTAGTTATGACATGATGTTCACAAAGACATAATAGTTATGTTATTTTAATGAAATTGTTTCAGTATTATTTAATTGTGTTATTAAATAAGAGTCTCAAAAGTAATTTATGATATTTTATAGGTCATCAAGTATGTGACTTGATCATGAAACCCTATAACCAATAAATGACATAAATTATAAATGGTCCCTGGTCGAGGTTGTTAACGTGGGACATTAACAACCACGTGAGACTAGTATGTGAGGTGACTGATGACCATGTTTCATGGAGTCATTAATAAGTGTATTAAAGTCAATCACATGGATATGTGTTAGAGAACACATGATCGGACTTGACCCGTTAATGAGAACTCTACAAGATGTTATATGAGTGTCATAAGAGTTTCTCATTACGACTATAGAGTATAGTCCTAAGACCTGAGTTCATCATGTCCTCTCTTATATGGATTGGTTCGTCTTGACTTTGTCAAACGTCAGCCGTAACTGGTGATCATAAAGACACTGATTAGGCGTATCATGAAGTATAAAAGAGACATGGATGGAACAAGATGGAATTTGTACCTCCTATATAACAGGAGTTAAATATCTCTGGGCCTATCGAAGATTTGATACTGGAAATGCGTGGCCGCGCTCAAACGAACTGATTGTCAGTTGTTTGTTTTTCATCAGTATAAATCGGGATTCGATAAACGTGATCTAGCTTGATAAGGATGACACAGTTCTTGCCTTATGCTAGATTGAGATATGGATACAAAGGGATTAAAATGGAACAGACGATTCCAGTACAAGTGGGAGATTGTTGGGAATGTCCTGAAATCTATTTGTACTCACTCTGAGAGAAAGTCGTGTTGTCGAGATGAGACAATCATATGACACTAGGTATTCATAACGCTTTGCTAGAAGCCACTTATGATCAATGAGTTGAGAACTCATTGCTAGTGTTATATGATCCTACAGGGTCACACACCTAAGCAAACTGGACATTGCATGAGAGGATGATCATTAATGTAATGATCGGGTGAATGCATATTTGATATGCATTCAATATCGACATTTCTGGGCGATGTCGATCGATACACTAAGAGTATCGGTCGACATAGATTGGCCGTGTCGATCGACACATAGAGTGTGTCGGTCGACACAACTCACGGATTGACGGATTAAATTGGTTTAATCATTAGTTAATCCCGAGGCGGTTTAAGTCGACATATATAAGATATATGGTCAACCTAAACTCGTTTCTAACCTAATTCACAGCCACCAGAAACAGAAAAGAAACCTCTCTGAGATTAGATCTCAAAAGGCACTAGCATCCCTTCCTGTTCAGCTTGTGTGCGTGTGGATACCGTAGAGGCGCAGCATTTGAGGCGCTCTAGATCTCGATTATCTGCAAATAACTTCCGCTGCTAATCACCAGGTAATCTCCAGATCTGAAAGATTCAATTACATGAACCTGTAGATCCTAGGCTCGGAATTCAGACTAGGATTGCCTAATTGGATTAGGAATCTGCTAGAAATTCCTTCATGTTATAGGCAGAAAGTTCCTATCAGCCACCATAACACTATCATTTCCCTGATATCGCTGTGAAGATTGCAAGTTTTGAGGGTTGTTGGTTACATGTGATGATGCTCCAGTGTCCGGGTAACACTCAATGCCAGAGTAAAAGGAGTCATTTGAGACATGTACAGTGGTTAAAGTTGCAGAGACTTCATCCATTTGATAAGAAATATCAAATATTTTGTAGCACTTTAAGGCAACATGGCCAGTGAGCCCACATATTTGACAAACATGACGTGGAGAAGAGTCTGAGTTGGTTGAGATTTGTTGATAGAACCCACGTCCTCTGGTGGAGTAAGATCTGCGACCACGTGAGCTGCCAAATCTAGTGTTAGAGGAGCCAAGACCTCTATAACCATTGAAACCAGAAAAGCATGCATCATGAGGTGAGCCACGACCTTTGTAACTGTTGTACTCAGAATAGCTTGCATCATTAGGACTGTTGGTGATATTGAAGGCCAAGTGTGGTGCCACAGAAGTACTATCTTCTTGATACCCTTTAAGTCTGTCATCATAAGCTATCAACCGTGGAGCAATATCATCAAATGTAGGGAGAGGAAACTGATATATGGAGCCTTCTATACTCGTTTTTATGGGCTCATACTCTTTGCCTAAGCCTCTGCTTTGTACAATTCTATGTTCTTCATTGCAGAGACGACCGTTGCATCGGGAAGGAAATACTTTTTGGGCTTCTGTATTTCATTGTTGGGCTTCTCCATTTGACTCAGACCCAAGTTCATCACTTCAGATTTGCTTGTTTAAGGTTTAACGGTTTTTTGATGAGAAAGCTCCTTCTTAGACTTCCAAACTAGCTGAGTTCTGCTTACATTAACTTCTACCCAAGTAACTTGTAATTTTTTTTGAAAATGTAGAGCTTTAAATAAAATTTATGAAATAATATTGTAAGTAATACGACATATAAAATTTAATTAATTGCAAACTTATATACACGTCAACTGTAATTACCACTTACTATGGATTGATTTGAGGAATATTTTTTCCAGCTAGGTGAAGATTAACTAGCGGATTAGGTGGATGAACCGTGAAGGTATGGTTTGATTAATTAGTATTCTTATATTTGTTAAAGATTAGGTGTGGTGCCCGCACAGGATATTTTGGTTAGTATGATTATATTCATAAACCTATGTTTTCGGTCTTTCATTAGAGCAACAATAGGTTTTTGCTTCTAGCAAGTCCGGTCCACAAATACTTAACGGGGTTAGTAATTATTAAAGTTGTATTTTGTTATAGTAATTATTTTTCCAAATACCGATATATATTTTTCGTCTTCTCTATATATATTAATTATCTTATTATTTTACCCTATATATTAGTTAATTATTTTTCCAACTACCAATGTGGGACCTTACTTTTTATTAAAATTTCATTAAGGATATGCTGATAATTAACCTCGTGAGAATCTGTTGCATTCTTCTTCTTCTTCTTCTTCTTCTTCTTCTTCTTCTTCTTCTTCTTCTTCTTCTTCTTCTTCTTCTTCTTCTTCTTCTTCTTCTTCTTCTTCTTCTTCTTCTTCTTCTTCTTCTTCTTCTTCTCTTCTTCT
>CM058234.1:818144-986813 GCA_030180135.1 Orychophragmus violaceus
TTAGTCGTAGCTAGAGCTCTCCAGACATTGCTATTCATACTCTTCCGCTTCTTCTTCTTCTTCTGGTCGTAGCTAGAGTTCTCTTTCTCTCTCTCTCTCTCTTTCTCTCTCTCTCTTTCTTTCTCTCTCTCTCTCGCTCTCTCTCGGTATCTCTCTCAGTCTGTCTCTCTCTCTCGATCTCTATCTCTCGGTCTCTCTCTCGGTCTCTCTCGCTCTCTTTATCTCTCTCTCTCTCGGTATCTCTCTCGGTCTCTCTCGATCTCTTTATCTCTCTCTCTCTCGGTATCTCTCTCGGACTCTCTCTCTCTCGGTCTCTCTCTCTCTCTCTCTCGGTCTCGGTCTCTCTCTCTCGGTATCGGTCTCTCTGTCTCTCTCTCTCTCGGTCTCTCTCTCGGTCTCTCTGTCTCTCTCTCTCTCTCGGTCTCTCTATGTCGGTCTCTGTATCTCTCTATCTCGGTCTCTCTCTCTCGGTCTCTCTCTCTCTCGGTCTCTCTCTCTCTCTCTATCTCGGTCTCTCTCTCTCTCTCTCGGTCTCTCTCTCTCTATGTTACCTTATATATATTAGTTAATTATTTCTCCAACTACCGATGTGGGACTTTTCCTTAAAATTTTCATTAAGGGTATCCTGGTCATTAACCTCGTGAGAATGAATCTGGTGCGTTTTTACTTCTCAATTATAGAATTTGGTTTAGGGTTTGGGGTTTGGGTTTGGTTTAGGGGTTGGGTTTAGGGTTTGGTTTTTTTAAGGTTTATGCTTTCTAAGGTTTGGATTCTAAGATTTAGGGCTTCGGGTTTGGATTTATGGTTTAGGGTTTTGGTTTAAAGTTTTTTTTGAATTAGAATTTAGTTTTTAGGGTTTAGTTTTAAAGATTTAGAGTAAGTTTAGAATTTAAAATTTAATTTTTAAGGTTTAGTTTTTAGAGTCTGAGTTTAGAGTTTATATTTAGGGTTAAGTTTAGTTTTTAGAGTTTAGTTTTAGAGTTTGGGTTTAGGGTTTGGTTTTTAAGGTTTAGGGTTCATGGTTTAAAGTTTGGATTTAGGGCTTCGGGTTTGGATTTAAGGTTTTGGTTTAGAGTTTAGTTTCTAAGGTTTGGGTTTATGTTTAGGGTTTGCGGTTTGGATTAGGGTTTAGGGTTTGGGTTTATGTTTAGGATATAGTTTTTAGAGTTTAGGGTTTGGGTTAGGGTTTACTTTTCCTAGATAGTTTGAATATGTTAAGTTTCATACGTAGTTTACTTTTCCTAGATAGGATTTAACTACGTAGTTTACTTTTCTTACATATAAACTCCAATTTACATATTTACTTTTCCATAAATATTTACTTTTTAGTTAAATCCTACTTTTTCTCGAATATACATCTAGAATATTTACTTTTATAATATTATTAAGTATATTAAATTCAGATATTATCGAAATTAGAAAATTTCTCAAAATATAAAGAAAATAACTACTATATATTTGATAAGTATTTTAAATTTGAATTATGATCATATTGGGAAGTTTATCTTTAAATATAATGGAGATAATTATTTTATATTGAGATAATTAGAAAAATTTTTGGAACTCATTTGTTCACCCTTTCTTTTTTACCAATTAAATAATTATACAAAATTTAGTATTAAAAATAATTAACAATTAAAAAAATAATTTTTAAAAAAAAAACAAAAACGAGAATAAAAAATGTTTTATCTTAGACAAAAAATAAAAAATAAAAATAAACGAATTTATGAAAAAACTAAAACCTAAATCCTAATTTCTAAACCTCTAAACCCTAAACCATAATTTGAAAACCGAAAAATTAAAATTAAAAATTAAACCCTAATCCCTAAACTCAATATGTAAACCTTAAAAACAAAAACCTAAATCCTAATCGTTAAACCCTAATTTAAAAACCTAAAAAAATTAAATTAAATTATAATTTCTTCTCTCTCTCTCTCTCTCTCTCTCTCTCTCTCTCTCTCTCTCTCTCTCTCTCTCTCTCTCTCTCGGTCTATCTCTTTCTCGGTTTCTTACCCTATATATATTAGAGAATTATTCTTCCAACTATCGATGTGGGACAATTTCATTAAATTTTCATTAAGGATATATTCGTCATTGACCTCGTGAGAATAAATCTGGTGCGTTTTCACTTCTCAATTATATAATTAGATATGAAACCCATGTCGAGTGGAATGTGACATTGCGGTAAATCTGGTAATAACGAGAGAATTCAAGGGAACCGTGCCGTCGTCTCAGAATCTTAGTGGGTGTTTGCTTTAAGACAAAAAAATTACAGATCAACACATACTACAACTTTAAAAAAAAAAAAACACACACATACTACAATTGTTATCTTAGTTTATGTTACAAACGGCTTTTAGTGGGAGTAGATTAACCTTCTTTTTTTATAAACTTTATCGACCGATCCAATTAGGTTTTGTAATAACACACTGAAATGTTTTATAGTGTAGTTTTCTCCGGAGAACTACCATACTATCAGCTATTAATGTTTTCCGACTTATGTTTGGAACAGTCTAATTGCATGTTACAAAATTACCATATAAATATGTAGATTAAGTCCAAACCTAAACTTCCCAAAATGACAAAAAATCTTATTTTTTAAACAAAACTAGATTTTGACCCGCGCTAAAGAAGCGCGGGTTTATGTTTTCATTCTTAGAATATATACTTTTATCTTAAATTTATATTTTTATAAATTAATTTCGTTACCTATTTCGTCTAATCTATATCAAATGAAAATAAGATGATATAGTGCTAAATGTGAGAAGAAATTTAATAAATTTTGTTTTTGTTTTGATATTATTAACTTGTATATTATATATTAGTAGTTGTATTTTATTGTTATTTTTAGTATATGATTAGTCATGCTTGAACTTGGTTAATCTATTTTTCAACACGTGTTGTAATGATATATAATTTGAAAATTTGATGGAACAACCCGTTAAAAATTGCATTCAAACATGAACTATAATTTGACGCATCATATATTTGAATAATATAAATATTAAATAATTTAAATATTTATATTAAATTTAAAATATATCAATTGGAATTAGTTACTCGTGCAAATTTTATTTTTAGAAATCGAAATTGGTTAATTTCTTTTTAGCCCATTTTATTATAATTTAAATATTTTAAAATTTGATGAAACAACCCGTTAAGAATTACAATCGTAAAAAACGTTTCTTACAAAATAAATAATTTATACCCGCACGCTAGTACAATATAATATACTACTTTCTCATTTAATAATAATTTATTAATTTTAATGATTATATAATTTATAAAATAATTATGTATTAAATTATATAATTATATGTACCAATTGATTTAGTAACTTAATTATGCTTGATTTTATTTCTTTAAGTTAAATTTTAGTTAAGAATAATTATAATATTTATTTTAATATTAATTTCGAACTTAATTATTATTTTATTAAATTTTGAAAAAAGATTTTCGTTAGATATGATTAGGATAGAAAAAGAAAAACAAAAGATATTATAAGATATATGAATAAATCAAATATAAATTGTTTTACAGTTTTACCCTTAATGAAGGTTACAAATCCTAATAATATCAAGGGCAAATTTCAGGAACAACATTTATGTACCATGGCAAACCTTCCTGTTTTAATAGTATTGATGTAATTTTTGTTTTAAGAGAGATTCGAAGTGTGAGATCATTATTAACGCATTCTCAAATCTTGCCTACAATTCGACCATACACTTGCAGACTGGAGTAGGTTAACTTAGGCCTGAAAACCTTTATCTATGTAATTAACATGTTAATTCCCAGGTCTAACTTCTCATATCTAAACTGTTAAAAGTTATCCATTCGGATTCAAATATATTTTTTTCTAAAAAGATTGTCGGTGATTATTTTAATTTGTTGACCAAAAAAAAAAACAATATTCACATTTAAAGGGACATGCATAGTAATGAATTTACGTTAAAATGCTTTAACATAAAGTTAAAAATGAGTAAAGATTGCCAAGTTTCACGCACGGGCACAAAAGTCAAAAAGCTAAAGAGCTCTTTAAGTATATTAATGTCCCCAAAATGCGATGCTTTGGGATTGATTATCATGACTCTTCGTGGATAATGATTCCGATTATATTTATATTTATTTGATTACCCATTATATGAATTTTGATAGTACAATTGTATAAAACCTAAGCAGAAATTACACAACAAACAAAAATTAAAAGTTGTATCAAACTTAGGTTGACACAACATAAATTATAAATTGTATTATAATTAATAAAAACATGAATAAATTACACAAATACTTCTACAAATAGAAGAAATGATGAATACACATCTCATTGTTTGATGATTACACACAAAGCCCTCGCATTCACTTATTCTTCTACCCTCATATCCCTCACCATTCATCATAATACAAAGCCCCTTTAGATACTAAAAATCATCAAACACAATTATGAAATATACTTCTACAAAAAAACGAAAAGATGGAATAAAAAGACAATCTGTAAACTAAGTTCTGACAACTTTAACTAAAGTACCCCATGTGAGAAAAAACAAAGGATCATCAAAGTAAATATATAATAGAATAAGGAGGTAAATAAAGTGAAAAAGAGAAGAAAAGATAATAAGTTCATGATCTCTCTTTAACCCCTTTTTTACCATGAAGATCCTCCTGTATTACTGAACATCCCACTCCAATATGTATTACTACCATGACTCTTCTCTTGGGTTGTGTTTGAAAGCTCTTTCATGTCTGAAAAAGGGAACAACACCCTACTTGCTCCATTCATGTTATTATCTTCAGCGCTTTGGTTACTGTTGATGGTGTTATGTCCAATCCCTTGATGATGATCAATGGAGAACGAAAGATTATTGTTACTCTGTTTGTAATCAGCCATTGTTGGAAACCCTAAAGATGAGTACATGACTGAGTTTGAATCCATCATTTGACCAGGCAAGAACGTGTTCATGCCTCTTGAAGTGACTCCATTTGATCTTAGAAGCTCTAGGGCTGAGACAGGAGATAATAAAGCATATATTGAGGATGAATTATTATTGTTCTTGATCTTGGGAATATGAAGAAACTGAGACATACCATGATGATGATGATGATGATGATCTTGCATGACTGGGAAAGACAACAAGTTGAGATCTTTTGACAACTTATTAGGGATTTGGCTTGGGAAAAGAATCGGTGGGTTTAGATCTGGAAGCTTGGGATTGGATGATGAAGCTAAATGTGTTGAGGATCTCTTGTTCTTTCTTGAGCTTCCTCCGACAGGAACGTTACGAAGAGAGCCACCTTCGGTCCAATACCTTCGACAACCTTTACAGAAGTATCTTGGTTGTGTAAGACTATAGTTGTTGTAATAACAAAACTTTGTGTTGGTTGAGTTACATCTTGGACAATTCACTTTCTCTTGTGGCCTCGCCTTTCTACTTTCCATCGTAGTAGCAGTGTTGTTGTCATTTCCGGCGCCGGATCCACCGTTGGATGCGGTGGGGTTTGGCCTCGTTGTGGTGGCGATGAAGGTTTGTTGTTGTTGTTGAGAAGTGTTGTTGTTGGTGTTTGAAATCATCTGATCCATTGATTTTACATTTATCATTTTCTGAAAATCCTAAAATAATTAAGTTAATGTGTAGTTAATCACTGACCGTGTCAAAGAGAAGTGCAAAACCGAGTCTTGAATCTCGTCAAGATTAGGGTTTGGTAAGATAAATTTAAACTTAAGTAATAATTAAGCTCAACTGAAAGAAAAAAACCCTAGTTTTTGTTGTGGTTAAACCGTCGGTGCTTTAAAACAAAAATAATTCGAGAAATTAAAGGAGACTAAACCATAATTTAGAAAGAAAAAAGAATTTGGTAAGACCTGAGCACCCAAGAACAAAAGGTAAATAACAAATCATACCTTTTTTATCCATTAGTTATCAAAATCTATAATTCATCGCATAAAAAGGTGAACTTATAGAAGAACTTCGAAAGTTTGGAAACGGATAATTTCTCATGCAAATATTCATTAAACATATAAAAAACCATATATATATATATAGACATATATCTATCTATAAAGACTATACATATAATCACAAGAAGCATCACAACAAAAACTTTGTTCCATACATATATATGTACATGTATATATGTAAGTGAGTTTAGAGATATAGAGAGAGGGAAAGAGTTAGAGAAGAAGAAACAAAGAGAGATCTTTTTTGACGTACCTGTGTCCACTTCGTAGCATCCATGAACTTTGACAAAGAGAAAGGCAGAGAGAGAGAGAGAGAGCTAGAGAGAGAGAGATAAAGAGAGAATGTTTTGGAGAGAATTTTTTTTTGGACTTTTGCTTTTCTTGGGACGATATGGCTCTGTTAGCTTTCACTTTATGGATGATGAAAGAAAGCAGCCAAGAGGAAGAAGAAGAAGATGAGAAGAAACCTGCAAAAATAAAATATAAAATTTTATATCAAAAAGCAAAAGTAGGGTTTGTTGTTTTTGACTAGTGATGATAATGTCTCATGGCCTCGCTCTCTAGTTCTTTTCTGGTCCTTTTAAAATTATATTTTAAGAAAGCAAATTCTGACTAAAAAGTTGTTATATTTTTATTAAAAATCGGTCTTGTTTCTTTTTTTAATCAACTACATCCATTAGTATGATCAAAGTTGATCCGTACGGTTTTCCGATGGAATTTCGCTAACCGACTCGTTTTGATCAATATGAGAATATAGTGTGTGTACGCGCTTTCAAGCGGAAAAGATGAACTCCTTGACTCACCCTCCGTGGACGAACCTTGCAGAGGAACATGTTGGTGTACATACATTTATGCTACAGGCTATCAACAGTAAGCTAAATCTATCAAAACGTTTTCGAAGAGTATCAAAGCATTCTAAGTCTGAGCTAAATGCCGACCAGTCCATTAGATCTTCAGCCATCTTCAATAAATGTGCAATTTGTCTTAAAACTAACTGGTAAATTAATTTTCCTTTTCACTCAGGTAAGTCAAGGCCCACAAAAGATCATCCAATTCCACCTGTGACGGTGAGAGACTCTTCCAACATCCTCTCTCCTAATATGATTCAATCCATGAAAACACCAACCCAGTCTACTGACACGCTTGTGATCAGTCTACAAGGCATCAACCTATCAGATTGATTTTTTGTTGGGCAAATCGCATTAATAGCACAAAAAACATGATTTGTCAAAAATATATCACCAAGGAAGAAAAATCAAAAATAGCACAAAAACATGTTGGTTGAGTCCACCTAAATGTAGCTTCATAACTCTGGAAACTCCATTAAATAGCTAAACCCTTAAACCATAAATATTAATACGTCTAACCTTAGTAAAAATAATAAACCCTAAACCCTAGAATTGGTTTAAACCAAGTTAAATACTATTTACTCTAAATCGGTTAAATCAATAACATTGTCCTTAGTGACCCTAAATAATTAACTAGTATGGACCCTCAAATTCAAGTATACAGTGCTATAAATAGTAACTTTGTAATTAAAATAATGTTCGAAAAATGTGAATTGATTTTCAATTGGTGCTACAATCTCGATCATCTCAACGGTATCTATATCCAACATCCAAACTGTTCTAGTAAGATATGTTTTTCAAGCTATTATGTATTACATTACAGAAACAGCCAAAAACCTTTTAAAAACCCCACATTTGATGCCACATCTTCTAATTAACCTCATCGACAAAACTGTACAAACTAAAATCAGTTTTTTATAATCTGATGATGCTCGTTGCGAAGATGGTTGGTCACTTGGTTTGCAGCTTCCATTTAACATAGTAAAATGCAAAGTATATGCCTTATGATACACTTGATGTAAAACACGTTTTTTTAGTTCAATGAATTTCACATTCGCCTTTAGAAAAAAATAACAATAATACAAAGCGTGAGTGGGATTATGAGTTGTATACTATTCCCGCCCACTCATTTTGTAATTTTTATATTTTTTTCTTTTTTTCTTACAGATCCGTAAATGTCAATTTCAAAATCCTTATACCATGACTACATGTATAGATATCATAATTACTCATATATTTTATCTATTCATTATGTGTAGATTAGGTTACGAAATTCGGTGGCGAATTTGAAATTCAAATTACTTTTTTGATCAAACAAATTATAATTAATATGGTCGGTAATGCATATGTTTTTTCCTTTCTAGCTTGTAATTATATCAAGTTATGTACTATATACATATGTTGACCATATTTAGGGAATATGAAGTGGTCTTTTTTTTTTTTTTGAATTTTCAGGTGTATCCGGGCTTAGCTTGACTAATCATCTGACCCGGAGAGATTTGGATCTTACCAATACCTTAGATCTGCAAGGCGTGAGGCCCCTCTCCCAACAGGTTTCGAACTAGGGGCGCACTAGAACCAACTCCGTGCACTAAACCACTAGCCTACCTCCGCGTTGGTAATATGAAGTGGTCTTTCGACGTAGTAATACTTTATTTTATTTTATTAAATTGTTATTTCGACGAAGAAATGGGACACCAAAATAAGTTCATCCTTTATTTCGTGATCAGCTTTTCCTAAAAGGACCATTATTAATTACACCATACACACATTCACACATGGCTATATAAAGCTAGTATGATTTTATTCTAAAACGTTAATAAAGCTATAACAAATGTCGCGTAAATCAGATCATAAAAAAAATGTTTGTAAAAAGCACATAAACTGAAAATCGAGGCCAATTATAAGAAACCAAATAAACTTTCAAACAAACAATACTGCACGAGTTATAATGTTAAATATCTAGCTTTTGCGTTTATGAATAATCATTCTAAAAATATGAAATCACGTGTTATTAAAACGTAGTTATCCAACGTGTGACTTTATTCACTAATATGATTCAAACCACAAAGAACTTTGTAGTCGGATTATCGTTGCGGAAGTACTTAAATTATACCAGTTACTTGGGCATCACAACTTAATCGTTTTCATAATGATACAAAAATTAATCAGAGAATAATTCAAAAATTAATTACAGAAAATAAACAAACAGTAAAATTTGATTATGTAGCATAATTAATGAGAAAAAACAAATTGGTTTAACATATACTCCATCTTGCAAGAGAAGGACCGACAGGAAGCGACAAAAAGGAAATGGTGGGCCCTAAGTTTTGGGGCGTGATTGAAATGTTTTAACTTTTTCCAAATCTAAGGACTGTTTTCTTTGACAGTTTTCTTTCCTACCGAAACACCTCACAGTCATCTCTCTCTCCAACTTTCGTGTCGTTTTGTGTTGCTTCATTCACCTTGCCTGTCGTTTTTCGCCAGCCTAGTCAGTCACTAGCTGCGAAGCTTAGGAAGAAGCTTTTAGTGTTTTATCTTCTGGCCCATTATAGTATTCGACCCACACATTATGTTGGGCTTTAGAACATTTTTGTATAAAATACAATTTTAAGAAGAAAAAAAAAAAACAGTTGGCCACCGCATTTTGAAACTGTTTTAATTCTAAAAATAATTATTGGACCGCTTTGATGTAATAATGATACCATCTGAAAGAATCACATCCCAGCCACTAACGATCCATTGTTTGTCCAATATATATGGTCCACACCACTTTTATCGCAACATCATATGATATATGTTATCTATTAAGCAACCTATACATTCGGATCCAGCTCGATCATTTAATAAAAAGCAAAAAAAAAAATCGATCACTTATATTAGGCCTATAAAAGCCCAGATAATTACATGGTCCAGAAGGTAAAAGCCCAGTATAAATGCACTCCTTCAAAAGCCCAGAATAGGTTGTGTAGCTGTATATAACATAATGCGAGTATGGAATTTGTTACTCCATCTACTAATTTGACTCTCTATATTTTCAGCTACTTATTTGATTAGATTGTGTCTTACTGATGATGTACTTTGTTTTGAAAATTGAATGGTTATGGAACACAACAACTACATGGAAATATGTGAACCGACCCATCAACCAAACCACTGTCCAGAACCGGAACACATAAAGGCCCAAGACCATGAAAGTCTTTATATACAAAGATTGAAAATCTTTAGTCTTAGAAACTCTTACGACCATAATATGTTACTAAAAAACAACGTCGCCGAATAATAAAAACCTTAACTTATAAGCTAAACTCTCACACCTAATTACCATTATTATTAATCCATACTTTCTTCATTCTCTAACGACGAACAACTCTTAAACTTCCTTGTCATTTTCTTAACCTCATCCCTCGAATATATAAATATCTTCTTCGCCATCTTGCAAAACTCACTGCACAACAAAACAAAACCATTCAGATCGAAGTTTTAAACCAGATCCGGTTTAGTTGAACCGGGAATTGCTTACTATATTACTATTGTGATAGTTACTTACTTCCATGGATCATCTCCAGCAAGCATCATGTCTCCTTCATCATCTGTGAAGACAACAATCCATTTGTCTCGAGGAAGAAGTTGTCCTTGAATCTCAAACATCTCTTCAAGCTCTTTAATCAGTTCATCATATGATTTCAACAGTGTTAAATCAACCGCACGACCAACAGCTATCCCTTGCATTTGCACCTTATCAAAGAAGACCACAGTTCAGAACTTTGTTATAATGTATCAGAGTTTTAAAAGTGATAAAAGATGATTACTTTGGTTCGAGTTCTTGATGTTTGTTGCTTCTTTGGCTCATTGGCTGGGGTTGGAGTGATGGGTTCTTGACATTTGGGAGCTTCAGAAGTATCTTTAGGTTGCTTGTCTGGAGGAGTTGGAGCAGGAGGTTTGCTTGTGAGATCAAATCCAAACAACCTATAGCAAGAACTCGCGGGGGCAGGAGGAGCCTCAGCAGCTTTGAAGCTGTTGTTTGTGGCGAATCCACCTGCATTGGTGGGATCTTGGCTCTGAGGGAAGCCGTACAAGAAAGTAGATGGAGCTGGAGTCAAAACCGATGATTCGATGGCTCTTGACCGCTTGCATTTCGGTTGTGATTGTTGAGCAGGCGTTGAAACTGGGGAAGATGGCAAGAAAGGCTCAATCTCCCATGGTGAGACTCTGTCTGGTCTCTGAACTGTTGTTGGCTCGTCCCATTGGACCTACAAAGAGGAAGAAAGAATGTCATATGAAGACGCATAATAAGTAAAACTGAAAGAACATTGAATGGTTAACTGAACCTGCAATGATCTCCATTTAGAAGCTTGCCATTGTGAAGAAAGATCTCCAACTCCCACAATTGTACCAGTAAATCTAAAGAAACTCAAACATTCAGAATCAAGAACACTGAGTTTTAATGAACAGAAGCACACACAAAAAAATGAAATCTTACATTCTCTCAGGAGACTCTTCTCCTTCAAATCTCATTCTGAATCTTGTACCAAGAGAAAATCCATGCTTCATAGCTTCCATATACTTGTTCACTCCAACTATGAATTGGCTTATCCTGAAAAAAACTTAAATCTAAGTCCTAAAACAATCTCTACAGAGTATCATATACCCAACATTATATGTACCTAGGCTTGTAAAACACAAGAAACAATGTTTTGGTTACTACAGCATGAGAAGCTGTAGCAAGGACTCCCAAATGCATGCTCTGACTCGAGATAACCGAAGTAGGCATCGTGCTCTGATGCCGAGCTAAACGTCTCACTCCAACTCTCAAGTCTCCATTCTCACCCCTAAAACACACAAAGGTATTTCATCAGTTTCATTAGAACTAAAACAAGAACAGTAAAGTTTCAGAAGAAGGAGTAGTAACCTCAAGAACACAAAAGCATCTCCAGCTACAAGTCTTTTCGAGGATACAAATGTACTCCAACCAGTCGTAAGTAAATGTCTCCTAGGTTGTCCTAAACCAAAAAACAACTCTCATGTCTCATTTAATCCAAAACACAGTTACAAAAACCCAAGGTTGAGTATCAGTTACCTCTGAATATATGCTTAAACCTCCATTCAAACCCATGAAGATCTCTAGTCACAAGCTCTTGAGTAGGAGTAGCTTGCGCCATGTCCTAAAAAGTGTTCAATGGAGTGAGAATCATACCAAATTTCTTACACTAAGAAGACTTTTACAAGAAATGATTACCAAGGCAGGCAAGCATTCAGTAGCGTGTTTACGAAGAACAGAGAATCCACCATGAGTGCTTGTATCTGAAGCTGTTAGAATCTTAACAAACGAATGGAACATTTGTTTTGTTGGTTCAACAACAGGTAGATCAAGACTTGTCGGTTCACTTTGCTGCAAAATAATCACTTCTATCAATCACAAGAAAGAAAAAAAAAAAGTCTTTTTTTTTGTGTGCTCAAACTCATTTAGAACTTACATATTCCTCTGGTTGTAATGTGATCTGAGCGTAAACTTCATCTGTTTCATGCTCAGCCTACACATCCAAAACATGTTAAAACAGATTCAGGGGCCAAACAAGAGTTATGATCTCAAGTTTTTACCTTTAACATCACATCAAGAACTCGACAAAGTATCTTTGGAGGAAGTTTAAAGTCAGGTATTTCTTCTGATTCAATTCCTTGATTAGTTGAAGCCACAAGCTGCAAAAAACCCAGAAGATCAAAAACCCAGAGAATGAGGAAACAAAGAGTTTAATTTTGGTACATACTTGTTCCATGTGACCTTGTGGGAAGTAGAAAACTCTCTCTCCAGCAAGAGGAACCTCCACTAATGGACCTGCACAAGCTTTCCATAGCTCTGTGTATAGCTGATCTTGATAAGACCCTAAAATCAAACAAACAAACAAAATCTCTTAACTGTCACATTTCAGAAGCAACAACACAAGAAATAAAAATGTAAACTTTAAGCTATATGAGAAGAGAGATAAAGTGGGTTTTTTTTTTGTTTCTCGGGAAAATGAAGCAAAAATTGAAACTTTTGATCAAACAGAGTAAAGTCTTTGCCTTTTTACTTACTTGACAAAGAACTTCTGAAATCATCACCATCTACAGTCGCCATTGAAGAACCCAGATGAGAATCCGATAAGAAGAAGAGGAGAGAAGATAGTATATAGAGAGAGAAGAAAACCCTTCACGAGCTAAACACTATCTCTTAACCCCATGAAAGAAACACGGGAGAGAGAAGAAAGAAAAGACCCATCAAAGGAGGAAATAAAAGCTTAAAACTTTTTTTAACAGGACGGACACCAACAGACGGTTATGTCCGTATTGATTACAGAACGTAATTCAGAGGTACTGTTGCTTCACCCACGAAACCGATCCTCTCTCTCTTCATTCTTTTTTTTGTCTTCTCCTCTGCTCTTTAGATTCCGTGTTGTTTTGCTTCAACAATCACAAACTTCTCGCCGTTTTCCTCCACCCCCTACCTAACCCCGATCTGCTTCCTGTTTTTGAAGAAGTCTTACGGTATCATGCAGAGAGATTCACACTCTCTCTCTATCTCTCTCTCTATAAATATATATAGACACTTCACTTTATTCGTTTAGATTCTGGAGACCTGTCATTTCCACCCCAGTAACTTCAGTTGAAACTCCAATTACTTATCATTCATTTAGTGAAATTTTCTAAAATTGTTTAAAAAATATATTAGTCATGTCACCTCTAAAAAGGAAACTGATTTTTATTTCCTAAATATACATTTTTTGGGTATCCAAAGTATAAATTTAAGGAAAATGAAGAGTCACTTACTCTACGTTACATAAATATTACAGGGTCTGTAATCTTAACTACAATATTAATTATTAAACCGTGGTTAAATTTACATTTTGTAAGAACGTACGGTGCATTTAACAACAGATGGCCAATCTCAGCCGTCCGATAAAGACGACGCTGTAATAAATTAATACCCTATATGCCCAAAATGCCCCTAGGTCCTAACTGAGCCCGTTTCCGTTAAGACTTGACGGTGCCGTTACCCAACATCGTCTATTTTTCCTTATGTCTGGATCGTGGCAGGCAAACGTGTCGGCTTCTGTATTATACCCCGGCCAGATTTTTTTTTTTTCGTTATTATTTTTTTTCTTCCGTTAATAACACTGTGGAATGGGTTAATTACACAATGTGCCATTAATTGATGAAATTTTGACTAGGACCCACAGACATGGCCAACACCCACACTCGCACAAGCCACAGCCATGACTCTTTATGGGACTAGCGCCTTGAGAAGCGTGCGAGTTATGTTAGCACGTGCCGAGTCAGTTCCGAGTCACGCGCCTGGTTCTTTTACTCACGCGCTTTGTTATTTACAGCAACTAAAAGTGGAGATTATAATATAAGGGGTAAATATCATCGTAGCAATAAAAATTACTGTAACATAAATACTGTGAAAGGTAAGAGTGGGAAACACGCGCTTTAAAAAAACGAGAGTGGAGAAAAGCCATGCCGAAGTGTCGGAGGAGAAAGTGGTCCCCAACTGACACGTCAGAGAGAAAAATTGCCACGCTGTAAGGTCGTATTCAAGACTGACATGTGTCAAATGCTGACTTGTCCTACCACCTTTGCTCAATTACAGAGGAAGAAAACCTGATCTCTCCTATAAAGACTGACATGGAGTATTTTACAGCATTTTTTTAAATGTATTTTTCGTCTTAAACTGCATCATTTATAGTATAAACAAAATTAACTCATGACAACTATTTTTCATAGTGTTCACCATTTTTTAACTCTCCCAACAAAAGTTACACCACTTATATTTATTTTCTAATATATACTTCTACAATGACTAATTTAGCAAATATAGTTTGAAATTTATTAAATTTCGTATACATACAGTTAAGTTCGACAAATAAAGACAGAAGTATGTTGCTACAATAACGTATTTTATTGGGTAGCTCATTAAGAATATAAGTTGAACTAGTAACAAAAGACTTAAGATCGGAAATCAATTAGCTTGTAACTAATATTCAAAGTTCTAGTAAATAAAAGATGTTCATTTTTCTTGCAATTATATAAATGTTTATATAGTGTTTAAGTTTAAGAAAACATTTTTTCTCTAGTCTGTTTATGAAAACCTCTTTATTTTCTGGAATCTTTCTTCGCTTTCAGAGATGGTCATGACCATTTTTTCTTTACGGGGATTGTTGTGATCTTTTTATCTTTCTTCTTCGGTTTTGAAAATCGTAATTATCTATTTCTTTTACATAGATTATGGTGATCTCTTTAGATTATACATGCTACTAAATGAGTAAATGATCATGACTCTTTACTCCATTCTGACCTTGAAAAACGAGTAACGGAGGCTCATGACTCTTTACTCCATTCTCAGAGGTTGATGCTTAGTAATCCGACAAGGCAGAACGTGGAGTTTTAGCTGGAAGCAAACAGGAAGTGGAGATCATTGGTTGAGGCGGAAGAGAAGTTCTTTCTCCAAAGATCTCGTGTTCTGTGGTCTACGGATGGAGACTGTGGAACATCTTACTTCCACAAAATCGCAAATGGAAGAAAAGCCATGAATCATATTCATTTTTTCCTCACGGAGAGTGGTGATAGGATCGAGACTCAAGCAGGGATCCATGCGCATTGTGTTGACTATTTCAAGAAGCTACTCGCACCTGAAATTGGTCCGCTTATGTTAATCCAAGATGATATGAATGCTTTTCTCTCCTTCTGTTGCTCAGATGCTCAGAGAACCTCCCTATCAAAAGACTTTAACCAAGAGGACATTAAGAAAGTTTTCTTCTCCTTACCAAGAAAATAAACCAGCGGGCCAGATGGATACTATGCTGAATTTTACATAGCCTGCTGGGATTTCATTGAGCCAGAAGTCACACAAGCTGTCTTGGAATTTTTCTCTACGGGTTCGCTACTTGATCAGTGGAATAGCACCACCTTGGTTCTGATCCCGAAGGTCCCAAATGCTTTCTCAACAGCGGATTTCAGACCTATTAGTTGTCTCAATACAACTTATAAAGTCATAGCGAAACTGCTTGCAAACCGGCTAAAGGAGCTCATGAATCATGTTATATGTCACTCTCAATCTGCTTTCATCCCCGGAAGATTGCTATCTGAGAATGTGTTGCTGGCTACCGAGATTGTTCATGGCTACAACCATAAGAACATCTCATGGAGAGGAATGCTTAAAGTGGACCTCAGCAAGGCTTTTAACTATGTGAGATGGGACTTTATTTTATCGGCTTTTAAGTCTCTTCACATCTCTGAACGCTTCATCTCTTGGATCGCTCAGTGTATCACCTCGCCATCATTCACTATTTCGGTAAATGGATCAACAGACGGTTTCTTTAAGAGTACCACGGGCTTAAGACAATGTGACCCTCTTGAAGTAACTTGGAGCCAATTCTACCGTATTCAGAATTCTCGCGAGTTCCAGATAGCCTAGGATCTAGTTAATTGAATCAAGGATCTGATCTTTGTTTACCTGGAGATTTGGCAGCGGAATAGGGTCAGATAAACAAGATCTCCAGCGCCTCAGATGTTGCGCCTCTACTGATAGTCCACACGCACACAAGCTTGAATCCGCCGGGATGCTAGTACCGGTGCTCGGATCTCCTTGGGACTTTTGTTTCTAGAGGTTTCTGTGTTTTCTCTCTGAGAAAACACTGTGGGCGGCGCACATCAATCAGGTTAGGTCGAATGTACAAAACGCGTTTATATATCGACCTTAAAGTGAAACCGAAACATCAGTCTCGGTTTCGCCTTTGTGTCGACCGACACAATTAGTGGTGTCGATCGACACACCTCCTGTATCGACCGACGCACCCAATGGTGTCGATCGATACACCTCTTTGAAACTTATATTCGATGTGTATCTAATACACATCGACCAGACCATACGCCAATGATCAATCCCATACGAAGTATTTCCAACTTGCTTAGGTGTGTGACCCTGTAGGTTCACACGATACTGGAAATGAGTTACAACTCATTTGTCATAAGCGGTTTCTAGCAAAACATTATGATTACCCAGTATCACATGAATTGTCCGATCTCGACAATACAACTATCTCTAGAGTTCGTACAATGTGATTTCAGGACATAATCCCAACACCTCTTTCACCATACTTGTTTTTCTTAGCAATGGAAGTCTTCTCGTCTTTGCTAAAACACAGATTTGAAGCGGGCTATATTGCTTACCATCCACAAGAAACTAACTTGAATATCTCTCACTTGATGTTCGCCGACGATGTAATGATATTTTTCGATGGAGGGTGTTCCTCGCTACATGGTATTAGTGAAGCTTTGGATGACTTTGCGTCATAGTCAGGTTTGCTCATGAACAAGAGTAAGACGCAGCTCTTTCATGTTGGCTTGAATCGAATGGAATCCATCTCTATAGACAGGTTTGGTTTCCCAATCGGCTCATTGCCAGTCAGATACCTAGGACTACCTTTAATGTCAAGGAAGCTGCGATTAAATGAATACGAGCCACTGATCAATTCAATTTCCTCAAGGTTTAGAAGCTGGTCAGCTCGTTCCCTTTCTTATGCGGGTAGACTTCAGCTGATAAAGTCGGTAATCAATGGGAAAATGGTCTTCTGGCTCACCACTTTTATTCTACCTAAAGGCTGCATTAAGCGCATCGAGCCTCTCTGTTCACGATTCCTGTGGTCGGGTAGCATAGATGGAGGTACGCATGCTAAGGTCTCTTGGACAAACATATGTTATCCCAAAAATGAAGGAGGTTTAGGCTTGAAAATTTTTGGAGTATGGAATAAAGGCCTCTGTATGCGGCTCATCTGGTTTCTCTTCTCAAAACCGTAGTCTCTTTGGGTGAAATGGCACAAAGCAAAGCACCTACTTGACAAAAGCTTATGGGCATTATATGAATGTAGCAACGATTCATGGGTTTGGATTTCACTGCTAAGACTGAGAAACTTGGCAACTAAGTTCTTAAAAGGTGTGATAGGAAATGGACATGTCCTAAGTTTCTGGTATGACGCTTGGACTCCGTTTGGTCCCCTTATCGATTTCCTTGGCCATAACGGTCCTAGAGACCAACGGATACCTCTGCCCAGTGTGGTTGTGTTCGCTTGCAATGAAACGAGATGAGTATTGCCTCAACCACGGTATGAGGAGTCGGTTGCTCTACTTACTCACCTCACAACAGTCCAGATCCCATCTCAGGTATTGAATGCAGATCATTATGAATGGGTTGTTGATGAGTTGGCAGGTCCTTTCTCGTCTGGAAAAACTTGGAACACCATAAGGCCAAGGGGAGAGATCGTTGAATGGGCGGAAAATGTATGGTTCAAAGGGGCAGTCCCTCGCCAAGCTTTCCATATGTGGACTGCGCAGCTTGACAGTTTGCCTACTCGCTCACGCTGGCTCAGTGGGACGACTCAATCTCATATTCTTGCTGCCTATGTGGTTCTCAAGAAGAGACAAGAGACCATGTCTTAATATGCTGTGATTATAGCTCTTGTATCTGGGAGATGCTTTCAGGAAACTGTCTCGCATCAGACCTTTGATCTGCTCATGGCAAGAGCTCCTATCGTGGATGAAAGCCTCTTCCAAAAAAGCGCCTGCAACATTGCGCAGGATCGCTGCTCAATCAATCCTTTACCACATTTAGAAACAGCGTAATAATGTCATTCATAACCAGGTCTCGCTATCCCCAGAAGCTATCTTCAAACTTATCGATAGAGATGTCAAGACCACGATCTTCGCAAGGCGGCACCGCAAAAAAAAAAATAGAAATCTTACGGAATGCTGGCTTTCGTAAAGCCTAGGATAAATTCTCTCCTTTACTCTCATGTTTCTCCTGCTTTCCATTTTTTTTGCCAAGGGTTCATGCTTTTAGGATAATCGTTCTGTAAATCCAAACTCTTCATTATATATGAAATTAACAGTTTAGCAAAAAAAAAAAATATATACAAACTAGGTCAGTTCAGGGCCGGCTCAACATTTTTATGAGCCCTGGGGCAAAAAAAAAAATTTAGACCCTTAAAAATTATTTTTTAAAAATATTAATTTTTCTGTTAATATAAGATAATGTTTATAAATTTGGAATGAAAACAAAAATAAACATATAAAAAAAATTGGCCCTTTTCAATCAATTTTTTTTTATATTTTGATTATTTGATAAAAAAATATGTATATATATAAAAATCGAGACATTTATTATTAAGATATTACGGGACATAAGTTTGGGTCCGGGGCAGTCGCACTTATTTTCTCCCCTCTTGAGCCGGTACTGAGTCAGCTTATATTTAAGTTAGAGTAAAAGAAAAATGTTAAACCCGCTTCCAACATTTTCTTACCAAACTTAAGCCATTTATGATGTGTTTAACACTCAAATACTATATGGTTCTCTAGCTAATTAATAACATAAGCCTACGATATAAGTGTCTTTTGCATCACCAAACACAATTATAATCTTTACGCATCGTTGATTAAAATATGTGAACTCTTTACAAAACGAAATTTATTGTATTATTAATTATAATGGCAGTCTACATTCTCTAACTAATTGATAAACATGAATCAAATGAGAAAAGACGATTTTATTAATTCTTATAAACAACTTTTTTTAAATAGTGCAGTAATGTTGTACGGACAAATCTTTGCAAAGCGGCGAGGAGATTTGAAAGAATCGAATTTCATCACTAAATATAAGATTAAAGAGTAAAATATAACAATATTAGAAAGATAAGAATATGAAATTACCACATAAGTTATTCAAAGGAATTATTCTTAATCTGCATGGGATTTCATGCCATATTACCAATGACTGATTTCAACATTTTAGTTGGATTTTTTTGTTTAAAATTTATCTTAAGCCAGTGGCTAGTTTAATTAGCTGTGAGGGATATTCTTTCAAGTTGTAAATATTTAAATCAGTGTTCTAAAAAGCGCTATAGGCGGCCGTTTAGGCCTCGACTAGACGCTAGGTTTTTGTGAATCGTCTCGATTAATTTTTAGTCCGCCTAAAAAATTATAATATTATAATAATGAATTAATATAATATTATTATTTATAAATTATGATAATTCGTATATTATATTATAAATTCTTATGATAATAAATTAAAATAAATTTTATTATTTATAAATCATGATATTTCATACATTTTGTTGTATATATTTAATATATTGTTTAATCTTATAAATATTTATGTTATTTAATTACAATTTAAGCTTACGATTAGGTGTTTTAGGCGCTAGGCGTTGGATCACCGTCCTTGAACACTAATTTAAACACAAAAGGTTGGAATAGCTAAATTAAATAAATAGGGTTAGGAATATATGATCATTCAAAGTGAATGTAAACCCATGGATGGGAATAATTAACGATATATTAGTTGATTAACTTTTTATTAAAATAATTGCTTAGTGGTGTAGTGGAATCCATTACACAACATTTTTTATTTTTGTTTATTCTTCTTAATTACTGTTGTACTCCCTTGATTATTTGATAATAAAGTTAATCACTTGTTTAGTCATAGTCGCCACTCGCCACGTCGTTAAACAAGAATAAACGAATATTCTTTCATTTATATAATCATATATTGATTTAATCAACGATACTTATTTGTTTTATTGCTGAAAAGGGAACAAAAATTATAGAAAATACCATTATGGTCTTATCTTCTATAAAAAGATTTGAAATACGAAAACAAGGTTATGGCTATTAGTTATGTGCAATAATGTAACTTGTTTAATGTTAAAATGATTGACTGGCTTAAGTTTGAAATCCAGTCGAGAAAGAAAGATTTGATTCCAGCGTCGAATGTTCAAAAACAATAGTTATATTTACCAAAAAAACTATGTTATATTCGAATCGACGCAATAACCAATCGTGTTGCTCTTGTTTTTTTATATATTATCCCTAATTATTCTAGCATTATATAACACATTTATTGTAAATTATTTGGTACATTTTCACTATTTGACCGTACACCCATCGCTTCCCTGTCTTCCATAGTGTTTTTTTTTCATTTGAAATTACATTTTATTACTAACGATGGTGGAATTCGTTTTTGAGATACAAACCGGCAGAAAACAAAATTTTATTTGAAAACTAAGTTGGTGGAATAACAGAATATCCCCGGAAGAAAAGTCTATAAAGGGTTGCTAGAGCCCATAATGGGTTACTAAGCCTACAACTATACCAAACATAAATCGGTAAAATCACACTCTAGCAATAACGGATCAAACCTGCACATCTTGACACCCGCGAAGAAGAGGAAGCGAGATAAATCGTCGTTGTCCACGGCCCACCGAACAATAACATTAGCCGCCTGAAGACTCTTAAAGACATACTCTCAAAACCCAGAACCAGAAACCTAGACTTCATAACCCGACAAGAAAGAACATCACTAAGTTCCCCTAACACTCTCTCGGATACGGTACTAACACAATTCTATGCGCCCATAAACACCTAGATAAAAGTTCATAACTAAACTCAAATCTCCACTGAAGCCTAAACAATCCAAGACCTTAAACGAGATCAAAAACAGATTGAAAAGCACTCACCAATAAAACCAAGACTAATCAAATGATGCAAGCTAAAAAATTAGATTTAAAATATGACTATCGATCTACCGGCCGACCTAGTAGAGGAGATAAAACCACACTTAAATTAAACTAAACCAGTACCCAACCTAGGAATCTTTGATCGAACAACAACACAGCCTTTAACCGAATGAACGAACAAGAATCACATAAACCCGAGAGGACTCACCACCGCGACAAATACACCAACTCGACAGAAGACGGCTTGCGCAGCACCAACACCAGACGACGATTTGAGAAGCAGCCTCGCCAGAGGAGACCGCAAAGGAGGATGACGGATGTGGCAGCACAAGATAACTGCGGAGAACGGCCAGAGAAGAAGTGCAGGAGGCGGCGAATCGATCGACAGGGGAGGTCGAGCCAATATAAGAAGACCGAAGTTGAGGAAGGAGACTAGCTGGGACAAGATCAATGTACAGACGGAGGCTAAAGGCCATCCATAATGTTTGTATCGATAAAATATACAATATCAAAAAATTATAGGGTTTATATATATAAGATACTTTTTGTCAACTTGAAATTTCATTAAACATAGTAAAATCTACAAGATCGACAAAAAAACAAAGTTTACAAATAAAGTTGGAGGACGACAAAAATCAAAATCCAAAGGAGAGAAATGCAAACATAAAAATATAAGCCCAAAAAACCAATATAATCAAAACAATGCTAAACAAGGATTACTGGAAATTTGTGGTTCTAGAAATCACGGATAATTAGAACAACGGACATAACAAAAGACGCGGATAACCGATAATCAACCAAATAATAAACCAGAAACTTATTTATATACATATTGCATTCTTTTGCTTTTGGGTGGAGCCTAAGGAAGAGCAATTTAGGGGTAATTTGTTTTAATAACCCGTAGCATAGGTCTTGTTAGACAATAAACAAATAGAAAATAACTATTATTATTATTCCGCACTCATGTTGTATCTCTATTAATATGATTTCCAAGTATCTTCATTGATATATATATAAGTAGTCTAATTTTGTGTTTAAATAATTCACTGAAAGATATACCAAAAACATGAAAATGACTCTTCCCTTCTCTCAAAGGGCAAGGGGTCTCAAACCTCTAAGCTATTTAACCATTAAGAATAACTCGGATTTAGTATATTATCTCTATTGTCAATAATTTGAGTATCATAATTGGCAAGACATACATATAAAAATACTGACAGTTAATGACCGTGTCATTATAATTCAAATAATCAAACGGAGTTAATTAGCACGTATATGTATGGCCATGTTCGTTTTGTAGTTGTTAGCGATAACGATTCCAAATTAGCGATTAGCGACTTAAAATCGATCGCTAATTTTAACGATGTCGTGCAGCGATTTTTTTTTAATAAAAATTAACGACAGTCACAACGATTCCAAAACGAACAAAACAACGATTGTCGCAACGATTGTTGCAGTCGTTATTGTTATCGCTAGTCGCTAACAACTACGAAACGAACATAGTTTATGTGTTTTAACAGTTTAGTTCGGGCTAGTAAATAATTATGTTGGTATCATTTTTACTTTGTATAGTTTAAACACTATGGAAGAGTACGTGGATCTGTTTTCTCATAATGGACAGGTTACATTTTATGCGGAGGATATGATCACATATGTAGGACGGTACACATTTATGATTTTGCTGCAGTCTATTGTTTGTAGATCTAATAAGACTGCTCACATGGAAGAGGTGGAGTGGTAAAAGAGCAAGTTGAGAATATATGCCATTTTACTCTCTTTTTTGGGTTTGATCCGCCATCAAAACAAAAATTACATTTGTATGGGAAGTATGAATATGAGTTTGGTTCATTCAATTTACATGTTACTTTTATTGTGATAATTCGAGTAAAAACTTATAAAAATAAAATAGTTTACGTAATACTTAGAGAGAAAACGATATTAAAGTAAATACTTTGCTCTAGTATTTTTATATTATTTTGTGAATGTTCGTATGTACAAATCCTTAGACCCGTTATATACATTACTCTAAACCGATACAATAAAAAAATAAAACCCTAACAAAAACTTTTTATTCTCTCGATAAAGATAAAATGTAAACCTTAAACCGTCTTATTAGATCCGCGACATTTCTCAGCTTATACTAAAAAAAAACTCAATCACTAACACATTGAGATTTAGGTCACTTTGGAACAACAAATTTGATAATAAGCTATTTGACTATCTCTTATAATTAGTCATAAAACATTTCAAATTCGAGATTTACAATACGTGGACTTTCAGAGAAAAATCCACAACGTAACACTTTAATGCATTTCTAAACCATATTAGCCGATAAGATATTTGTAATAGTATTGATTGGTACTAAGTATAAATGTCGTTTCACATGAACAAAAAAAAAAAAACTTGATATGAAAAGATTAAGAACTGAATCATATAAACTTTCCAAATATGAAAAAGTGAGACTTTTCATTACTACCACACATCAAAAAAGAATTCAAATGCTGTAATCATATCATTCGCACTCTTTGGCTCTTTCTCTGCTACTTTCTTCCTTCAAACCTGAGGTGGGGAGTCACGCAGATTGTCAATTATTCAGGGGTATTTTTGTATTTTCCATTAAGAAATATTGTCCGTACACACAACAAAGATGAAAGAAGTCACTTTCGACCTACTTCTCACACTCCCACTCAACCGTTAGGTCAAGCTCCCATCTGGGAGAGAGAATCTTTTTGAGATCCTTTTGTTAAGCATTTTTAAAAAGAGTCCGTACTTTAATTATTGTATTAACAATTTTTTTAATATTTAATTTACAATATCTAAGTCGTATGAACATGAAAGATGATTACTATTATTTGGGTTAAGTTAACGGGTTTGATTGGTGACACTATAATAATAAAATGTTAGAAGCATACCGCTTTGTTTGTCATCAATCACGAAAACGTTATAAAACTATGTTTACTCTCAGCTTTTTGTTACTGCTTTCGCTAATAGTTTTCATTAACAGTTTTTAGTAACAATTTTCACTATTCAACCGCTTACCATTTTTGCTAATCGCTAATCTAATTGTTCCACTTTTGTTCACCAATCGAATCCAACGAGAATAAGAATACAAAAGTGTTTGGTCTCATGAAAAATATGTTACAAGATGCATAGATTTATATTGGGATTTAATCAACATAATTTGCCAAACTAATATGGAATACATTATATTAAAGATAATTATGATTTTTTTATTTTCGTTTTGAATTCTTCTCGATCTTTTCAAGTTATTTCTCAATTTTTTATACGGTCAATCTTGACTTGATCTTCTAATAAGTTTTGATTGATTATTTGTAGAAAGTCATACATACTTTTGCGAATTTATAAGTTTTTTTTATTAACCATACAACTATTTGTGTGTTCTTTTTAGATTTCTAAACTATGTCTTGATAAAAAATTCGTTAAGAAAAACATATTATATCAAAATTGTTTGATTTATATGGGAGAATGAAATACCAGTGTTCAATAATGAAATCATACATTATTCAGAAGCCAAGCTTGTTGTGATTATATAAGTCTAGTAACCAAAATAAAAGGAATCCATTTATTTATTCTGTGGACTATTTGGTTAATAACTATCTTATCCTATCATACAAAATTTGTTTTTAAGTTTCTCAAGATTTTTTTCTATTCAGTCATGTTAGTATGTTACCAATCCATATCATTGTTCAGTCTGCATTATGACAGAACTATGAGTAATTATTATGTGGACATTTTGGTTAATAACTCTCTTTCTCTGTCATGATTCCAAGCATTCCTCAATATATAACTATATATAATAGTTTTAAATTTGTATTCAGCTAATCAAATGTTAAAGGTACATCACAACTTCGCCAGAGGATTGATCCATTTATTACAATCACAAATGGAAAGTAAAGAACAGCCAAAAGACAAAAACACATACATATTTGTATAAGATTAATTTATTATAATCTGTTAAAAATAAATTGTGTAGTTTTGGGTGAATGAATGCTAAAATTTAATGTTAGGTTGATATGAAAAAGGGTAAATTAATAATATATTAGAAGAGGGGACCATGCAAAAATAGATGCATCACATGATCTCTCTCTGGCTCTCTGAATATGGGCCTCAGTCTCTCTTCCTCACCCCATTATTTGTCCCTGCAAAAACCTTCTGGTTCTGGATAAGTCTTTACTCAATTGTCTAAATGTTTTTGAAATAAAATAAATTTTAGTATTGCTGAAGAATAAAATCATGAAACTAAGTTAACTAACAATCTAATAAATGAAATGACTGGATCTAACACATATTTTGTTTGTCTTAGTATATAACTACTCTGATTAATATTCTGAAAAATGCAGTAATGTAATTATTTTACAGACATGTATTAATGTGGAAAGGGTGACAATTATTGAGAGAGGGTAGGGACCAAGTGAGGATGAGTTTTACAGGCTAGTGACTCAATTATGGGTAATTAATTTATAGACTAGAGTAGATTAGTAGACAAGGGCCTCCCCATTCCTAGTTGTTCTTCTATTTCCATTTATAAGAGTTTATCGTTTTTAATTTTTAAGACATTGCAACATTTAAGTTTTAATTTGAATTTGTAAACCAAAATGTAGCACCTACCCCTCTCAGAAAAACTAAATGACTAAAAACTGATCTTAACACATACATGCCCAATTATGATCTTTTTATCAAATAAGTTCCAATTATGATATTCATAATCTACTACTAACCATTTTGTTTGTTTGGTCCAAATTTTCTTTTGGGGTCAAATCTACTACTTACTAACCATAAAATCTGAATTATGAATCTGTTTGTTCTGTGTTCGCATGCATCAAATTCTTACTATCAATGGGCCACAAGAGGCTTTTGAGTACCCACTCAATGAGCTGACATTTTTTCTTTTCTTATTGGACTATTGAAATGATCTAGTTTAGTGATATTTTCTTCAGGCCCTCAAGAAATTTTTGTTGGGCCATAAGCTTATCAATTTCAATAAACATGGGCTTAGTTCAAAAAAAAAGAAAAAAAGAAAAAAAATAAAACCAAGGTTCCACCGAGACTTGAACTCGGGTTACTGGATTCAGAGTCCAATGTCCTGACCACTAGACCATGGAACCAATTTTGCACAAATAACACAACCAAATTAATTGTTCTTATAACTTAGTTCATCACCAACAAATGCGGGAATAATTTCAATAATTTCGTAATGATGAGAAAAAAAGACGGTCCATAATTAAAGTAAGCTTTCACACACGAGATAGTTTGCCTTTATATGCTGTGTAGTAGATAGATTAAACTCTATACAGATCCTTGTGACAATAGTTAACATTTTAAAACTTCACATTTTTATTTCCAATGGGGAGACTAAACACCTTCATCTTCTCCGTCGTGATTCTCGTCTTCTCACTCTCCGCCGCCGCTTCTTCTTCCCAATACAACACACTCGTCGTCAACACTCTCCCTTCTTCCCCAATCCTTTCATCTCCTGATTCCGAGTCCTTCACCAGTGTATCCCAATCCACAACTTCACTCTCTGTCCATCTATCACACGTCGATACTCTCTCTTCCTTCTCCGACGCATCTCCGGCGGATCTTTTCAACTTCCGTCTCCGCAGAGACTCTATCCGCGTCAAATCCTTGACCAGCCTCGCCGCCGTCTCTGCTGGCCGGAATGTTACGAAAAGAACTCCACGATCGGCCGGTGGATTTAGCGGCGCTGTTATCTCCGGTCTCTCACAAGGAAGCGGAGAGTATTTCATGAGGTTAGGCGTTGGAACTCCGGCGACTAACATTTACATGGTTCTTGATACAGGAAGCGACGTCGTTTGGCTCCAATGCTCTCCTTGTAAAGTATGTTACAACCAGTCCGACCCGATTTTCGACCCGTCTAAATCAAAAACTTTTAATACAGTTCCATGTGGATCTCGTCTTTGTCGGAGATTAGACGAGTCGTCGGAATGTGTCAGCCGTCGAAGCAAGACTTGTCTCTATCAAGTATCGTACGGTGACGGATCGTTTACCGTAGGAGATTTCTCCACCGAAACGCTGACGTTTCACGGCGCGCGTGTGGATAACGTGGCGTTAGGATGCGGTCACGATAACGAAGGCTTGTTTGTGGGTGCGGCTGGGCTGTTGGGCCTGGGCCGTGGCGGATTATCGTTTCCGTCGCAGACGAAAAACCGTTATAACGGAAAATTCTCTTACTGTTTGGTTGACCGGACGAGTTCCGGTTCTGCTTCTAAACCGCCGTCAACTATTGTCTTCGGAAACGATTCCGTCCCCAAAACCTCCGTTTTCACGCCGTTGTTAACGAACCCGAAGCTTGACACGTTTTATTATTTGCAGCTTCTTGGAATCAGCGTTGGTGGTTCACGCGTTCGCGGCGTTTCGGAGTCGCAGTTTAAGCTTAGCGCCACCGGAAACGGCGGGGTTATAATTGATTCTGGTACTTCGGTAACTCGTCTGACTCAACCAGCTTACGTGGCGCTTAGAGACGCGTTTCGTCTCGGAGCGACGAGGCTGAAACGTGCTTCGTCGTATGCTCTGTTTGACACGTGTTTTGATCTTTCTGGAATGACGACGGTGAAAGTTCCGACGGTGGAATTTCATTTCAGCGGAGGAGATGTTTCGCTTCCGGCGAGTAATTATTTGATTCCGGTAAACACTGAAGGACGGTTCTGTTTTGCGTTTGCCGGTACAATGGGGAGCTTGTCGATAATTGGAAACATACAACAACAAGGTTTCCGGGTTGCTTATGATTTAGCTGGGTCACGGGTCGGGTTTTTATCTCAAGCTTGTTAGATTTTTGAGTTAGAGTTGACTCGTTTATTCCCAAAGTCTTTATGGAGAAAAAAGCAATTTATCCATATTGTCATCATCGACAATTATCATACTACTCATTAGTCATAAATAACTCATATAATTGGAGATCACGAGATGGAGCTTTTACTTTTTGTCTTTCTATATGGTGATTGGTTTAGAATCGGTTTTCAAAATTTGTACTTCTTTATGCCAAAGAGAAGCTAATCTTAAATGTATGTTTTTCTTTGGATTATTTATGATAATGAAATTATTATTAGTAACAATTTACTAGCTTACACAAGGTTGTTGAATAGCAGAATGTGTTGGCAATGTTTTTTTTCTCTCGAATTATTTCGGTAATGATGAGCCAAACTAGTATTTGCGGTGAATCCCTTTGTTAAGTAGCCATGCATTACGATAGGAACTCTCAAAGTTTTTCTTAGATTCGAGATTCGACATATATATTATAGTTCGTTGACCCGAAAATCAACTAAGAAAAAAACATCACACCACCTAGCTCGGAGTTTATAATGTCTATTGAAACGGATTAAATTACAACAAAGGACAGGTTTTAAGAGTAAAGATATTTGACAAAAGAAACATTTTGCAATCCACCTGTATAGCACTTGGTCATTTTTGTCAAGGTCAGTCATTCATAGATTAAGACACAAAACTAATCAAAAAAAACATGTACTAGACTAGCTCACCCGATCTTTTTAATACATATCTAACTTACATAATTTCACGTAGATCACTAGGTTTACTACTATCAAATAGTTTCAAAACTAAATCCATTAAACTTCAAAATATTGCTTTAATACTAGACAAAACTTCTTTGGATTATTGGCTAATTTATCTTCAGTTTGTGTGTGTTTGCATAATTCATCCTTCTATGTAGTCAAATGCAATGCATATATAATATGGTTCGGTGCATCTCGAAATTATGACTGTGCAAATATATACACACATCGTAAACGACGCATTGCATCGTGGATATGGGGATGGACATACACTATTGTTGTTTTCTCTCCATGTGAGTGAGAGAGTGGGACAGTTCTTGGTCTTATGTGTATTAAGAAGCAATATATATTTTGGCAACTGAAGCAAAATAATTTCCTCACTAAGTAACAAATCAATAATAGAGATTAATAATCAAAAAGTTGTTTGTAGTTCAGTGGCAATGACTCTCTTTAACACTCCCTTGTCTCGAATTCGATTCAAGTTAGGGACAAAATTGAATGGAGAATTAGCGGGTTATTTTGGAAGTGTGAGAGGTCTTAGACAAGGTTGCTCATTATCTCCGTACTTGTTTGTTATTTGCATGAATGTCTGCTCAAGAACAAGAATTTGGTTATCACCCTGAATGTGAAGATATGAAGTTGACTCACTTATGCTTTGCAGATGATTTGATGGTTTTTGTAGATGGAGAAAGGAACTCAGTGGAAGGAATTCTTCGAGTTTTCGACGAGTTTGCGAAAAGATCGGGTCTATGCATCAGTATTGAAAAGTCCACTATATACATGGCAGGAATAGCAGAAGACACTAAATCTACGATTTTGGAAGAGTTCCCATTCAGATTTGGAGAGCTACCGGTTCGGTATTTGGGGCTGCCTTTGATGTCTAAAAGAATGTCAAGCAACGACTATTTGCCACTTATTGAGCAGATAAGGAATCAGATCCAATCTTGGACTACGCGAGCTCTGTCGTTTGCAAGGAGGTTACAACTTACCGGATCAGTTCTTTTGAGTATAACAAACTTCTGGATCTCAGCTTTCCGATTACCTAAAGCTTGTATCAAAGAGATAGATAAGATTTGCTTAGCTTTCTTATGGTCAGGCCCAGACTTAGATCCACATAAAGCTAAAGTATCTTGGAAAGAGGTTTGTATACCAAGAGAAGGAGGACTGGGGTTGAGATCCATTGAAGATGCGAACAAAGCGAGCTGTTTAAAGCTGATTTGGAGGCTGCTGTCATCAAAAGACTCTTTTTGGGTCAATTGGGTTCAGAATCACCTGTTTCGGAATGGAACTTTCTGGTCAGTCTCTGGAAGCACTTCAAAGGGTTCATGGATGTGGAAAAAACTGTTGAAATATAGAAACCTTGCTCGAACTTTTCATCGTGTGGAAGTGGGCAATGGTGACACAACCTCTTTTGGTATGATTCTTGGAGTAACATGGGCTGTTTATTGGAGAGGACATGAGCGAGAGGAATAATTGATTTGGGAATCCAAAGGCACGCAACAGTGGGTGAAGTGTTATGCTCTCCGAGAAGCATAAGACACCGAAGCCACACGCTCAAGCAGATCGAAGATATGATCCGAGAGAAGAGAAGAAATCAGCAACACCACGTAGCAGACATGGATGTATGGCGAGGAAAAGATGGGGATTCTCGTCCATTTTTTCGTACTCATGATACGGTGGAGCTGATCAGGAACATAAAAGAAAAGGTGGCATGGCACAAAGGTGTTTGGTTTCCTCACTCTACCCCAAAATACTCATTCATAGTTTGGTTTGCAATGAAAGATAGATTATCGACAGGAAATAGAATGAGAAGTTGGAACATTAACGTCGACGCAAGTTGTGGATTCTGCTCAGGAACAACATAATCAAGGGACATTTGTTTTTCGCATGTCGATACACTCGTCGAGTCGGGAGAATCTAGCAAAAACCTTGATGGGACAACGGTATTCATGCATATGGGCAAGGCTGGTGCATCAACTTACAGATACATCAGTTGGTAAAGTGATCACCTTCCTTCTCCGATATGTCTTCCAAGCAACGGTCTATGGTATCTGGATAGAGAAAAACATGAGGAGACATGGTGAACCTCATAAGATGGAAGCGCAACTAGTGAAGATCATAGACAAGAATGTCCGAAATCAACTCTTCCTCATCATTCGACAAGGCGACTTAAAGTATGAAAAGACTCTTCAAATTTGGTTCTCCATGAGATAAAACTCATATTGATTTGATCTTGTTTTATTGGAATTGTTTTTGAAACGGTTGTAAAAAATATGTTTTTTTTTAAATATAATTTAAGATTAAATTCAAAAAAAAAAATCAGAAATGACATAAACAATTATATTAAAAAAACATACTCGATAACGATATAGAGACAAAGTGCGGCACATGGACCCATATGGTGACCAGAATAATGCAGCCACCGAAGGAGCCACCAGTTTTATACCCACTCCTTTCCCGCTGTTTCCTCCGCAAATATCTCTCATTCACTTGCGTTTTCAATGGAGATGAGATGAGTCATTTGTATGCTTGCGGTTCCAAAACGTCATTTTTTCCTCCTCTTTGTCAACCTAAATATATTGGTGATGAATAGTATACCATTTGTTCATATTTTTATAATTTGAAAAAGTTATTTTTTATTTTTATCATTTGTAATATTCATTAATTTTTATGTTCAAAAAAATATTCATTAATTTTTCAAATGTTCGTATTTTTGAAATGTAATTTCGCTATATACAACAAATATGTTAAAAATATAATAAAAATAAAATATAATTAATCAAATATTTTTATTTTATTTTTTTAACATTTTGTAAATTTTGCTACAAAAACTTAATATAATCCAGTTCATTCCATCAACAATTTATTCAGTTATTTTGCTATTCTGCTATTCATCTTATATACCAGTCAAATCCGTTGTTTTAAACTGTAAATGCATTATCCATAAATATCAGTTTCTAATTTCACTATATTTCAAACGTTATTCTTCTATTTAGTTTAAAATAAACAGCATTAAAATGTTCATGTTGATTAGAAAATTCGAATTTTTAGATAATTTTAAAATAGACAGAACTTGAATCAGACAACTTTCCCTAACATGATGACAATTTGCATATCCGATTTATTCCGTGACAAATGTTTTGTTAGCTACGATTAGAAAATTGACTTCCAAGTCCTACACGAATCTATATCATCTTGCACGTGACATATCGGACAAAGTAAAGAAACTATGAATCAATGTCTCAATCACTCAAATATATCCACTTATTTATTTCCTTTTTTACGAAAAGCCCGGTGGACTAATTAGTTATAATACGGCCCATAACAAAACAAAAGCCCATATTCTAAAATGACCATCTCACAATCTTCTTCTCCACTAGGTCGTTCAAACTATTAAAGTTGTATGGTCCATATTAAGTTTTATGGGCTTCCAACCTAAAATTAATTGGTGATAAGTGGATTGGTCCATATCCCTTATATATTAAGTGAGATCCATTCCAACTACCGATGAGAGACTTATGTCTCTAATACTCCCCCTCGAGATAATGGTTATTTGACCATTAATCTCGAAATGCTCGGGCTTGGATCGACGACACCAATTTGAGCCTGACTTGTCGATGATTGGACCAACTTTGACTCGGATCGGGCTCTGATACCATATTAAGGTTGTATGGTCCAGATTAAGTTCTATGAGCTTCCAACCTAAAACATATTGGTGATAAGTGGATTGGCTCATATCCCTTATATATTAAGTGAGATCCCTTTCAACTACCGATGTGAGACTTATGTTCCTAATACAAACTTCAAATCGGCGGCGAGATATTCAAATCATATTTCTTCGATCCATTACCATACAACACTCCACAGTGTTTATCTACAGCGCCACCTTCATCAAACAAAGCAAATATATGCACATGAACTTTATTCCACCCTCTTCTCAAATGCTCAATCAGCCGTTGATTGAAAACCCTAGCGTTCTCCAAATTAGCAGCTACTTCGCCACAATCTCTACTCGACAGCCATCCAATCTCCGATATAACCACCAGAATCTTCGGTAATCCCAGAGATTTCACAGCGGAGTCAACCGAATCAAACATTATATCGAACATGTTAGTGTATGTGACTCCACTATACGGACTGTGTATTTCCGACGTCTAAGACTTTTCATCGGCTGAAACAGAGCGAAATCCAGCGGAATCGAAGGGAACAATTGTTTACATTCACCATGAGAGGAGAATCCGTTCGCTGCAGAAACCTCAAAATTGGTTTCAAAACCGATTCACCAATCGATTTTTGAAAAATCGCGGTTGAGGGAGGGAATCTCCGTGACAAAGACGCGAGGGAATGAGTGGTTGATACTTTGATCTTCTTCTGCAATTGGTACCTCTTGATTGCTTTATGAACATTCACCATAGCTGAGACGAGTATTGCGGGAGTAGCGAGACTTCGTTACCGACGGAGATTGATGTTATGATTGTGTTCTTGTGGTAAGATAAGATGAAGTTGTTGGATCCCCTAGGATCTAGGGTTTGATATATTGAATGAAAACCAACCTCGTTCTTACCTTTGAACTGGCAGCGGAATGAGAATGGTGAACGAGATCAGTGGAGCAACGCAAATGCCTTGCCTCTACCAGATACACACGCACGCTCGCTGGAAACGGGATGCTAGTGCCGGATCAACGGGATTCGAATCTCTCTGGTGTGTCTACTATTTCTGTCAAGAAAAGTGGACGGCCTTCTATTCAGGTCGAAACTCTCGAGTTTTATTTGACCTAAACATGCTTAACGGGCCAGACTTAATTAAGTCCCAACCCGAAAAGCTCTTTCGGAAATTCTGAACTGTGTCGACCGACACACAAGCTGTGTCGATCGACACAACACCATTATATCGATTATAATGCGCATCCAATGCACATTAATATAATCATTACCATAATGATCATTCCCATGTCGTAGCTTCCAGTTTGCTTAGGTGTGTGACCCTATAGGATCATATAATACTGGTAGTAAGTCTACAACTTACAGACTGCAAGAGGCTTCTAGCAAAACATTGCAACCGCCCAGTATTATACGAATGTCTGATCTCGACACACAACTATCATCAGGGGTGAGTACAAGTGTGATTTCAGGACACTATCCCAACAGAAGTTTCTGATGATTGATTCAGATTCTGAGAGATTGGAGGATATAATTGGAATTTTGTCGTTGGGGATACAAAGGGAGAGAGTGATTCCAGTGTTGGCTAAGGATTTGGTGAGTGTTGGATCCATGTCGAAGGTTTTGAGATGTTTGATGGATAGTGAGTTGAGTAGTGATGGTATGGCTTCTGGTGGTGGAAGGTTTGAGCTGTAACGACCGTAGTTGATTCCGATTTCTGGGACTGGGTGAAAGAAGCGAGAGAAAGTGATGAAAAAAAGATCAAGGAAGGTTTCTCGAAATCAAAAGATTACCTCCAATATTGGAGCTGTATCGTCCATAGTTGGTTCCGATTCCCGGACCTGGAAAACAAGCAAGAAAGTTAAGGAAAACGAGAGAAAGAGGAGGAACATGGAAGAATCAACAGATTTTACCTCCAAGCGATGGAATAGTGGAGCACTAAGTTATTGAGATGGACAAGATCAAGAGAATCCAGAAAGCATGTTGCGTCGTCATCGTCATCCTCATATTCTCTCTGTTTTTTTGTTCTCGACTTGGTTAGCTGATTTTGGCGGGATTATATATATATATATCTTGAGAACTATATATTAACGGTTTTTAATGTAATTACATAAACACCCATCAATCTTGTGGGTTTGGAAAGAGGGGGAAAAACGTCATTTTCAATAGTTGACAAGAACCGAGTAAACCGACCAGCATAGTGGCTACGTTACATGTAAACGGAAACGAGTACGCAGAAGCGAAACGTTCGGAAACGTTTGTATATATATATATATATATATATATATATATATATATATATATATATAATAAGAATATAATGAACACCAACCATAAAAAAAAAAGTTCAAGATAGTATTTGAACAACATAAGTCAACCCATATTAAAAAAAAATTAGAATTTGGAACAAAACATACTTTAGTTGGAAAAAACTATAAATACAAACGAACATGAATCATTTTGACCTCATTTTGATTTTTTTTTTCTTCCGGCAAATCAATTATATTAGTATCAAGAAATGTTACAAAGTACAAACTCATTCCAAAACACTTGTTATTAGCAAATATAAGAAATTGAAACAATTTCAATGAAAGAGTGGAGAGTAACCATGATATCCGAACGGTAGGCTTATAGGCTAGCAAATGGAATTTTCTTTGTCCCCCTTTCATAATTTCATTGGCTAGCAACTTGCTGCTGAGACTCCAAAATACATTGGCATAACTTTGATAATTAAACTTGAGTTTGGTGTTGTTGGAGATGATTCTGAAGAAAATCTTCTATAACTTGATATTAGGCTTAACTCAAACATAACTTGACGCATCCATGGAAAAGAGTACTGATCAAAACCAGAGGACATAGGGGAGATATTCCTCAAGAAAATATCATCTTTCTTTATTCTATTGCCAGAAGAGTCTTGACACAAGCATCGATTGCAAACACTCTCATGGTTGTTGGTCCAAAAAATGTAAACCAAATTCATGTGGTACATCAGATTCATCGCCGCAATCGTGTATTCCTGGCTCCCAAATCCTTGTATGAAATACGTATCTTATGACTCGTTGGTATCGAGTGAAGCGTATTTCAACAATGCAATACCGTACACCGTTCTTCGACGGAAGGAAGCCGACACAAATACACTATGTTTGTGGCCGGAGTAAGGTCGGAAGAACGCTCTCCGAGTATGAGAGAAGGAGGGTGCGACCGTGAATGAAATTACGATAGCGACAAACATGTAATAAAATATAAAATCTGGCTGTACATGAATCCTGATTATCTGCACAAGATGATGAAAATTCTTGTTTATGGTCAGATGCTTCGATCCCAGGCATGTACATATCCCAAATCGAGATTCCAATCTGATGGGCTCTCTTAAATCGGGAAACTGATAATAACCGACTGCCACCGGACATGGAAATTTTGGTTTGATGGTTTATCGAAAGCATGAATGGAATCCTATTCGTGACCGTAAGGTGAAGAGACACAATCCATGGGAAGATGAAAATAAAGTGATTTGCCACTATTAAAACAAAATCTTTGTACAAATTAGAGAAATGAGCAAATCAAATAGGAAAGAGGTTGTGGCTGATGCCGGAAAGGCTCACGCCGGCCTAAAATCGTGAGGAGATACGACAGTTTTGTTTGATCGCTTCTTTTCGCACATAGAGAGGGGGAGGTTAGAGACGGTTGTTTCATTTTGAAATTATCAACCTTAATATGATAAAAAATACATGGTAGATGGTAAAGTCGTCTTCTTTCTCTGCATTTTTCTGATAATTATTTTAGGATATATATATGATTTAGACAAATCTTTTTATATTTTTTTAGTAGTGGCATCTTTTTGTTCCTAAACAAATTACAAATTATCAATTAAACTCTTACATTTTAAAACTATTTATAATTGAAATAGAAAATAAAATTTCCAAAAAATGATGTTTCTGAAAACAAATACACTATTTTCTTCGCGTTTCTAAAAATGGATGTGCGTTTCCATCGCGTTTCCAACTCATAATTTTTTTAGAAACACGTTTCCATGCGTTTCCGTTTCCGAAACATTTCCAAAACAGAAAACGGTCTTCCGACGGAGTTTCCATGGAACGTAGCCAAGTGGCAATAGATAACTAAACCAACAAATCAAAATCGAGGAGGGACAAATAAAGTCAACTGGATCAACCAAGTAAACAGGCTAGCACAGTGGAAACAATTATCAAACCAACACAAATGGGATTCTGTAGTGATTGATCTTAGTTAACTGAGATTCGTAGAAACAGTTGTTAAATCAAATCAGCTTTTTCTTTTTCTCAGACAAAATCCAAACAGGAAGAGGATTTTGTACAATGGCTTCGAATGGTGAACATATATAAAAAAATGCAGATCATACAGATCATGTAGATTAAGCAGAACAAATACGGGTCAAGCAGATCATGCAGAACAAATGCAGATCAAATATATTTAACAATTTATAATTTTTATTCAAATAGTGAAGAAAAAAAACTATACAAATCAAAAGATTTAAACGTAGAAAACACATAACTATAGTAATACAAATACATTAAATTTAATCATAGTTATAAATATGTTTAAAGTTTAAATAGTAATTAGTAAATCCTATTTAACAAAACTAAGTTAAATATCTTACTTTTTACACAAGAAATTGACATATTAATAAAAAAAATTTAATTTTACAACTTAATAAATTTATAATAAAATAGAAATATGAATCACTTCAAAAAAAATTTAAAGGCATACAATATTATTTTAGTTTAGAAAGTAATAAATTCTTTCAAAAACTAATTATCTAAATTTTGGAGAATTTATTTATCTAAAAACATTGATCTAAAACTAATAAAGTTGTTTAAAAATGAAAAAAAAACTTTATTTAAAATCTGAAAAAACTTTAATTATTTAATAAAAGTAATTGAAAAAACATACATTTATTGTTGAGTGTTTAGAAAATGTAAAGACAAAATAATTATAAATATAGTAATAGTTAAATCGAATATTTAAATCAATTTTAACATTAAAATAAAAAGAAAAAGAAAAAAGAAAAATGCAGAACATGGGTGAACATGAACAAAAGCTATGCAGTCTAGATATATCTTCTTTTTTGAACTGCATGCAGTCCATCTGCATTCTTTGATATTTTTATTTGTTTGATTTTTTTTGCATGAATGGTAACCAAAATGCAGATGGCCCATAAATGCAGTTAATCTGCACTTGATCTGCATTTGTTCTGCGTAACATTCGAAGCCAATGTCATGTTCTATTAAAGAAAGAGTACTGACAGATCATGAAAGCTGGATCGTTGTTGTTCGCTTTTTCTTTTACGTGTTGCGTGTCTTTAAGGATGATCTCACTATCATTAGACTAATTATTTTATGTAGTTTACTTTCAAATCTTAAAGAATTTGTGAGTGTTTGCTTGAGATGAGAAAGAGTAAAAAGTTCTTTTACATTATCATTCGCCTTTTAAGTGGCTTTCAACCCAAGCGACATTTCATTACCTATTTCTTTGATTTCATATTATGTAACGTTTAAACGTTATTTAAATTGTTCGATTTCTTTCAAGTTTTTATTACGTACAAAGAAAGATGAGTAATGTTTTTCATGAGCCTTTGAAGTTTATTTAGTGGTTGATCTAAGTTAGTTTTGAGTTTTGACAAATAAAAGTTACCACAAATTTTATTATTTTCAAGGAGATTATTGGAGTAACCTTTTTGGTGTATCACGTATATATCCTTAATAATTTTATATATTAATAATTGAATTCATATATTAATATATAACTGATCTATATATATATATATAAGGAATTTCAACTTGATACTATCATTACCGCCTGAAAAATTAAACGCCCAATCTAGAATCTCAACGATCTAATTACAAAAACAACTCTACCAACTGAATTATGTCCTCCGGAGCCAAGTGGAACATGCATGAATGTATCTTCTTTCATTTTTTAGCCCCATCCATATTGATTTAGTCTAATCAACAAATATTCTATCATTTTTTACTTCTTCTGTATAGATTAATAGAAATTGTTTGAATGAAACGTTTTTTTTTAAAACAACTGAATTTCTCATCATAATAGACACCGAAAAAGAGTAAAAATGCAATTAATTGCAGCATGTACATGTACATGTACATGTATAGGCCCATATTTAATGGACCATGGCCCTTTATTAGTGTTTCAATAAACAATATTTTTCACATTTAATTTAAAACGAAGAAATCATTGAGTGAGCGGATATTATTATAAAATGATTATTTTCCCTATCTATTAAATTCTTCTGAATCTCTATAATTCAATTTTCCAATAACATTCTCTCTGTACTACAGTCGCCTTTCATGACCGTCCGATTGTAAATCAGCGTCGCCGGTTCATTTGACGGCAACTCTCTCTCTGGAATTCTTGAAGAAAAGCATCTCTCTTTTTATTTGAAATCAACACTTGTGTTTCAATTCATCAATCTCTAAATCAGATTTGATCTTCGTCTCGATCGAAGATTAATCAATTCTTCACCTTTCTTCGATAATTTCTATTGGGTGTTTCGATGGATTTGGATAGCATGGACTGTACTTCAACCATGGATGTAACAGATGACGAAGAGATCCATCAAGATCGCCATTCCTACGCATCGGTTTCAAAGCATCATAGTAATAACAACAACGCGAATACTCCTTCTGGTCTTCTTCCGACCACCACAAGTGTTCATGAGCTTCTCGAATGTCCTGTCTGCACCAATTCTATGTACCCTCCAATTCATCAGGTCTGTTTGGTTTTCAATCTATCATTGCCCTGATTTTGAATTCCCGGATCTTTACTTTGTTGATTGGTTTTAGGGGTTTTGTGTTTCTCATGAAACGTTGCCAAAGCTATAAGCTTTTCGTAGTTTCAGACATATTTGTCTGTTTGATTTACAATCTATCATTGCCTGAATTTGCCCTGATTTTGAATTCCCGGATCATTGCTTTGTTGATTGGTTTTAGGGTTTTTGTGTTTCTCATGAAACGTTGCCAAATCTCTAAGCTTTTCATAGTTTCATACATATTTGGATGTTGATTGGTTTTAGGGTTTAGGGTTATGTTTGGTCTTTGAAAGAACTTACACAATGATTTGATTCCTTTGCAGTGTCACAACGGACATACACTATGTTCAACTTGTAAAACCAGAGTTCACAATCGTTGCCCAACTTGTAGACAAGAGCTCGGTGATATCCGTTGTTTAGCACTTGAAAAAGTAGCTGAATCTCTTGAGCTACCATGCAAGTACATGTCACTTGGCTGTCCGGAGATATTCCCTTATTACAGTAAGCTCAAACACGAGACTGTATGTAACTTTAGGCCTTATAACTGTCCTTATGCTGGATCCGAGTGTTCTGTTATGGGTGATATACCTTTCTTAGTTGCTCATTTGAGAGATGATCACAAGGTGGATATGCATTCTGGGTGTACTTTCAACCATCGTTATGTCAAGTCTAATCCTCGTGAAGTCGAAAATGCTACATGGATGTTAACTGTAAGTACATTATGATTTATACATCATAGCTATCTTATAAACTTATGTCTGTTATAGGAATCTGTTTAAGAGTCATTAGGCTGTAATGTGAAGCAATCAGAGTCAATTTTGCTTTCGTTGCGAGTCAGGTTTCAGCTGTGCTGCTTAGGGATCTCCAATTTGGTTCATGGTATAACTTTCATAGAGAAAGTCCATTTATTTAGGTTTTGAATGGTAGTTGTGGTCATGGCGGATTAGTCCGCAAGTAGTTAAGACCGTTTCCCCACCATTCTCATTTTTGATGCAGACAAACAAAAATCAAAGAAATCTCTTGTGGACGAAGTGCAAACCATTTTTATGAAGAAATAAACTTTGTCCGCAATGGATTGTGTTAGCCTCAAAAGTAAAGTGTTTTAGTTCGCAGTTGATTTTGTCCGCTGTGACCGTAGTAACCATTCAAAACCTTAGTCAAAGTTGGCATGAGTGATTTTATGTCTGAAATCAGAAAAAGCTATGTGAGATCAATGGTTGTGAGTTGTTATACTATAATCTTCCCATATGCTTATCAAAGTTTCTATCTTTTGGTTTTGTTTCTGATTCAAAACTCAGGTCTTTCACTGCTTTGGTCAATACTTCTGTCTTCACTTTGAGGCATTCCAACTCGGAATGGCTCCAGTCTACATGGCCTTCCTACGTTTCATGGGGGACGAAACAGAAGCTCGGAACTACAATTACAGTTTAGAGGTGGGAGGTTATGGTCGGAAGATGATTTGGGAAGGAACACCAAGAAGCGTAAGAGACAGTCACAGGAAAGTTAGAGACAGTCATGATGGACTAATTATACAGAGAAACATAGCTCTGTTCTTCTCAGGTGGAGACAGGAAAGAACTGAAACTGAGAGTTACTGGAAGAATCTGGAAAGAACAGCAACAAAATGGTGAAGGTGGTGGAGGAGCTTGTATCCCAAACTTGTCTTAAAATTTGAAACTTTTGCCGACTTGGCATTGTCTCTGTAACCATGGTTCTTGGAAGTGTCTGTAATTAGGGATGTCTCTGTGATCTATGATAAACTTGGGTTGGTCTTCTCTCTCTCTTTCTGAAGGCAGTAGCTTTGTCTATGAACGACGACGTTTCATCTCTTCTAAACCCAACTTTGGGGTTTTGTCATCGTCTTCATCCCTTTCCCATCAATGGAGATTTTAAACTCTGCTCTTCCTAATGGTTTCTTCCATTGTTATGATACGACCTATTTTCTCATGAGAACTATCGTATCACATTAGATGCGGTTCATAAACTTTGTCTAGTTATATATGTCCCCGAGAATAAAGTTTGAGATCTAAAACTCCTCCTAGACTTTATTCTCAGGGACATATAGAACTAGACATAGTTCTAGCCTTCTAGGCTATATTTGGTACGGTACGATAGTTTTCGAGGGGAAATAGATCGTCCAACTCCAGCCCATATCATAACAATGGAAGAAATGATAATACATTAAATGCTCTCAATACTCTGTTTTTATGCCAAACCACATTTGAATAGCATTTTCCAAAGATTACACAAACTAAAACAAAAAGAAACACTGAGTTTTCTCTATTGATGAACACAACATATGATACAACCATGAATCTTAGCCCAATCGATGCTAAGTAATACTCAAAGCACACAGTATTTTTTTCTGCTGAATAACCAAAACAATCAGAAAACTTATGAATAAAAAGAGTTAATGAGATCTTAAGCTGAGACGAGATGCCCTTGGCAACAAAGGCAAGCAATCACAATACCAACTAATGCTCCTGCAAGAACCTGTGAAGGAGTGTGACCGAGTAATTCTTTTAGCTTTCTTTGACTGATGGGATGTCCTTCAAACAAGTCCCTTATGATCAAGTTCAGTACCTGACATCAACAAAGAAAACAATTGTCATCTTATCTCACAAAAAACAATCAAGATTGAAGTGTAATGCTATTTCAAAACTCTCCACTCTCTGGAATGTTATCAAGATCACAACTCTTCACTCTCTGGAATGTTATCAAGATCACAACACAACATTATATAACCAACAGCATCTATCATCAACATCTGCCTAATGTCCACAATTTCAAGAAACTTCTATTGTACCTTCTGTTCTGGAATCTTTCTTCAGAACACAAAAAGGTCATTCAAGAACCAAGAACATACATCAACTTTTATTGTGTTCTTGGTCATACAAGAACCAAGAACCAAGAACCAAGAACATAGCCTAAATGTCTATACTTCCATATCTAGTGATGAACTTTTATTGTGCACAATAATGCCATAACCTCCTCAAGTAAACCAATTTTTACAAAATGCATTCACAAGCACTTCAAGAACCTAACATACTATCAGCAACTCAACACTCAACCATGAAGTAAAGAGCACTGAGTTGAATCCATTGAATCCATCACCAAATTCCAACAACTTTTTAGTATTACATCAAACTACACTCACTCATCAATGTCCCTCACATAGAAATGTAATCAAACTTCTACATGATGCATCCACAAGCACTTCAAGAACCTAACATACTATCAGAACGTCAACATTCAACCATGAATCCATCACCAGATTGCAACAACTTAAATGTTTCTGTAATACATCAAACTATACTCAGTCATCAAACTATACATCAAATTCACATAGAAATGTAGTCAAACTTCTACAATAGACAAAGCAGTTACTAAGACCAAACTCAGTAAAGATCTCCAAAGCTCAAAACTTGAAATGCTTTTAAGACAAGAACTAAGAAGAAGCAGAGATTTGGTTTCATTCAAGAACCAAGAACTTACATCAACTTTAGCATAAATGTCCATAGTTCCATAACTAGTGATGGACTTATTGTGCATAATAATGCCCATAACTTCAAGAACCTAACATACTATCAGAAAGTCAACATTCAACCATGAATCCATCACCAGATTCCAACAACTTTACTGTTTTGTAATACATCAAACTATACTCACTCATCAATGTCCCTCGCATAGAAATGTAGTCAAACTTCTACAATAGACAAAGCATTTACTAAGACCAAAGTCAATCAAACTCGGTAAAAATATCCAAATCTCAAAACTTGAAATACTTTAACACAAAAACGATGAAGAATCAGGTTTGGTCCACAACACATTCTGGAATCTTTCTTCACAACAACAAAAATTCATTCAAGAACCAAGAACATACATCAACTTTAGCCTAAATGTCCATAGTTCAATAACTAGTGATGCACTTTTATTGTGTATAATGCCATAGCCTCAAGTTACATGAGGAATTCACAAGCCCTTCAAGAACCTAACATACTATCAGAAAGTCAACATTCAACCATGAAGTTAAGAGCACTGAGTTGAATCCAGATTCCAACAACTTTACTGTTTTGTAATACATCAAACTATACTCACTCATCAATGTCCCTCACAAAGACAAAGCATTTACTAAGACCAAAGTCAATCAAACTCACTAAAAATCTCCAAAGCTCAAAACTTGTAATACTTTAACACAAAAACGAACAAGAAGCAGAGATTTGGTTTAATTACCTCAGCTTGCATACCAGCATGTCGTCTAACTCCAATTGCATCATACATCACAATCAAACTAAACCCTAAACAAACCGGAAACAACGAATCTGCAACTCCATGACAAAGCGCCACAGAGGTCGTCAAAGCCATACACAAAGCCGAGTGAGACGAAGGCATTCCACCAGAAGCATACAACAAACGAAAATCCCATTTCCTCTCAATGAAGAAATTGATAACCATTTTACTCGATTGAGCAAATAGCCACGCGAACACAGCCGAAACAAACGTCGGATTCGCCGAGAGTGTCGCCACAAAAGGACTAATCTTTATCTTAGCTGAAGCTGTGATACTCAAAAGGGCAATCCCTAATCCACCGTTCTGCTTCAAATCTCCGGTAAAGGTTTCTGAAAACGCCGCCGTATCGTCTCTGTAAGCTCGAAAACGTGACATCCATTGCCGGGATTGAGACGAAACCAACCCTTTAATGGTTTGGATGATTGGACGCAATACACAAAAAGGGTTTAGCTTGTTAGCATTGCAATCAGGTTTAGGATTCGAGGGACCCGAAGCTGATGATTTACAGCATAACGAGATGGTGTTGTTGGAAGCTTCGAACTTGTGGAGCTTAACGAAGGAGAGACGAGAAGGGTAATGAGATAAGCTTTTTGAGAAACAAGCGAAGGAAGGATTTGATGTAAGCGACTCCATGAGAGAGCTTTTCGAGCTTACTCTGCGACAGACATAGATAAAGATTACAACTTTACAAGTAGTGTGTGTGGAGACTCTGGAGACTTGGCGAAGAAAGGTTGGGAGATTCTTCAGGGCCAGATTTCTTCCATAATCAAATTAACATTCTTTAACAAAAAATAAAGACCTAATTAAAACTCAATTAACATAGAAATCGTGTGGTGGAGTTTTCGTATATTATAACGGAAATACCACTCGGGTATCGTGACTCGGACATAAAGGAATATACCCTAAATGGCTAAATGTTACAGGTCTAGTTTTGTCTTAACGCATTTACGGTCCAAAAGATAATTAATCATTAACATTCCTCAGGTATCGTACATTTATGGGCCCAATGTTCTATATTGGGCCTTTAAAAGAATTTATAAGGTTTGACTTTTCAACAAGGATATTTTGGGTATTCTTCACCTTTGCGATTGGGCTGCTTATATATTCCTCAGAAAAATTCAACGGTCTCCTTCGCGGTTATTACGTTCTCTTCTCCTCACACGGACTCATCGGAAATCTCGCCGGACTGTTTGATTCCGCCGTTTAATAATCGGAGCTGATTAGGTTTATTTCGTTTTCGAGATGGAGAGTTTGATTTCGCTTGTGAATAAGATACAAAGAGCTTGTACAGCTCTGGGAGATCATGGCGAGGGAAGCTCCCTCCCAACTCTATGGGATTCATTGCCTGCCATTGCCGTCGTCGGCGGTCAGGTTTGATCTCTTTCTCATTATATTTCCTCGCCATTTTGAATCGGTGATTATTAGATCTTGTGCATTGCCTTCTCGTTTCTGTAAACGTACATTTGAGGAAATAATCTGATCTCGTTAGGTTTCGGAGTGACTTTCTCGTTGGATCGTTATCATCTGATATCTTCCTATTTATTCGTTGATTTGATCGAAAATTCATGATGTTGTTAGTGTTGTCTACGGGACAAATAGAAATTGTATCCCAGATTTTGATGATTAGCCTTTCGATGATTCGATCTCAGTGAAAAGTTGTGAAATCCTTTTGATCTATCAAAACTGTTGCATGTTCATGCAATACATGTAGTTCAATGTATATTTATTCAATTGATTTTGATGAAATTTTGATATAATTTCCAGAGTTCTGGAAAGTCTTCAGTGTTAGAGAGCGTTGTGGGAAAAGATTTTCTCCCTCGTGGAGCAGGTAAGGCTGATTAAAACATACATGATATAGATCAACATTTTTCTTCTGATATACTACTTAGAACTACAATATCTTCCATGTAGGGATTGTTACACGTAGACCACTTGTCCTGCAGCTTCACAGAATTGATGAAGGCAAAGAGTATGCAGAGTTTATGCATCTTCCCAAGAAAAAGTTTACTGATTTTGGTATACTTCTTGTGACTATGCCGGTCTTGTTATTTAGGCGCATGGATTCTTCTGATTCTGGTTTTCTTATGTTGGAGATATTTATTTCTTCTTTATTTGGTATGCAGCTGCTGTGAGGCAGGAGATCTCGGATGAGACAGATCGTGAAACTGGTCGCAGCAGCAAAGTAATATCTACAGTCCCAATTCATCTCAGTATCTTCTCCCCTAATGGTAAGAGAAGCATTATACTTCCTAAATTCGCATAAAGGAAAAATAAAAACATGCTTTAGGAGTTAATGTATCATTCTCTTGCTTATAAAAAATTAGGTTTATGTTCTTTTCCATCTTCCACACTAATAATTTTCTTTGTTTAACATGTCTGCAGTTGTGAATTTGACACTGGTTGATCTTCCTGGTCTTACGAAGGTAGCTGTTGGTAAGTGAGACAATCTTTGTTTTTATTCATGATAGTGGAGTGGAATCATCCCTCTTCACAAGTCTCTTTATTGAATAACGTCAATGAAACCTTGGTGCCAATGATGTTGTAGATGGTCAGCCTGAGAGCATTGTTCAAGACATCGAGAACATGGTCAGATCGTTTATTGAGAAGGTAACTATGATTTGAGAGAAGTTAAGAGTGAAGTAGAATACATCTGTAGATAGATGATGTTATATCCTTAAAATATAATATGAGTTACAGCAAAGTAACAAAGATTGACCATTACTCTTTTGACAGCCCAACTGCATCATACTAGCTATTTCCCCTGCAAATCAAGATCTTGCCACGTCTGATGCCATTAAGATCTCTCGTGAAGTTGATCCAAAAGGTTCCAGATTCTTCCTTCTCTATATGTTTGATACAACTGCTTTCTGAATTCACTTTGAGCTTTATTTTCTGATGATTTAAGCCACTGCAACATAGTATATAGGCTTTAATTCACCGGGGCATGGTATACATGGTTAAGTTGAGTGACAAGGGCCTAGTGGTTCTCTAGGATGTTGATTGTAGTTTGAATGGATTGGTTCATGTTCTGTAATGTTTGCTTTGTTGCTGCTATCAGGAGACAGGACTTTTGGAGTTTTAACAAAAATTGATCTCATGGACCAGGGCACTAACGCTGTTGACGTAAGTTTTACATTCAGGTGATAGTAATATATATCATGCGTTAAGACTATAATCTAATCTGTAAACAACTGATCTCTAAATGCATTATGAAATATGATACAAGTAAGATAAATATGAGAATCTCATGTACTTTTTTTTTTTGGGTCAAAACGTAACTTTTATAAAACTTACTCTCCATCAATGGAGTAATTGTTCAAGAGGCTACAAACTGAGTGAAAATTGAACAGTTCCTAAGTCTTCTAACTGTTTGGAGATTTCAGATACTTGAAGGAAGAGGATACAAACTAAGGTATCCTTGGGTTGGTGTTGTGAACCGATCTCAAGCTGACATAAACAAAAGTGTTGATATGATTGCTGCTCGTCGGCGTGAACGTGAGTACTTCAAGACCAGCCCAGAGTACAGACATTTAACTGAACGAATGGGTTCAGAATATTTAGGAAAGATGCTCTCCAAGGTATAAAATACCAATTCTTCTTCGAATATTTGAATACTTTGGCATAAAAGTTATAGCTCTAAAACCAGCTATAACATTTTTCAGCATTTGGAAGTTGTTATCAAGTCGAGAATTCCGGGGCTTCAGTCTCTTATCACAAAGACTATTTCCGAGTTAGAGACAGAACTGAGCCGTCTAGGGAAGCCTGTAGCAGCTGATGCTGGTGTAAGTAACTTATGTTCTTAAGAACATTGTTCTGTTCTTCTCTTATTTTAATACTCACTCTCTCGAACGCAGGGAAAACTTTATATGATCATGGAGATTTGCCGTGCTTTTGATCAAACGTTCAAAGAACATCTTGATGGCACGTGAGTGATCTCATGTAATTCTGGATTGTTGCTGCTTGCTGGCTTTATTATTATTACTACTAACAACCTCACAGACGATCAGGTGGTGAAAAGATAAACTCAGTGTTCGACAATCAATTCCCAGCTGCCATTAAAAGACTGCAATTCGACAAGCATCTCTCCATGGACAATGTACGGAAACTGATCACTGAAGCAGATGGATATCAACCCCATCTCATAGCTCCTGAACAAGGTTACCGCCGTCTCATAGAATCTTGCTTAGTTTCCATTAGAGGCCCAGCTGAAGCAGCTGTTGATGCGGTTCATTCCATTCTCAAAGATCTTATCCACAAATCCATCGGTGAAACATCTGTAAGAAAAATCTCTGCTCAACACAACAACATCAACAATATAGACTCATGATTATGTGTAGGCCTGGGACTTCGTTTCGGTTTCCCGGTTTCTTCGGTTTTGAATGTTTTTGCCGAAACTAACCATTTTTTCCGGTTCGGTTTGGTTTTCAGTTTTTCGGTTATATTTTTTTACCAAATATATCGAAATTTCGGTTAGAATCGGTTAGTTTCGGATAATTTCAGTTACTTCGGTTATTTTTAGATATATTCGGTTATTCGGATAGGTTCGGTTTGGGTAATTTCAGTTTCGGATAATTTCAGTTACTTCGGTTATTTTTAGATATATTCGGTTATTCGGATAGGTTCGGTTTGGGTAATTTCGATTAATTCGGTTAATTTTGGGTATATTCGGTTATTTTGGGTTGGTTCGGTTTGAGTAATTTTGGTTAATTTTGGATATATTTAGTTATTTTGGGTCGGTTTGGTTCGGTTTGGGCAATTTCGGTTAATTCGGTTAATTTTGGGTATATTCGGTAGTTTTGGATCAGTTCGGTTTGGGTAATTTCAGTTAATTCAGTTAATTTTGGGTATATTCGGTTATTTTGGGTCGGTTCGGTTCATCAAGTTATCTCAGGGCTCTAATTATGTGTTTAAATCTCATCACAACAGGAATTGAAGCAATATCCAACACTGAGAGTGGAAGTATCAGGTGCAGCTGTGGATTCATTAGATCGAATGAGAGACGAGAGCAGGAAAGCAACTCTGTTACTAGTAGACATGGAGTCTGGTTACTTAACCGTCGAGTTCTTCAGGAAACTCCCACAAGATTCTGAAAAAGGCGGGAATCCGACACATTCGATATTCGACAGGTACAACGATGCTTATCTAAGAAGAATCGGTTCTAATGTGTTGTCTTATGTGAACATGGTTTGTGCTGGATTGAGAAACTCCATACCGAAATCTATTGTTTACTGTCAAGTCCGTGAAGCAAAACGAAGTCTTCTTGATATCTTCTTCACTGAACTTGGCCAGAAAGAGGTAATAATAATAATAACATATTGAACAAACTAAGTATAGATTATGAGTAAGAATCTAAATTGGGTTTGGTGTTGGAATAGATGAGCAAATTGTCGAAATTGTTGGATGAGGATCCTGCGGTTCAGCAGCGAAGGACTTCTATTGCAAAGAGGTTGGAACTTTATAGAAGTGCTCAAACAGATATTGAAGCAGTTGCTTGGTCCAAGTAGAGAGACAGAGAGAGAGCTCTTCACAGTTTGTCAACAAAACAAAATCGTTTTTTTCTTTTTTTCCCACTGTTTCTCATTCTTTTATTCGGTGTTCGAGTTAACATTGTTTCTGAATAAGTTTTGTAAGACGATAGACAAGTTTCTTTTGTTGCAAGAAATTTGGTTGATCAAGATTTATAAAAATTTGGATTCACTGACAACAATGTATGAGACGATCCTCTCTGTTTCAATCCACCGGAAAACCTAAAGATGCAGAAGAACCAAACGAGAGAAAAAAGGAGGAAGAAACGAAGCAGAAACAACTGGCGATAAAATAATAAAACTTTCAAAAACTGGAGATGCGGGGAATCGAACACCGTGCCTCTCGCATGCGAAGCGAGCGCTCTACCATATGGAGCTTGCTTCAAACTGTAAATTGCTTTTTGAAGAAGGCATACATGATTCTTGTAGCTTTTGTTGACGAAACCTGGTGGTTGATGCAAGAACATTGTTTTTTCGAGATCGACTTGTAGAAAATCATTTTTATCATCTAATTGATGTATGCGCCAAGTCCGCGAGACTGCGATGTTGAGCATTGTTTGGATTGTAGCTGGACTAAATGTCTATGTAAAGTCTACACCTTTGTTCATGTGATTTACCGTTCGCCAATAATCGAGCCTTATGTCGAGTCAAAGCTCCATCTGCATAAAATTTGTGCTTAAACAGCCACGTGGAATGAACAACATTAAGGTTAGTCAGACATGGTACTATCTCCACGTCTTGGTCTTAATCATTGCATTGATTTCATCTTTCATCGCAGGCGTCCAAAGAGGATTAGTAAGAGCTTGAACATGACTTTTTGGGATTGGGACTTTGGTGGTGGAAATGAGAGAAAACACTTTCTTTGGTTTTCGAATCCCATTCCTAAAGTCGTTCGTCACATTATGGCATTTTTGAGGTTGAGACACGGCAATGGGAGCAGGAATTTGAGTGAACATGGGAAGAGGATATGTTTGTGGAGTTGGGACCGAGTGAGGAGAAGTCATAGGTCTTTGTAAAATCGTTTGGAAAATCGGGGACCCGACCCGAATATCCGAACGCCCAGACCTAGAGTTGATCTTGGAGCTAGTTTATGGAGATTTGAATTGTTTAGGTTAGGGAAGCAGAGGCAACCGAACACACTTAAATGATCATATGAGGGTTATGACTTTTCAGACAATAGGTGGGGTCCATTTAATATCTCCATAGTTGTGGTCAGCTACAAGTCAAAGCCGTAGTAGTTTAATAGAACCAAATGAGTTATATTGACCAAGTAAACCAAAAACAAAAATGCTAACTTTCATCAAGATACGGAAAATCCTAAATGAGTATCACGAAAAATTAGGAGGAGGAGTCTTTGTTCTATCATTAACAACTACCCAAGTCGTCAAAAAGATCTATTGTCCGTAAGATCCAATATCCTGCCAAGAGTTTCCAACCAGCAGATGGACAGGTTGATGTAACCTCACGACAACATCTCTCAGACTGGTGCCGCCAGTGGTGACCATAACCTGGATGTTGGAGAGCTCCTTGCAAACGTCATCTCTCAGACTGGTGCCGCCAGTGCCGTCATCTACCAGATGCTTTACTGTAAATTGAAAACATCAATCAATAACAAAACTGGCTTCACTGTATTTACAAATCTAAATTCAAATATGAAATATCACCGAGAAGTAAAATTGACCCACAAAAGATTCAAACTTTTGAGTATTTAGCCAATAAGAACAATACTGTTACCTGTTAAAGCAATCCAAATTGAACCATCAGCAGTTTGAAGCCATCGTCTGAATCCATGACAGAGCAAAATGCAGTTTAGCTTTAGTCAATATCTAGGTATTAGTAAAAGTTAGGAGGAGCTCACCTCATCATTCTTCTTGCCTAAGTATTTGGAGAGCTGTGATGCCAGAAGGGCCATATCTAGCGTTGGAACTACACACATCAGACACACACACAGTAACATAAGTACTATTCACAGATTAAAAAAGGAGTTGGAAACAGAAACGATTACCTTGAAGAACATTGGTACCAGTCTTTCCTGCACGAACATCTTTGTTAGCAATCGGAATGCTAACTTCTTGAATATGAGATGTCTTCTTAAAACCCTTCTGATGTTCATTTCGTTCTCTAGCAGTCACATCCTGCATAGAAGATACGAACTCAAGAAAGTGAAAAAAAAAAAAGGGGGTTAAATTGAAGGTGGAGAATAACAAAATAATATAATTGCACTTTATACTCTCAAACCATAAATCGATGAACCGAGATTCTCTATACACAGCGTGATGTTTGATGCTTTTGATTAAAAACAGCGCGTAGTTTTGTTGTTTGCTTGGCTCGGTCGGTTCCGGTTCGGTTCTTCGTAGGACTGGGCATTTTACCCGAAACCCGAATCCGAACCCGACCCGAAAAAATCCGATCCTGATCCGAACCGATTTTTAAAAATACATGAATGGGGGCTTAAGTCAAAGTATTTTGGGTATCGGGTACGAACCGAACACGAACGGGTACCCGAAGTAACCTAAAGTTTAATCTAATTTCGGTTAGTTCTGATACTTTCGAGTATTTTTGGCTAGTTTGTGTAGTTTATATTTTTATATTTTGGGTAATATATATATATATATGTATTTTTGAGTAATTCAAATATTTTTGAATATTATGAGTAATTTTCCGACTTTTCAGAAATTTCATAGTGACTTTGGGTATCCGAACCCGACCCGAACCCGATACGTCTCGAACCGAACCCAATCCGATTTTTAAAAATACCCGAATGGAGCTTAGGTCAAAGTATTTTGGGTATCGGGTAATACCCGAACCCGATCCGAATCCGAATGGGTACCCGAACGTCCATGCCTAGTTCTTCGGTTCCGTTTTTTTTTGCCCAAATCCCCAAATCTCCCCAAATCTCCGGCCGATTCCACGTGATGTCGTCGTTCTCAGTGAGCATTCCTCTACTTTTGTTGGTTTTCTGCTTGATCGGCTTACAAGCTGCGGATGATCTCCCAGAAAAATTAGGCGGTGACGTCTGCGGTGATAATCAAGAGCAATTCAGTCTCAAAACGTGAATGGTCTTGGGTGAGATTCTGAGTATTTAGGGTCTGTGATAATAAGGAATCAAGACTAGTAAAAAGTTCAAACATGTTTGTATGTTCACTGGACAAGCTGTATGGATGTTAATACGGGCTATCCTGGCTCTTGTAAACTATGTTCGTTTAAAGTCCACCCTTATAGAGCCCATTTAGTTAGAGCCCGTTTAGAACTCATTTAATCTGAGTCCGTTTAACATGAAGTCCGTTTAAGTCGGAGCCTGTTTAAAAAATCCGTTTACAAGGTGTTTTTGGTGTTTTAGAGAGTTGTTACTTGTGTATAAACAACATCTTGTATACTTAACATGAAATTTGTAATTGAATATGTATACGATTAAACAATTCTTGATGGAATCTTGTAAATTTTTTGAATCTATACCATTAAAACAGCAGTACAAAACAATAATTGCCCAGACATTTTGATTTATTTACAACAATATGCCACTGCTTTCTTACCATTTAGCTTCTCTTTCATTAAGGGCAATATTGTCCTTACATATAATTCAATTTCGCCGTGTATAACCAAAATAAAATGCGCTTTTCATAACCATTATTAACCGGTTTGAAACCACTAATATAGCAGACTTACCCAAATCGTTACTTATTCACAAGATGGTTAATGGAAATAAACAAATGTTAAATTAAAAGCAATAAATCAAAGACATATCCGGCAATAAATCAAAGACATACCCGGTCATGCATTATAACAAAATTTACACACAAACACTAATCGAAATAAGCAATCACAAATCACCTATTGTATTCTAATGACCATTAACCATACAAACTTACGTTTAAATCAAAAGAAAATCGGCAAATCTCCTTTTGTTAATGTGATCTGTCCTCAATTTTGATTATTTGGCACACCTATACCAATTGATAGAAAACGGTTAAGCTTTTATATCAATCACAATATATCAAATAACATTTAATGGTTTTCAAATCTGGTTGTGAGATAACCGTATATCATAACTAATTGAACCAACTGACAAATGTCGATTATTAAACATAACTAAGAAACGTATCATATATTACCATAACTACTAACAGTATAAGCTATTAAAAAACAATGTATCAAGACACTTAACTAAGTATAAATACATAAATCAGTTCAAACGATAAAGATTTGGTATCTCAAACTTAACTAAATCAACAACTATTAATTCAAAACTCAAAAATCACTTCAAACCATAAAGATTTGGTATCTGAAACTTAACTAGATCAACAACTATTAATTCAAAACTCAATAGATATCCAAACTTTACTTAAACAAAAACCGATTTCTATTAAATTCAATATTTTCTGCGCCGATTTATATATATTTCTATATTAATTTTTCCAATTAAACTAACAACCTAACAAAGATATTCACTATCTAAACAAAAATATATTACCTAGAAATGTATATAGACGGGAAAATCCATGAAATACAATATTTTCTGCGCCGATTTATACATATTTCTATATTTACTTTTCCCGATTAAGCTAACTACCTAAACCGATATATATTACTTATGAATGTATCTAGACAGTAAAACACATGAAATACATGACATGTGATAAACCGTTTTAAACAAACTTGACCATCACGCATAAAATCAGCATATTCGAACTTAATTAATAGATACTCTAAATATTTCGGGCTGTGTATCTTTTCTAACTCTATAAATAAACGCCTCATCAATCATTAGCTCATTCACACCTCAAATAAACACAACTATTAAAAAAAGGCTATTGTTACAAAAAAACATTGGTTTTATTAACCTTGCAGATGTTAAACCTTTCGAAACTGGATGGCGAATTCGTGTCAAGGTTCTTCATTCTTGGAAGCAGTACACTGTTCAGTCTGGAGAAACATTGGAGCTGATATTAGCAGATGACTCCGTAAGTATTAGTCGATATTCAAAAAATTATTATGAGTTTACTAACATTATTAAACAAACGACTTAGTTTTCTAAAATGCAATAATAGCTTTCGTTTTCCTATTGTTTAAAACTTATGAAACATGCTAAGATTCATGCAATATGTAAGAAGACATATGTCGCATTGCATCTGTTGAAAAACATGACCCTATTGGCGAGTGGAGAGTCATTGAGAATTTATCTTTGACTTCTGCATATAGCCAATATAGAACAACAACTCATCAATACAAGCTAGGATTCTTGAACAACACTTCTATTACTCAGACTCATATAAGTCCGATAATAGTTTCCTTTCGATAACAGATTTTCAGACTATCTTGTGTGGTACTCTAAAGAACTGTTTTTTATTGGTAAGTTTTCAACATACTATTTGTCAATTTTTTTTTACTATTTATATAACCTTTATAACTAATTTTTATTCTTTTTAGATGTTCTTGGTCAAGTTGTTGATGTTGGAGAGATTCAAACCCTCACATGTGCCGGCAAAGAAAGGAAAAAATTAGAGTTTATGCTTCGTGACTCCCAGTAAGATACACCAGTACCATATGTTAAAACTATTTATCTATAACATTTGTTTAACAATATTTTTCGATCTAATTTAGGGATCAACGTCTACCATGTTGCCTTTGGGCTCGTTTTGCTGAGCAAGTAATGGCAAGTTGCTTGGAATCGGGTGAGAATATGGTTATATGCTTGATAAGGTTTGCAAAAATCAACATCTTCAGAGATAATTATATAATTCGGTTCTACTTATCAGTTAGTTAAACTTAAGTTTGTATGCGTCAAAATATTTTAACATATGCTTACCAGCCTCAATAAATTGAACTTACTTAGTAAACAAGTAATTTCTAGGCGGCAACTTCAATTTCTATTATATTTTAAATGCTTCTACCGTTTCAATTTTAAGGATGAGGTAAACAAAACTGTTTATCTATTTCAAATTGTCCTAAGTTTACAAAGTTCAAAATATCAATAACTTTGACAACTATTATTTCCAGGCTTCTAATGTATATGTCCTAAGTGAAGAGTCCGATGATGTTGTTACAACTCCATCATCGAAGCGTGATGGAAGAGAACTTAAAGAGATTTCTGATCTCAATTCTACAACCAAAAATCATTCCACTAAGAAGATTAAAGTGGAAAAGCTGAGTGATGCTGGCGAGAGTAAAGATTAGGATACTGCCTAACAAGTTTGGTTGATTTCAGTTTTTATTTATTGGTTTGGATATTTAGGCCGTTTGAATTTTTTGGTTTTGTTGCTGGTTTTTTAAGATTTAATAAATTTGTTTCGGTTTTTAGTATTCAACAGAATAAAACGTTTCATTCCTATAGTCCCAATTTACTAATCTTACGCATTTTTATCAAAACAACAATCAATATGTTTCTATCACTGTTCTAAAATACGCCTTATACGGCCGTATCTTCGTCGGATATACGCTGTTCGGAGAGACAACGTACCAAATTCATAGAATTCGTTTAGTTATGCGGTCCTTTTCCTTTAACCAATAATCTTCCTTCATGTTATTCTTTTATTAATTTTGGGTTTGTTTAAAGTCCACTCACACAAAAGAAAGCTAAAATAAGCTTTCTCCTAAGCTATAAATCATACTATATACGTGTTTTTTTTTTGAACATAGTACTATATACGTGTTGCTCTTCATTTTTGTATGAAGTTTTTTCTTTACTAATTTTCAATTTCTTTCCAACAATAATTTTTCAAAAGAAAGATAGAACCACTTTTCTAGAAATGTATAAAAATATAGATTCTAATAATTGATGTTCCATGTAAAACATATTTTATGTTTGATATCTATTAGAATATGATATTTTCTCAATATTCTATGAGTTTTAATCTTATTTTTAAGGTTTAGAGTGTTTTTGTCATTTTGAAAGTGAAAAACCTGATTTTTTTCCTTTTATAAAATTCAAAATTATACTAAATTTAGATATTTCATATATTTAGGTGATTAGTATAAATTTATATACAAAAGTATAATCTACATATTTATAATTATTTCATTACCATATTTAATTCTTAAAAAATGTTTACCGTATATACCCGTATAAACATCCGTATATACGTGCTTTGGTCAAATGCTCGATACGTATATAGAGATCAACTAGCCTTTATCTGCATGCATATAAATCCGTGGACACAGAGAATCTGAGAACATGTATATATCTTATCCGTGGACACTAAGAATCTGAGAACATGTATATTTAAGGAACCAAGAATTGTACCTTATCCGTGGCCACAAGGGTTGCAGAAGTTTATGATGTCTTCTTCAAACGTTTTGGAAAACGTTCAGAAACCCAACTCGCCCAATGTTGAGGAAAAGTTGCAAAACAGTCTGATGAAAAATACAAAAGATAATTTAAAAAACTTCAGCTGTGAACTCTGGTTTGCAATCAATAGCTAATGACAACCATTTCAGTCAATTCTGAAATGCAAATTCAAACCATTATAACAAAATATAACAAAAGAATTTTCAAAGGATAACTAATCAGTTAATGTTTATTGATATATTTTGGCTCACCTTAGATATCCGAAACAGAGGTGTCAACAGAGCTGTCTACAGAGCTGTCTAAACATGTCAAAAGAAAGTGTAGTTATTCCTCTAAACTTTTTCATACGAACAAGTTCTCACAGTCAGAGCTGTCAAAGAATATGAATAAGACGGAAGTTAATTTTATACTTAAATAACACCAACAGACTAATCTTTATAAGCAGACATTAAACTAGAATATTTCATGAAAAGCTAATATGCAAAGACAGTGACTCTAATGATCTACACAGAGTGATCAACACTGAAAAACAATTCTAAATGATTTATTCATGATAATGGTGTAGATATCTATAAATACAAACAAGTATGCCAAACAGAAGTGTGAAAAGAATATAAACTGTGACTATAAATATCCATTCATATGAACAACACTCAACAATCAGAATCAATCCATTCATGTGTAGCATATAAATAACTAAAGACCCGAATAAGTATCCGATATTCATTAAATCGTTAAATCAAGTGGGGTATTTCTTACAAACAAGTATTCCTAACAGAGGTGTCAAAAGGATACTTACGAATTGGTTATATCAGATCTATAAGTTGTCCTGAAGAGGGTAAGTTGATTCTCACAATCAACGATTACTTGAAACGAAACAAACCCAATAGAAAAATCTTTTACCTAAAAGAAAACCCGGTGGTTTTTGATCCTACCCTTCACTTTTGAACTTTTCACAGAACCACACATAGACCTCCTGACGCACTCATCAGAAACCCAATTCAGTTTCGCGGCATCAGAACCAGACTGATCAGAACCCGACCATGGCCAGTGAGCTGTGGTTCTCAGTTGATCGGCGAGTCTTCGACGGCAAGTCTGGACTGGAGAGTGGAGACAACAATCTCGTGAAAGAACAATTTTAGTTTTTTTGTTTCAAAACTAGGGAAACGACGTCGTTTCAGACGATCTTTTCAGACGAAAGAAAAGTAAAAAAAAATAAGCAGGCTGGCCCGTTTAATGACTTTCAAACCCGTGAAGCCCGCGAACGTAAAGCCTTTTTAAAAAGAAGCTTTGTTGGACGGGCTGCAAGGTTACTTAATTTAACGGGCTCAGGTAAGTTCGCGGGCCTTAAGCCCTTACTAACATCCATAGGACAAGGTCTTTAGCCAAGTTTCAGTACTAGGTGCTAGCTAGTATGTTTTTCTGGTTAAGACAGTGTGGGAGTTTTTTGATGCAAACTTGTTTAAGATGTGGAACATAAAGTCTATTGGAAGCTCATAAAGATCTAGGGACTAGGGGACGCCTTAGTGTGTTTGATTGGTATGAGGAATGATGGTTGTTTAGACATCAATGGTGGGTTGAGGTTCAGGAAGAAATTACAGAAAATCCTAAAATGAAAGGTCAAAGAAATTCGGATCAAATTCTCTGGGGCGCTTTGACTCAAAGTCAAAGTCCCATATTCTCCTCTCCCATAAAGTCATTTTTTTTTTTAATTCGAGAGAATGGGTAAAAGACAGCAAAACCTGGGTTTTGTAACTTATTTACAACCCAACCTGGATTGACCCAAAGAGTTTGGTCCATCCATTTGAGTCGGGTCGGATCTACTCTTTAAATCCTAAAAATGTCTTAAGGTAAAAATCAAAAATCATTTTTCTCTTCAGTATATCCGTTCGTCTTCCCTTCTTCTTACAGTTTTCCCCAGTTTTCCTTTCCGACTTCATCCGACAAAAAAAGAATTTCAATCTCCATTTGTAGAAGGAAACATGCGGAGTTATGGGAGAAAGAGATTACGAAAGTCGAAGAGAGTAGAGGATAAATCGATTCCTCCAAACGAGAGACCCGAGAGAAGAGGCGAATCGCGAAGCCGAAGCTGTGTGGAAACAAATTGATGAAGAAGAAAAAACAGACTTGGAAAAAGAATCCAAGAATGTGGAGGAAGAAAAAAAAGACGACAAAGAGATTGAGAACGAAGAAGAGGAGGACGATGAAATAGAAGACGATGAGGAGGAGGAAGCCGGAGCGATAAACGAGGAGGAGAAAGCCGTAGACGATGAGGAGAAAGCCGTAGTCGAGGAGGATGAAGTTGAAGATTCCCTCTTTCCGGGACTAGGGATTCACGACGAAGAAGAAGAAGTTGTTCGAACTAGTGAAATCCGCTCTTTAACCCACCACAGTCAACAACTCGAGGAAGGAATGGCACGTATTTCCGGTATTTCCATTTATGGGGCCTTGCATGTATAATTTTTTTCGATTTCGGATATGTAAAACTTTGTAGGAATTAGTGAAACTTTGATTTGGAAAAGACAGAAAACTTGGTATAACTTGGTGTCAAACTTGGTATCAAACTTGGTAAAACTTGGTAAAACGTAGTAAAACTTGGTAAAACTTAGTATAGTTAGAGTAAAACTTGGTAAAACTTAGTATAACTTTCGTGTAAAACTTTGTAAAACTTGGAAAAACTTAGTATAACTGGGTAATACTTTGTCTAACTTTTTGTGTGTGCAGAATTCAGAGGACGAAACCGAACCAATGCAGCCCCTCAGGATGTGTTTCCCTCCCACAGAGTATGTGAAGACGATAAAGCTCTCTTCTAAGTGCTACATCGCCAAAGCTGTGAAGACTGTAGACGACATTCTCGAGGATGATGAGCTTGATTGGTTCCATGAGCATCCACAATTCAAGCACTTCTTCCACATGGGTCAGAAGACAAGCTCAAAATGGATGGGACTGTGGATGATTCTTGTAAGGGTCACGGCTGTGGATAAGAAGATGGAGCTATGGTTTATTGTCAACGGCGTTCCAATCCGCTATTCCATTAGGGAGCATGCACTCGTTTCAGGGTTGTTATGTCACTCCTATCCAAACCACTACGAATCCCTTGGTGGTGGCTCAGGTTTTATTCTAAGTACTTTGGTGAAGAGAAGGTTACACATGAAGAAGTTAAGAAGCAGTTCCTAGCTATGAAAACGAAAAAAAATATTGGCAAGAGAAAGTATGGCAATGATCGTTTGAAGATGGTTGTCCTGTACTTCTTGTCATCTGTGATCATTGGGAAGAAGAGGACATGCAAAGGAGCTACTTCCGTTGAGAGTTTCTTCCTCAGAGCCATTGATGATCTCGAGATGTGCAAGACTTTTCCGTGGGGGCGTTTGTCATTCGAGGAGAACGTCAAAGACATATTGCACTTCATTGACCATACCAGAGGAGTGGCACCCACTTCATGGGTATTTCCTGGATGCATTGTTCCTCTGGAGGTCCTTGCTTTTGAGGCCATCCCAGTTCTGAAGAACCATTTCCGACAAAGGGTTCAGGGTGCGTGCGAGGATTGCCCGCGAATGTGCAAGATAAGGTATAAAACCATGGGGTCAAGGTTTTTCCGTATCTCAGAGATAAATAAGAAGCTTGGAACTACCAAGGTTAGTATCTCATATCATACTACTAATCCTAGTATCTCATATCATACTTTGAGGTTGATATTAAATTGTTTCTTCTTATATTTCCAGGATATTCAAAGCATCTTGGAGCCATCTCCCATGGAAATGACGCTTCTAGAGAATACCATGGACGCTGATTCTGGCTGAAATGATGTGGATGACCCAATAGTCGATGGTTGGAACAGGCTGCTCAAGAAGAAGAAGACAATCTGGTTTGAAGAACTTTTCAACCAAGATGTGTCTGGTCGTGCGTCTCTGTGATACCCCGTATCACAAAATATGGTCAACGGGCAGAAGAAAAGTCAACAGGGGCAAAATTGTAATTTTGCCAAACCTATGGGCAAAATGGTCATTTTTCCAAATTTCAAGACGGGAGACAAAACGGACCAAATGTTCTAGTTTTAAACTATGAAGAACATTTACAAGATTAGAAATCGAAGAAACGGAGCGAAAATGCATTTTTCGGAGTATCGGGTGAAAACCGAGCTAAACCGGGGAAAACTTCGGAAAATCATAACGGGAGTTAGGAAACTCCAAACGAGATGATTCAAATTGCTAAATTCGTCTAAAGCGAGGAGAATCAGTTTATGGAAGTTTGGAGATTTATGGGAACCGTTTGATATTTATTAAAACAATTATCGGGAAAACGGGTAAACCGAGCATAAGTGATTAAGAGGATTAGAGGGAAGATTAGGGGATTAAGAGATACTTACCTGGCTCAGACTCAACTCCAGCATGACAAGTGTTGCTTCCCTGTAGGCTCCACCCAACCCTTGTGCATGCAATGCACCAAAAAGAGTCCATGCACCAAAAGAGAGATACTTTGTATCACATCAAGTTCACTCTCCCAAGCCACTCTCTCTCTCTCCTCACTCTCGAGCTCTCTCTTCTCTCTACCAGACTCATCAAAATCATCTCTCAGATCCAGGGAGTGATGGAACTTGAGGCCAATTCTACCGATTCAGAATTCTTGCGAGTTCCAGATAGCCTAGGATCTAGGGTCTAGTTAATTGAATCATGGATCTCACCTCGTGATTACCTGGTGTTTGGCAGCGGAAGATTGATCAGGTAGCACGAGATCTATTGTGCCTCAGATGCTGCGCCTCTATCGTAGTCCACACGCACACAAGCTGGAATCCGTCAGGTTGCTAGCGCCGGTGCTCGGATCTCTTTGGGAACTGAGTTTCTAGAGGTTCTGTGTTTTCTCTCTGAGAAAACACTCTCGGGCGGCGCACTGTTCATTCTTCGTCGAGATACATAAAACGTGTTTATATACTGACCTCGAGGTGAACCAAAACATCAGTTTCGGTTTCGCCATTGTGTCGACCGACACACTAATTGGTGTCGATCGACACACGTCCTGTATCGACCGACGCACCCAATGGTGTCGATCGATACACCCCTTTGAAACTCAATTCGATGTGTATGATACACATCGATCAGACCATATGCCAATGATCAATCCATGCAGAGTATGTCCAACTTGCTTAGGTGTGTGACCCTGTAGGTTCACACGATACTGGAAATGAGTTACAACTCATTTGTCATAAGCGGTTTCTAGCAAAACGTTATGACTACCAAGTATCACATGAATTGTCCGATCTCGACAATACAACTATCTCTATAGTGAGTACAATGTGATTTCAGGACATAATCCCAACAATCTCCCACTTGTACTGGAATTACCTATTCCTACAATCCTTTCGTCTCTACATCTCGATTTGGCATAAGGCAAGAGACTGTGTCATCCTTATTATAGCCAACATCATGTTCATCGAATTCCTGATCTATACTGATAAAACAAACGACTGACAATCACCTCGTTTGAGCACGGCCATGCATTTTTTCAGTATCAAATCTTCGATGGGCCCTGAGATATTTATCTCCCGTTATCCAGGAGGGACAAATCCCATCTTGTTCCATCCATGTTTCTACACATACTTCATGATACGCACAAGCAATGCCGTTATAGCCGCCAGTTACGGAACGACGTTTGACAAGGTCAACACGCACCAATTCATATGCTAGAAAGCATGATGAACTCAGGTCTAAGGACTATACTCTATAGTCGTAATGAGAACTTCCATGACACTGATATGACTATCTTGTGGGGTTCTCATTAAGCGGGTCATGTCCGATCATATGTTCACCAACATATATCTATGTGACTGACTGTGATACTCATATCATTGACTCCATGAAACTTAGTCAACAGTCACCTCACAAGCTAGTCTCTCGCGGTTGTCAGTGTCCCACTTTGACAATCTCGACTAAGGACGTTCATAATTTATGTCATCTTTTACTTATAGGGTTTCATGATCAAGTCCTCGACTTGATGACCTATAAAATGAACATAAAATACTTGGGACTATTATTTAATTATCCAATAATTAAATAATACCGATGTCAGTTTGACTTACATAAACACTACCGAAGCATGTCTATGTAAAGTTTACAACATAACTAAAATAACTCCCACTAGAATCAAGATCATCTCTTTAGATATCTTAAACCTACAGCAACAGAATAAATTTCGTGCTTAGGTTGTGGGAGAGCCTGCGGTGTCATTGCTTGAAACAATTTCAACAAACCACACCGCCATTCGGATAAAAGGGCTATTCTACGGTCCACTGCTTGAAGCCTTTCCAACAGTCAGTACCGCTATTAAGATAAAGAGACATAACCAGGTGGGAACCGGGAATCGTCTTTGTCCGTCTAACTACTTTCAACTGGTTCGTCACTTCCTCAGTTTACCACGAAACTATCCTTAGAGTTCTTCAAACGCTTGGGATATTTCTGGCAACTGATCAGTGACTCTTACCGGACTATTTTGGTATTTTCTCGTCATGCTTTATGCGTAAGCTGCATCTAGACGAGCGCAAAATATGGCATTCATGATGGATTCTATTGCAGCAGCATTAGAACTCACACTCATTAATATTAGTTCAGACAGTGTTCAGAAACACTTCTTCTTACTAATATCGTTATTAGCTCAGCTAGTGTCCAAGACACTTCATCTTACTCAGATTATTGCCATAAGACCTTTGGTATGAAGCCATTCTTGGAATCAAGCGTATTAGATCTGTCCAATACCTTATCAATATAAGGATTTTGACATGATCCAATTAGCTACTCTGATCCATTCCAATGGATCCTTATTCCAAGAATTCACGCGGCTACTCCCATGTCTATCGTTTAAATTTGACTTCCGACCTAAATCTTGACAAGACTTTAGCGTCGGAACGTCGTTCATGAGATTTAAGTATGTTATCTACATACTGTGTAAGAATTGCTATTACGCTCCCACTAGTCTTCTTGTGAACGCATGGTTTCTATTCTTTCTGATCAAGTCAAAACTTTTTGACCACATTATCAGAATGTTGATTTCAACTCCAAGATGTTTGCTTCAATCCAGAAATGGATTGGTGAAGCTAACATGCATACCCAGCCAATTTTTTGGAGTTGGTGCTCACCATCGCTTCTTTGAATTTCGCATGCTCGTCACTTTTCAATGATCAACAGATCACGACAATCGGCTACGAGAAATCACTCTCGAGTTAGTGACAGATCCTTTTGGATCTGCGAATTTCAGGCTCCACAGGTGTAGATCCTACAGCACTTTGTAGATCTCACCGCTGCTCTCCCTCAACAGGATGAACAGCCTCCTGTGTTTATCGAATTTCTTCGATATGTACTTTTACTCCCACTGTTCCTTTTGAAAGTATGATCTTTCTTAAAAGACACAGTTCTGGACAATTAAAAGTACTAAGCCTTGGTTTCCTTAGGACAACCAGCGAGGTAGAACTTATCATTTTTGGGTCCAAGTTTGTTTGTTGACTACTGTCTTACACAAACCTTGCAATCCCAATTAATCAGAAAAACAAATATGGAAATCACCCAACCCACATCCAATGTGGTGTTTTTCACTGATTCTAATTGAAACCCTTTTCTGCGCTAAGACAGACATTTTAGAACGTATTCTTAAATTGCTTATGGAAGATTCATGTGACTCATCATTAATCGGAGCATATCCAATAAGATCCGATTCATTCTACTAGATGATCACCTAATCCTTGACTTAAGTATTTTCCTCCACGATTCAATCGAGGATCTCAATACTTCTGTCAATTCGGTTCTACACTTCATCTTGGAACTCCTCAAGGGATTCCAGCTCGTGTCTCATCAAATGAACACGACCATGCTTATTGATGCCATCAATAAGGTAATGAAGTACAGAAGATTTCCTCTGGCACTAATGCTCGTTGGGCCGCATACATCAGTATGTGTAAGGCCCAATAATCCTCTGGCCCTTTTCCCTTAGCTCTGCTAAAAGGGCCTTAGTCATTTGGTCCAGTGAACAGAATTCAAATCTCAAATGATTAACAATCGAATGAGTCCAAAACTATGGAACCTTTGAATTCGCTTCACTCTATGTGGTTAAACGACTATGCCAAAGAAACGTCGAGTTCAAGTCATCAGACTTAAACCGTTTGGTATTTATGTTATCTTCTAACTCTTGTTGGTTTGAGATATAAAACCCATTCTAAACGGGGTGCTACCATTAAATATTTCATTAAGATCAAAAAGGAACAAAACTTGTCTTTTATCAAAATGAAAAACATTCAAATTCTTAAAAGAAAATGAAAGACATTTCTGCGCAAGGCAGATACATAGTAGCAATTACTTAATTTCTAAAACCAAGTATGAAAGGCTCCTACAAGTGGAGAATCTCTACGGCTTATGCAGCAACCATTGCTTCAACCAGACACGTAGTTCCACTTGTCCTTTCTTCAACGTTCTACTTTCGCTTAGGTCCTACATATTTCAAAAATATCAGCACCACAACTAGTATCCAATACTTATGTAGAACTTGAATTGATAACACAATACCTGAAGAATGAGTACCATACATCTTCTCCATCTCTTGTGAATCTTCCAAGAATTTATTGCATTCTCTCTTCCAATGCCCCGACTCATTACAGTAGAAGCACTTTCTGACACCAGATGGGCCTGACTTGGGCTTAAAAGATGACACAGGCTTATCCTGATTCCAAATCTGGACGGCCTTGCCTCCACCCTTGCCAACAAAAGATTTCTCAAATCTTTTACCCTTTATGATGTCCTGCTCCGCTGCTTTGATCATAACATGCAGCTCAGTCAACGTCTTCGTCAAGCCTTTCTTGATATAGTTCTTAATGAACTTATTATAGCTTGACGGCAGTGACTGCAAAATGATGTCAGTAGCCAACTCTAAGCTGACAGGACATTCCAGTTTCCCCAGGTTATCAATGTAACCCATCAGTTTAATGACATGAGGACTTATTGGAGCATCCTCTGGTAGCTTGCACTCAGTTAGAGACTTCACCATCTGGAATCTCTCAACTCGTGCCAGATCTTGAAACTTCAGTTTCAGGCTGGTGATCATCTCTATTGGCGACTCCATGTTCTCGTACTGACTCCTCAAGTCTGAGTTCATGGTGTTGGAATTGTGTCCAGTAATCTCGGTACTGTCTCTAGAAAGTAAGAGTATGTCAATGATCAGACATAAGTCATATAATACTGGGGGTCATGATGGCTTGCTAGAGTCCGCTCATGATCTATAAGTCTTGGACTTATTGCCTTTATTATATGATCCCATATGGGTCACACGCCTAAGCTAACAGGAAAATGTGTAGGAACGGCATAGCCACTACAAGAAATATGGACATTGATAGCAGTTCACGATAGCACTAATTCACAAATTGCTATCAAAAGTGGCAAGTTGGGATTGTCAACTCTATCGTAACATTGATTTAATGCTATGCTGTAATTTCATAAAGCGGGAAGACAAAAATTCATTTGGAGCCAACTTTTTTGTTATGGTAACACTTGAGCACCAAAATATTTGGTTTTGGCGGAAACTTTTTTCATTTTTCTCTTAAGTCTTTTGTCCTCTAACTCAAATTTCATTTACGATGTTGAAGCAATTTTTTTTTTTTTTTTTTTTTTCTCTCATCTCCGATCCGATCTCAAACCTTTCTCCGCCTCTCCCTGTCTCCCTAGCACTTCAATAGCGGACACTTGCTCCTCCATTTCTACCTCCGGTGTTGGCTCCTCCGCCTTTATCTGCCTCTCCCCACCTCTCCTGATTCACTTCTCGTTTCGCCCGACCCAACACACCCAAACCCTAACTCACCTCATCTTCTTCGCTAACTGCTTCGTCTCTTCCATCTCTCCCTAAGCCAAGCTTCTGACCATGAAAGAAGTTGATTTCGACGCCGACACAGGCGTATCAAGATTCCGTTCCAGAGACTCAGGCTGCAACAGCCAAAGCACATAGCAGAACAACCACCACCGTAGCCCCGCAGACTCATTCGCCGACCACCGTAGCTCCGCAGACTCATTCGCCGACCACCGTAACTCCGCAAAAAGGTAAAGAAAGAGAGGCAACTCGGAGCCCAGGATTTCTAGGGTTTACAGGTCTGCGAGCATCCTTGTTCTGGTACTTCGTTCTTGTCTAATCTGCCTCTTAGATCTGCCACTTTTTCAAGTTCGTTTTGTCCCTCGCCAAAATGCTCAAATGAGACAGTAAGTTCTTTTGATTTCGATATTCTCTTCAATCTATGATTTCGTGGTTCCAGAGTGGTGATTAATTTTTCTGTTTTATACAAACGACGACAACTAATTTTTCGTGGTTCCAAGCGTCCGAGGTAGATGAACTGGCCAAGCTGGAGATGGTTACTGAGGTTGAGATCTGTGTCGCGCTTGGAGAGAGAGACGTAGGTGGAGTTGAGGGAGTCGGAAATTTTAACATAGAAGCCTTTGTTTGGGTTTTTTTGTATCTATTTTGGTTTGGCAGTGAAAGCGTTGAATGAGATAAAAGGGTTAGTGGGATGGAGAGTTGTGTACTCTTGGGTCGGAGATGATCCTTGCGGTGATGGAGTTTTGCGTCCGTGGTCTGGTTTCACTTGCTCTACCGTCGGAAAGTACCGTGTCGTCACCAAGCTGTAATCTTTCTAATCACAAACTACTCTGGAATTTATTTTAAGGTTCGATTGTTTTGGCTGAAATAATCTGTTTTGTTATCTTTGCAGAGAAGTGGTTGCAATGTCGATAGTAGGGACTTTCCCAACAGCTCTAAAGAATCTCCTAGATCTCATTGTTCTGTAAGTTTCACGCACTGTTCTAAATCAGAACTTCTGATGCTACTCATGTCCTTTTACTTGGAACCAAATCCATTTCTCAGGGTATGATTGTTGAAAGGAATTGAATTATATATTTGGCAGGGATCTGCACAACAACAAACTGACAGGCCCTCTTCCTCCACAACTTGGGTGGCTTAAGAGTCTGAAGACACTGTAACATTCTTCACACACTATTTTTTTTAGTATTTCCCTTACAATTATCTCAGTATATAAGGCTGAGGAATTCAGCATCTTGGCTGCTTGATCTTGTTTGATTTTTGTATTGTAAATTGCAAGCAGAAATCTGAGGTGGAATAAACTTCAACATGCCCTGCCTCCTGAAATTGGTCAACTGAAGAGTCTAACTTTTCTGTAAGTAACTCATGTCAGGGGATAAACCATTCAGTCTTGAAGGGGTTTCTTTGAGCTTTGTAACATGATCTCGCTGTTGCAGGTACCTGAGCCTTAACAATTTCAAAGGAGAAATCCCAAAAGAACTTGCAAATATCAAGGAGCTCCAATACCTACATTTTCAAGTGAATAATTTTACTGGGCGTATTCCAGCAGAACTAGGAAAACTACAAAAGCTTCGCCACCTGTATGTAATTTCTCAACACTCTGTCATCAACAAATTATAGTTATACTTAGTATCTTTGTCATGATCTGCATGTACTATAGGGATGCTGGTAGTAATCACTTGGTGGGGAATATAAAAGATCTTATACGCATAGAAGGAGCCTTTCCAGCTCTTAGAAACCTGTAAGTGAGTTTAAGAGTTAGCAATCCAAAATAATTGTTTCTTAAGCTAACCTTTGTTTTATACTTTGTTTCTTCTGCGTGTTTATGCTGCAGGTGTAAAGAACAAAGCAGAAGAACATATTTGTATCTCTTAATGTGAAGATTGTAAAGAACAAAGCAGAAGAACACATAAGATAAGTTTTAAAATTTTAATTATATTCTAATACCTTTTTAAACGCAAAATGCCCAAGAAGACATGATGGTGCCTAGAATTTGAACCTCACTTTCGCCACTTTGCCTTCTTTCACACACTTACACATGTGTCGGGCTCTTGCCAGGACAGTAATTTTGTATATATATCATTAGTCTTTTTTGTTCTTGCGGATTCTTGTCCTTTTCTGAAGAGTCATGTTGATAAATTAGGTGAGGCTTCTGTTGGAGATGCTCATCAAGAAATGTGGCACGGAAGCTGTCAAGTCTGTGATGCCTGAGGAACATATGAAACTCCTGACAAACATCCGAAAGGTTTGCTAACAGTTTTCAAGGTTGTCTAAATGTCAATATCTGGGTTATGTATACCGTACATTTTTTCTTGGTTTATATCAGGTCAAGGAAGGTAAAGACAAAAAATATGCAGCTGCCTCTGAGATGAGTAGATCGCAGCATTCAAAAGAAACTTCATCAAAGTACCTTTCCAACACAGTTGACAGATAATCTCATAGAAGTTTCTGAGTGGTCAAGTAATACCTGTTTTGATTTGTCTTCCAGGGCCAGCCGGTGGAATGATACCAAGATATTTTCTGATTTTGTGGATGAAGACGAGGACAGCAATGGAGACTACATGGTTGGGGAGTCGCATGGCCGTAGCAAGACTTCCTCTCTGTTGAAATCTAAAGCAAGAGACAAAGAGACGTATTTTACTTTACAGGAAGCAGCAAGGAACTACTGGAGAAATCTCCTTCTCCATTCCTGGAGAGGCTCATCAAAAAGGGCTACGAGTGTGAAAGAAACAACACAGCTCATGTACCAGACGGCTTTGATCGAGAGTGGATTCATTTTGATCTCTAGTGGATTCATTTTGTTTTACTTAATTGAATGTACACTTAGATAATTTTGTTAATGATGTTGGTGTAAACATGTTGTGTTTATTAATAAAATTATTTTAAATATAATTATTTTATATAAATTCAAGTGATATATATATATATATATATATGTATATATATACGGCTCGGCTCCGCTAGGCTCCGTTACAAAATATAGCATTACATTGATGCTATAATAGTTTGCACCAAACATAGCAAAAAAAAAATTAACGCTATCTATTTGCACTACTAACATAGCACGAACAAAATGCTATGGTAGAGGGGGGTCTATTATAGCTGCCGCTGTCAGAGCGTTTGTGAAAACGCTATCTATTACATACGATAGCTTGTATCGTGTGCTATGAATGTTGATTTTTCTTGTAGTGAGCAGAAGTACAGTAAAAGTGCTAGGCATTTACTGTACTTAGAGAGAACAAAAGGTTTAGCCACTGTGCATCGATCGATGCATAAGGTGCAACGATCGATGCAGTGCGTAAACACCGACGAGTTAATTGGTATTTGGGCCAAATGGCCCAAACGGAACAGGACGAGTTTTGTGTCATAAAACTCGAGTTTCAGACTGATTAACCCTAAGACTTGAGCCGTAAACTCTCTCTCTCTCTGCGCCGAGTTCCCCTGGTGGTCTAGCAGCTGTTTCCTGTGAAAGCGTGTGTGAACCTTTGGAGGATTCATCCCTCGGTGTTTCTCTGATCTCAGACATACCATCCATTTCCGCTGCAATAACAGGTATAAGGTGAGATCATCATTTGTTTCTATTCTGAGAAGAACCTAGATCGCATGTTTAGGATAATCTGAATCTGGAATTGAATCAGGATTTATCTAAACGTTCCCAAAAGTGGTATCAGAGCTTTAGGTTCTGGTTCTTCTTGTTTAGATTCATGTTTTAGGATTGTTTAGAGAGGTGTTTTTGAATCAATCTACTGATAAGATTAAAACACTTAAGAAACAAGAATTAAATCCTAAACAAACAGTTGAAAAATCGCATGACCAAGCTATATTGATTTGGTATGCGATCGAAACTGATCTTGCATCGACTGAGATCGCATTGCATCGATCGATGCAATGCAAGGATCGATCGTTGCAGTCGCGAGAGATTGACCGCGATCGCATGGATCGTTCGAACGATCGCATGGATCTCGCGAGAATCTCTCAGCCAAACCTGATAACCGTTCGTGCACACGTGAGAGCATCGATCGTTGCAGGATCGATGAACGATCGTTGCAGGATCGATGCTGTGAGCATCGATCGATGCGGTTAGGGTTTTGGCTCGGTGTAATTTGATTAAAATTGATTCGTTCTGGTTTAATAAACAGATTTAATAATTTTATTAAGTCTGGTTAAACCGGGATAAGAAATCCAATGTCGAAAGAAATATTGGATTTAGTGCCTAAACCAGGAATTTCTAATTTGATTTGGTTGGACCAAATAAATTGAGAAAATTCGGTTTAGTAAATAACCGGTTGACAATTGTGGTCATCGTAGTAATTAAAACTTGGTTAGACCAGTTTTAATGAACCAGACCGGTTATGTCAATTAATTGGACAATTGGGTCATGTCTTGGACATGGACCAATTCTTGGGCCTCGGGCCAAGAAGTTAAAACAATTGGGCCAGTTAATTGAGTCTTTCTTCAGAATAATTTAAAATCTATTTTATAAATTTATAAAGTCGTTTTTGAATTATATTTTCCGAAATTTTATAATTAGAAAGTTTCTTTAAATAGAAGTTTCTGAATTTGCGGGTTTTGGATTTGAAAGAAGTTTCTAAAGTTAGAAAGTTTTCGGTTTTAGAAAGTTTCCAATTTTAGAAAGTTTCCAAAAATAGTAGGTTTCCATAAATAGAAAGTTTCCCGAAATAGTAATCTTCTATTTTGGGAATGATTTTAATAAACCTACGGACCTCAAATAATATCAAGCGTTGGATGTCTTGTCCGGGCTATGTCAGCTGTCAAAGCCCATTCAATTGCATTCATGGCCTTACAGTGTGAGGATGTCTGCTTTTGCGTGAGTAAGACGGTTTGTGATTCATAAATGTCATTGGGAGTCCCAGACATTAATGATTACATGACTGTATAGTCTGGTTTTCTTGACTAGGCCATCGGGAGTCCCGGGCCTTGAGACATCAGAGTGGATTGGGCCTCGGGCCCAGATTCACAACCAAGAGTTATATCACGGATATAATTAGCCGATATAGGGCTTACCGATATAAGCTAAGATTGGGTGACGGCCAGTGGCCCACTTTAATCTTAGTTATATGTGGATCTTGGAATCATTATATTCTATTGAGGGTAACTTATGTTATTGAATATAATGCGTGATTAATCATATTATACTATAATACGAGATTAATCATTTTGAACATATAACTAATAACCTTTTTATTTATATATTTCAGATATGACTACTACAAGCACACAAAACACATTCTCGATCCGGTCTGTTCTCGAAAAGGAGAAGCTGACTGGAACGAACTTCCTGACATGGTCAAGGAACTTGAGGCTGGTCCTCAAGCAGGAGAAGAAGGACTACGTCCTTCGAGATCCCCTCCCCGAGAGGCCTCTTGCCAATGCTGCCAGGACTCTGCACAATGCTTGGGAAAAGCATTCGTCAGATGAAAATGATGTTTATTGCCTGATGTTGGTGACAATGACTCCTGAGCTGCAAAAACAGTTCGAAAGTGTATTGTCTCCAATCGAGATCATGGCAAGCCTGAAATCGCTTTTTCAGGAGCAGGCTAGGACCGAGAGGTTCCAGACAGTTAAGAACCTCTTGGACTGTAAGTTGGCTGCGAATGCGGCAGTGAGTCCTCATGTGTTGAAGATGATGGGTTATCTCGATCATCTTCACAAACTCGACTGTCCAATCAGCCAAGAACTTGCCTGCGACATCATTCTGCAGTCTTTACCTGCAAGCTATGATCAGTTCATTCTGAACTTTAACATGCATGGCTTGAGTAAGACACTGCCTGAGCTTCACGGAATGCTCAAGACTGCAGAGCCCAACTTGAAGAAAACCGCCAAGGACCCCAATGTACTAATGGTACAAAAGGGCAAGGGGTTTAAGAAGTCTTCTGCTAAGGATAAGGGAAAGGCCAAGGGTGTCCAAGTCGTGGACAAGGACACGCCAAAGCCCAAGCCCAAGTCCAAGGCTGGGCCTACTGACATGTGCAGGTTCTGCAAAGAACTGGGGCATTGGAGAAGAGATTGTAAGAAATTCCAGGAAGGTCTAAAGGAATTAAAGAAGAAGACTTTCGAGACTTCTTCATCATGTATTTTTGTTATAGAAGTTAATACAACTACTTCTGATAATACCTCATGGGTCATGGATACTGGTTGTGGGGCTCATATTTGTACTAATATGCAGGCACTCAGCAACAGTAGAAGGCTGAAGCAAGGACAAGTGGAGCTACGAGTTGGGAATGGAGCGAAAGTTTCAGCACTAGCTGTAGGCACATACTTGTTGTCTTTACCTTCAGGATTGATTTTAGAACTTAATAATTGTTATTTTGTACCTGCTATAAGCAGAAATATTATTTCAATTTCTTTGTTGGATTTGGAAGGTTATGATTTTTCAGTTAAGAATAAATTATGTTCCTTCAATCGCAACAATTTGTTCTATGGTTCTGCCCCTCTTACGAATGGGCTTTACATACTCGATCAATCCGCGCCAATTTATAACATTAATACCAAACGGTTTAAACCTAATGAGGAAAACCGAACGTTTCTATGGCATTGTCGTTTAGGGCACATCAGCGAGAAACGCATCAAGAGGCTCCATTCGAATGGACTTCTTGGCTCATTTGACTTTGAGTCATGTGAGAAATGCGAATCCTGCATGATGGGCAAAATGACACGGGCCCCCTTTAATAAACCTAACGAGAGGGCCAGTGACTTATTGGGCCTGATACACACTGATGTGTGTGGCCCAATGTCCACTAATGCAAGAGGAAACTATCAGTACTTCATTACCTTCACTGATGATTTCAGTAGGTATGGATATGTTTATTTAATGAAACATAAGTCTGAATCTTTTGAGAAGTTCAGAGAATTCCAAAATGAAGTACAGAACCAACTTGGCAAAAGCATTAAGGCTCTTCGGTCCGACCGAGGAGGAGAATACTTAAGCCAGGAATTCAGTGATCATCTAAGAGAGTGTGGGATCGTATCCCAACTCACTCCTCCTGGAACACCTCAATGGAATGGTGTGTCTGAGAGGAGAAATCAGACCTTATTGGATATGGTTCGATCTATGATGAGTCACACAGACCTTCCAATATCCCTTTGGGGATATGCTCTGCTAACAGCAGTGTTCACTCTAAATAGAGCGCCATCAAAAGCAGTAGCAAAGACACCATATGAATTATGGACTGGAGTTGCTCCAGTGCTGTCTTATCTAAGAATTTGGGGTTGTGAAGCCTATGTTAAGAGATTAATCTCAGATAAGCTTACACCAAAATCTGATAAATGCTATTTCATTGGTTATCCACGGGAAACCAAGGCTTATTACTTCTATCTACGTTCCGAGAACAAGATCTTTGTTGCCCGGGATTGTAACTTTCTTGAGAGAGAATTTCTCTCTAAGAAAGACAGTGGGAGTAAGGTACTGCTTGAAGAAATTCAAGATGAACAGGATACTGCTCAACCTAATGAAGAAGAGCAGCAGGAGGACCTACAAGAAATTGTAGAGCCTGAACCTGTAGTACCTGAAGTTCGAAGATCCGGGAGGATCCGTCACGAACCCGAGAGATATCAGGGATTCCTCGTGACTGACTGTCATGATCTTTTGATCATTGATGGTGATGAACCATCGAACTTCAATCAAGCCATGATGGGCCCAGATTCCTCTAAGTGGCGCAAGGCCACTGATTCCGAAATGGACTCCATGTCGGTCAACCAAGTCTTTTCGTTGGTTGATTTACCCGCTGGTGTAAAAGCCATCGAGTGCAAATGGATCTTCAAGAAGAAGATTGACGTGGATGGAAATGTCCAGATTTATAAAGCCAGGTTGGTGGCAAAAGGTTTCAGACAAGTTCACGGTGTGGACTACGATGAAACCTATTCACCGGTGGCTATGATGAAATCTATTCGGATTCTACTAGCAACTGCAGCTTTTCATGATTATGAAATTTGGCAGATGGACGTGAAAACCGCCTTCCTGAATGGTATTCTGGAAGAGGATGTGTATATGACACAACCTGACGGTTACATAGATCCAAAGAATGCTGGGAAAGTATGCAAGCTTCATAAATCCATTTATGGATTGAAGCAAGCATCGAGGAGCTGGAATCTTCGTTTTGATGAAGCGATCAAGCAATTTGACTTCATCAGAAACGAAGAAGAACAATGCGTGTATAAGAAATCTAGTGGGAGCAAGATTGTATTTCTTATCCTGTATGTCGATGACATACTGCTTCTCGGAAACGACATTCCAATGCTGAAGTCTGTAAAGGACTGGCTTGGAAGTTGTTTTTCCATGAAAGACATGGGTGAAGCCGCATACGTTCTTGGGATTAGGATCTATCGTGATAGACCTAAGAGGCTGATAGGCTTGTGTCAAGACTCATACATTGACAAAGTCCTACAAAGATTCAGCATGAAAGATTCCAAGAAGGGCTTCACGCCAATGGTACATGGCACAACGCTAAGCAAGAAGCAGAGCCCTACGTCGGCTGCTGAGCTTGAGCGCATGAAGAACATTCCTTATGCATCTGCAATAGGATCTGTCATGTATGCCATGATCTGTACTCGTCCTGATGTTGCTTATGCATTGAGCATGACGAGTAGATACCAGTCAAATCCAGGTGAAAACCATTGGATTGCCGTAAAGAATATCTTGAAGTATCTAAGACATACTAAGGATAAGTTCTTGGTGTACGGTGGAAGTGATGTGCTTAAAGTCAGTGGATTCACGGACGCAAGTTTCCAGACAGACACAGATGATTTCCGGTCACAGTCCGGTTATGTCTTTTGTCTGAATGGCGGTGCAGTAAGTTGGAGAAGCTCCAAGCAGGACACCGTTGCTGATTCCACTACATAAGCTGAATATATCGCCGCCTCGGAGGCAGCGAAGGAAGCTGTTTGGATACGAAAGTTCATTATGGAACTAGGTGTGATACCAGATGCGGCTGAGCCTCTGGCACTATTTTGTGACAACAATGGTGCTATAGCTCAGGCAAAGGAACCAAGATCACACCAGAAATCCAAGCATGTTCAAAGAAGATATCACTTGATACGTGACATCATTAATAGAAAGGAAGTCAAGATCAGCCGAGTTCCGACAGATGATAATGTCGCTGATCCGTTGACAAAGCCACTCCCAAGGCCTAAGCTCGAGCTCCTGACTGAAGCTGTAGGCATTAGAAACATTGAAATGTAATCTAAATTTGAGTGGGAGTTTTGTGAGCTTTATTTTAGTTATTTGATATGTTCTTGTAAAACATTATTTTATGTTTTAATGAAATTATTATTTCAAGATTATTTTAACTGTGATGAAATAATCGTTCCAAAATGATATGAACCATTTTATAGGTCATCGAAGTAAATGATTTGATCTTGAGTCATCGAAGTCATTTAGCTTGATCATGGGACCCTATATTTGATGGATGTTTTATATCATCTCGTCCCCAGTCGAAGGTTGTTGAAATTGGAACATCAACAACCGTGTGAGACTGGATTGGTACGTGACTTATGACAAAGTCTCAGTGTGTCATAGATGCGCGGCATCAAAGTCAGTACATAGGTGTATGTTTGGGAACATACGACCGGACAAGACCCGCTTATAAGAACTCTTCAGGATATTTATATCTGTGTCATAAGAGATTCTTACTACGACTATAGAGTATAGTCCTTAGACCTGAGTTCGCATGCATGTGACTGCACATGGACTGATGCATTTTGATCATTGTCTAACGCTATCGTTCTGCGATAGTTATAAGGACCTTGTTTGGGTACATTATGAAATGAGTAGTTTACAGTGATGGAACAAGACGGGATTTGTCCCTCCAATATAAATGGAGTGAATATCTCTAGGCCAATCGGAGATTTGAATACTGGAAAATGCATGGCCATGCTCAAACGGACTTTCCCGAGTCGTTTGGATTGTCAGTATCAAATCAGAGTCCGATGAACAAGATTAGGCTTTATAAGGATGACACCAATCTTGCCTTATGACTAATCGAGATATTGTGACAAAAGGATTATGAATACAGAGATTCCAGTACAAGTGGGAGATTGTTGGAATTGTGTCCAGTAATCTCGGTACTGTCTCTAGAAAGTAAGAGTATGTCAATGATCAGACATAAGTCATATAATACTGGGGGTCATGATGGCTTGCTAGAGTCCGCTCATGATCTATAAGTCTTGGACTTATTGCCTTTATTATATGATCCCATATGGGTCACACGCCTAAGCTAACAGGAAAATGTGTAGGAACGGCATAGCAGAAGTACAGTAAAAGTGCTAGGCATTTACTGTACTTAGAGAGAACAAAAGGTTTAGCCACTGTGCATCGATCGATGCATAAGGTGCAACGATCGATGCAGTGCGTAAACACCGACGAGTTAATTGGTATTTGGGCCAAATGGCCCAAACGGAACAGGACGAGTTTTGTGTCATAAAACTCGAGTTTCAGACTGATTAACCCTAAGACTTGAGCCGTAAACTCTCTCTCTCTCTGCGCCGAGTTCCCCTGGTGGTCTAGCAGCTGTTTCCTGTGAAAGCGTGTGTGAACCTTTGGAGGATTCATCCCTCGGTGTTTCTCTGATCTCAGACATACCATCCATTTCCGCTGCAATAACAGGTATAAGGTGAGATCATCATTTGTTTCTATTCTGAGAAGAACCTAGATCGCATGTTTAGGATAATCTGAATCTGGAATTGAATCAGGATTTATCTAAACGTTCCCATCACATGGTAGCCAACATCAGACCACACACATCTACCACATCGGTATAATGCTTATTCCAAGCATTATACACTGCATGCGAGCGATTGGTCCCAAGCCTTTCTGGAAGAGCCTTTTCAAGGACATAGTCCTTGCTCTCCTGCTTGAGAATGAATCTCAGATTCCGATACCAATCCAGGAAGTTGGATCCATTTAACTTGTCCTTCTTAAGGACGGATCGCAACGAGAAAGTAGTCATAGACATAAGCTAAATCCAAGAAAAACAAAGATTTAGTTATGTATATGATGAGAAATCTTATTTTAATAAGAAAACTCGCATTATATTCAAACAATGTTTCCTCTATGAATATAATGATACAAGATCCATACTTCACCAAAATCTGAGTGGACGACTCGCCATCACCCAAAATTCAGTTATCTAGGTAAGCAAATCATTGCTAATTGTACCCAGTACAATTCTTGGTCGCAGATAAGACAATCCATGTCTCATCTACTCTGACGTCTCTGGGCCCAGAACTTCTGATAGCCCAGTCAAGTAAACCAATCTCTTCAGTCTTGTGATCACTGACAGTCGCACTGCAAGTCTATCAATGATCACCTATCTTACTCATGTAATTGTGGATACCAAGGACTCCAAGACTATCCAACAAGGAAACGAGTCTTGATAGTAGACAAGATTGGGCAAGACATCAAGGTCACTTGATATTTAGTTGAGGAAACGAAACTCTAAAGGGTTAGCAAATCAATCTCTTAGGTCATGTAATTGTTGATGTCAAGCACTGCAAGTCCATCAACATAATTACCTGCCTTACTCACGTAATTGTGGACACCAAGCTCTTGGCTAGACCATCACACAATGAAATGAGTCTTGACAGTTGACCATATTGAAGCTAAGCTTTGATCAAGGTTCAGGTCGAGTTTGGTTTCTGCAAATTCAAGGTTCAGTAACCAGAATTTCGAGTACTGTATCGATCGACGCAAACTATATCTGTCGATCGACACCACCAAACAAAACCGGACTTCAATAACCGGTTAATCCAATTAACCCGGTTCATCGAACCGGTCATGTCGATCGACACAACCCGTGTGTGACGGTCGACATAGACCTTAACCGAAGATAGTTTTTGATAATCGGTCCAATCCATTTGAACCGACTTATCTGATCAAACTGATCTTAACTAATCGGTTTATACTAATTGGGATAATCAGCTCAATCCAATTGAACCAATTCATCCAATTTAAACCGTTCAAACCAGTTTTAACTGATTGCGATAACCAGTCCAATTCAATTGAACCGTATTTTCCAATCAAACTGATTCAGCCCATTGGTTCTTGCTAATTAAGATAATCAGTTCAATCCAATTGAACCAATTTATCCAATTTAAACCGATCTGTTCGGTCTTAACCAAGCATGATAACCAGTCCAATCCAATTGAACCGATTAACCATTCGCTCGGTCTGTGTCGACCGACACAAACCTGTGTAGATCGATACGTGACCGAATCTGCTCTGTGTCGACCGATACACAATCTGTGTCGATCGACACAGAAGGCTTTCGGTTTTTCTTCGCGAAAAACCCTAGCCGCCGAATCTGTCGATTTCGCCACCTTGTGTCGACCGACACACCCAGTGTGTCGATCGACACTGTGCGAAAACACAGGCTCGAGCTTGATCGAAATCGATCTGACCTGTTTAATCTAAACAACTTGTTCTAGCGAATCTAAATCATCAAATTCAATAAACAGGTCTGATTCAATGATAAAACCCTAAGGCTCTGATACCACTGATGGAACTTGAGGCCAATTCTACCGATTCAGAATTCTTGCGAGTTCCAGATAGCCTAGGATCTAGGGCCTAGTTAATTGAATCATGGATCTCACCTCGTGATTACCTGGTGTTTGGCAGCGGAAGATTGATCAGGTAGCACGAGATCTATTGCGCCTCAGATGCTGCGCCTCTATCGTAGTCCACACGCACACAAGCTGGAATCCGCCGGGTTGCTAGCGCCGGTGCTCGGATCTCTTTGGGAACTGAGTTTCTAAAGGTTCTGTGTTTTCTCTCTGAGAAAACACTCTCGGGCGGCGCACTGTTCATTCTTCGTCGAGATACATAAAACGTGTTTATATACTGACCTCGAGGTGAACCGAAACATCAGTTTCGGTTTCGCCATTGTGTCGACCGACACACTAATTGGTGTCGATCGACACACGTCCTGTATCGACCGACGCACCCAATGGTGTCGATCAATACACCCCTTTGAAACTCAATTCGATGTGTATCTGATACACATCGATCAGACCATATGCCAATGATCAATCCATGCAGAGTATGCCCAACTTGCTTAGGTGTGTGACCCTGTAGGTTCACACGATACTGGAAATGAGTTACAACTCATTTGTCATAAGCGGTTTCTAGCAAAACGTTATGACTACCCAGTATCACATGAATTGTCCGATCTCGACAATACAACTATCTCTATAGTGAGTACAATATGATTTCAGGACATAATCCCAACAGGGAGTTCATCAGATTATTGAATCTTCAAGAGTTTCTTCAAGGTTTTATGGTGTTCTTCATGACTTGGTGCACAAGCAAAGCCATAACTTCTTCATCATAAGCTCAAATCCGGTGCTTCAAAGGCCAGTAGCTTCATCTCAGTCTCCTCTTCAAGTTCCAGCAAGCCGCCGTCGTTAGAAGTCGCCGGAGGTCGCCGGAAATCAGCAGAGAAGCAGCCGCGGTTAGGGTTCTCGGGTTACTCTCTCTCTCTTCAACAAAACTTGGTGATTTAAGGCCATGGGTGGATAGATATCCTCAAAAGGAGTGGATTGGTGTGTGGTTCGCCGTCGGAAGTCGCCGGAAAAGTCACCGCCGCTGCGGTCAACGCCGGAGCCGCCGCGGTCAACGCCGGAGTTGTCGCCGGAGAAGCTCTTTTCGCCGTCTAATCTTCAAGCGGTTCTTCAGGGGTGTTTTTGCAAAGCATGGGAGTTGTTTTGGCCTTGGTTTGGTGGGTGAACCGGTCTAGTCAAACCGGTTAAGTCTCGGTCAACGCCGGTCAACGGGTTGACCTAACCAGTTTAACTAAACCGGTGGATTGGAGCTGGTTCGGTTTGATTTGGTGGTTTAGAAGGTCAAGGGGTAAACCGGAAGTGGTCAACAGTCAACCGGGTCAAAGTCAACGGTCAAAGGTCAGCCGGTCAACGCCGCCGGTCAACGTGGTCAACGCCAAAAAACGAGCCGGTCAACGCTCGGTTTGACGGTTATCCGGTGGTTTGGGGTGTTCGGGAGTTCGTGTTCGTGTATTCGGGTTATTCGGGTTTCGTTCGGGTCTCGGGAAGCCGTATCCGCATCCGTTCCGTCAAATCACTGTGAGTCGGCTCAAACACCGTAGATGCATGTAGAACGCTAAATGGGAAACCGTAGTGATAAGAATGCATACCCGAGAATGTGAACTGAACTGAGTTGATTGATTGGCAAAAATTAACGGTAAACCAGTTAGGGTTATAGAAGCATGTTAGACCTAAAACGGATTAAACCTGATTGTGTGCCGCTAAGTTGATAGCGTTGTTGTGTGATGCATTCATATAGTCGTGGCATGAGTAGGACTATATATGCATATATAAGTAAGTAAAGAACGGAGATTGAATGAACATATATACGGGAATTAAGACGAGTTAAAATACGGAAGTTAACCGGAACAAATGTATAGAGTATGAACAGTATCGGGGTTCCCGAGGTTAAATAAATTACGTTAATGAATGATGAGATGTCGGGGAGTTTAGTAAGCTTCGAGCTCTAAACCGACGGATCGAGGAGTTATTAAAAGATGATTGGGAATGGTTAAGAAATGAGAAGTGTTATGATTTGTGAACCGTCTACGGGTTGACAAGCGGTTAACCCAAGGTAGCAGGCGTGAATTGGTTAAAAGATGGTAGAAACCCTAATAGGCCTGTGTGTGCGCTTGTGTAAGTCAACTTCGGTGTTGGGCCGAGTAGCCTGTTGATGGTGTGATTATGGTTGTTGTGTGGTTGTGGTTGACCTTTTGTGCAGGCCTTTAGATCGACTCGGTGTTGGGCCGAGCGATCCTCGGAGATACTTAGCTCGGTCACGAGACCGGTTGAGTTGTGGTGCTGACTCGGTGCGGTGCTGAGTCAGAGCGGTGGTGTGTGTGAGTAGACTTGCGGGATGCGGGGTTGAGTTGATTGTGTTGATGATTGTGGTTGATTGCTAGAGTCCAAGCGAGTCTGCGTGTTTACATTTATGCACTAGGACTCTAGGGTGCGTTAGATCCCGCAAGTCTAGGTGTGTGATTACGTTCTGGTACTTCCATCCCGATTGGATCCTCGGGAATTGAGAACCTGGTCAGTTAGTTCTGGCAGGTGTGAACCTATGGAGTAACGTCTGTAGGGTGTAGTCCGGAGAATACGGGGTCGCGTCCTAAGGCCGGACTGCATGGAAGCTCGGGTTGCCGGGGGTAACCGGAGTCACCGCGTATCGATGGACAGAGAACGGTGTCCTAGTCATTGTGTGAACGGCTAGGAGTCACGTGGGTTAGTTGCCATATCGGTAACGGTGAGAACCCGTGGAAGTTACCAAGATCGTAGGGGCCCAGCGTGTGTGTTTTGGTGTGGTTGATAGTGCGCGGTAGATAGATCGAGTCTCAATCGGGGACATGTGCCGCAATGCTCCCGATTTCCTCTAAACGCCTTCTCTTCTGTTGGCACTTGATTGTGTGTGGGCTCGACACGACGTGGTAGAGCGTGATCGGCTGTGGTGTTGATTGATTGTTATTTTGGGTTTCGGGCGGGAATCTATAGATGATAGATAGATTAGAAGCCCTAGCGGGGAGCCGATTCACTGGGTGATCTTAGATCGCTCATTAGACTCTGTTGGTGTTTTTCAGGTATAGCAGCGACGGACGCGGGAGGTCCTCGGTGTAGTGTCGGGATTGCTTGTGGCGGGGTTTTGATTCGATGATTTTGGGATGTTTTATTTCGGTTCGGCAGCTGCGATATTTTTGTGATTTGATTGTTATATATGGATACTGATGATTGTTTGTAAAAAACTCGTTAAACGTTGCATTCAACGTTTGATTTCCTAAAAATGAAATTGTTTCCCTGATATGAGGTTTTAGTCCGAACCGACACAACTCGTTGAAGTAGTGCAAGTAGTACTGCTTGCTCTACGGATATGAGGATAGCGGAGTCGGAAACAGGTTGGTGCGAGCCTTTTGTCTCAAACCGATCCGTCTCTGGCTTCGTCATGTGGCGAACTTTTCCTGTTCGACTTGCTCGGGTTCGATCGGTCATGTTCTTGTTTGATTGGTTACCGGTCAGCTCGACGGTCAGCGGAGAATGGGAAAGGGGCGTTACAGAAAGGTGGTATCAGAGCATGGTTCTGCATGGGTTTCGAAACATTTCATTTTTGGGTGTTTTCCGTGGTTTTATCGAGTCAAAATTGTGTTTTACCCAAGCATCCATTAGGAAACCGAGCCGCGTCCGTAAATCCGGGGTTGGGATGGAGTAGAAAATTTGTATTATGCGTACTAATTTTTATTTGTGGTTTGTGATTGCAGACAACAGCAGAGCGTCCTTGGACGGAGTGTGTGTGGGTTCGTGCAGTGGGTGTGTGAGGTTACCGCGAGCAGTATGGGTGAGAGACGGATGACTCGAGCAGAGTACCAGGGGTTGGTAGACCAGCATCAGGCAGGTCTGAGGATAGGACCGCAGGGTCAGTCGCAGGGTTCGCGAGTGTCAGATCGGCCGCCAGTTGTTCCCCGTGTGCATCAGGGAGCGAAAGCAGCCGCTGCGGATTGGAGGCCATTACCAGACCCGTTACCGCCTTATCTATGGGACGATGCAGGTACCGCAGATCCGACTGCGGGAGTGACAGGGTATTTGGGATTTGCAGATGATGGGTTGCCACCATTGCCACCACAGGTGGAGGCGCCTATCGTACCAGCAGGGATGCAGCTGCCGATGTATGAGACACAGGAGGTGCCATTACCCTTCAGTCTACACGAGTCAGACTTCGTTCCACTTGGTGGAGAGGACTTTCGATTGGATTCATTGCACGATGCTGTCGATATGGATATGGAACCGGTAGACTCGGAGCAGCATTTACAGTGGGAGCAGCACGTGGATGAGCAGATGGCGCTTTTTGGGGATGTGCTAGCACAGCAGATGGGACCACAGCATCAGTCAGGGTCACCTCAGGAGTCGGAAACTCCATCTACCGATCCCACCGAGTTACTTTCCGCGACAGAGATCGTGTCAGGGGGCGAGCCTATATCGATATCAGGATCGGATGCACAATTTGAATCGCTCACGCCAGCAGAGGTACCACCGACTGAGCCAGATGTACAACCGGAGATTCTATTAGCGGACACGCCAGAGTCCGTGCCTCACATGCCAGTGTACCGGCCATGTAGTGCTTGCGGAGTGCATGGTTTTCATTTGTACTGGTGTACGCGACCGGGAGATCCACGCTATCACGAGACATACCCGTCAGTGCCGGCCCCATATTATTGTCAAGTGTGCGGGAGGGACGGCCATCTTGCACCCACTTGCCCGATCACAGGGCCCGGACCTCGTATGTCAGACGCAGAGCCACATCGTGCCCCGTTACCTGAGGAGTATCGCTCTGGTCCGAGTCATCGAGACGGTGAGCTTATTCGACAGTCAGCTATTCCGCAGCCAGCCACCAGTAGCGCAGCCACCATTGGAGCAGCCACCGAGGCTATCGAGGAGTTGTAGGAGGTGCGGAGACGAGGGACACAGAGCATCCGCTTGTTCTCGTCGGTCCAGTGCTCGTCGATCTAGTGCTCGTCGGTCCCATTCAGCGCCCGTCAGATGTCAGATTTGTGGAGGACAAAGACATAAAGCCGCATATTGTTTTCAGGACCCTTCATCGGGATCAGTCTCTTCTTGCCAGTTGTGCGGAGCGACAGACCACCAGGCGTCAGAGTGTCAGCGTGGGCCACGCCCAGCGCCCGTTCCGGTTTGTCAGATTTGTGGTCACAGGGGTCACGTCGCGCAGTTGTGTCCGATAGCAGAGCCGCAGCAGGTCAGACCACTGACCAGAGAGGCACACCCACCACACCCTCCCGGCGTGCCTGCCAGTGATTACCGGCGCGAGCCGCGATGCCGGTTGTGTATGGCATTCCGGTCCTGCTGGGGTTGTTAGGGTTTGAGTAGTTAGGCCGGGTGAGTATGGGCTCTAACTATGTTGTTGTTTGTGTGTAACCAGATCGACGGTTTGTTTTCATATGTTGTTTTGAACATCTCCAGGATATGGCGATGCAGTTTGTGGGTTGGGTTGTTGATGACGGACATCTTATGGTTGTATTTCTGTTTCCTTATGTATTTCTGTAAACCTCGAGACATATGTATGTTGTTGTTTTTAGTGTATGTATGTGATGCAGATTGTTCACTTATCGTTATGACTTTCGTAGTAATTGTTTGCATGCGTATGATGGTTTGGTGATGCAAACGAATTACCATGTGAAGTCTGATGATGAGCGGAACTGATGACCGTTCATCATAACCTAAACCCAGACTGACGACATATCCGGAGCGATCTGATGATTGCTTGATTGCGTGTGGTAATTGGTTGTTTTGCATTTAAGTGCTTGTGTATTTTATCTAATGCTTGTATGGTGCATTAGTTAATTTGGGTTGCGTTTCGTGTGTGGTGTAGCACTGTAAGAGTGCTAGTGTTGTGACATAATTAGCATGTGCGGAGTGTGAGTGGTGATGGTAAGCTATTGGTTGAGTAGCTTATTTCTTATTCACAATCGTTAGTCATTGCGAATAGATGCGTTAGAACCTTTTTGTTTAAGGTGATTGAGCTAACTTGAGAATGGTTGGAATCGGCTATCGATTCGCGAGGGAGCGGAATTATAGCATATCGTTACTTAATCATGGGTGACCATCGGGTACATGATTAACTAACTATATTTCTATAATGAAGTGATAATCGGGGATTTGATTGGTTTGGATTCACCGCTCCAATGAAAATTGTTGTGTTGAATGCAGGACGGAATGGACGATGCGATACGAATGCGAGACCGAACCCGAACCCGAAAGCGAGATAGGCTGGAAAAGAGACCGCGAGACGAGTTGACCCGGGAAGTGAAGCGGTCAGTGTGAAGTGTTAGTGGGGAGTGTCAGTACCGAGCAGCGGAAAGAGCGAAGCGATCAATATGATGTGTTAGTGGCAATGGCCATATGGAAACCAAAGCGAAGCCGGTAGCGAGAATGCGGTGGGAAGTTAGCGAAATCGGGGTTCCCGAGGTTAAATGAATTACGTTAATGAATGATGAGATGTCGGGGAGTTTAGTAAGCTTCTATCTCTAAACCGATGGATCGAGGAGTTATTAAAAGATGATTGGGAATGGTTAAGAAATGAGAAGTGTTATGATTTGTGAACCGTCTACGGGTTGACAAGCGGTTAACAGAAGGTAGCGGGCGTGAATTGGTTAAAAGATGGTAGAAACCCTAATAGGCATGTGTGTGTGCTTGTGTAAGTCTACTTCGGTGTTGGGCCGAGTAGCCTGTTGATGGTGTGATTGTGGTTGTTGTGTGGTTGTGGTTGACCTTTTGTGCAGGCCTTTAGATGGACTCGGTGTTGGGCCGAGCGATCCTCGGAGATACTTAGCTCGGTCACGGGACCGGTTGAGTTGTGGTGCTGACTCGGTGCGGTGCTGAGTCAGAGCGGTGGTGTGTGTGAGTAGACTTGCGGGATGCGGGGTTGAGTTGATTGTGTTGATGATTGTGGTTGATTGCTAGAGTCCAAGCGAGTCTGCGTGTTTACATTTATGCACTAGGACTCTAGGGTGCGTTAGATCCCGCAAGTCTAGGTGTGTGATTACGTTCTGGTACTTCCATCCCGATTGGATCCTCGGGAATTGAGAACCTGGTCAGTTAGTTCTGGCAGGTGCGAACCTATGGAGTGACGTCTGTAGGGTGTAGTCCGGAGAATACGGGGTCGCGTCCTAAGGCCGGACTGCATGGAAGCTCGGGTTGCCGGGGGTAACCGGAGTCACCGCGTATCAATGGACAGAGAACGGTGTCCTAGTCATTGTGTGAACGGCTAGGAGTCACGTGGGTTAGTTGCTATATCGATAACGGTGAGAACCCGTGGAAGTTACCAAGATCGTAGGGGCCCAACGTGTGTGTTTTGGTGTTGTTGATAGTGCGCGGTAGATAGATCGAGTCTCAATCGGGGACATGTGCCGCAATGCTCCCGATTTCCTCTAAACGCCTTCTCTTCTGTTGGCACTTGATTGTGTGTGGGCTCGACACGACGTGGTAGAGCGTGATCGGCTGTGGTGTTGATTGATTGTTATTTTGGGTTTCAGGCGGGAATCTATAGATGATAGATAGATTAGAAGCCCTAGCGGGGAGCCGATTCACTGGGTGATCTTAGATCGCTCATTAGACTCTGTTGGTGTTTTTCAGGTATAGCAGCGACGGACGCGGGAGGTCCTCGGTGTAGTGTCGGGATTTCTTGTGGCGGGGTTTTGATTCGATGATTTTGGGATGTTTTATTTCGGTTCGGCAGCTGCGATATTTTTGTGATTTGATTGTTATATATGGATACTGATGATTGTTTGTAAAAAACTCGTTAAACGTTGCATTCAACGTTTGATTTCCTAAAAATGAAATTGTTTCCCTGATATGAGGTTTTAGTCCGAACCGACACAACTCGTTGAAGTAGTGCAAGTAGTACTGCTTGCTCTACGGATATGAGGATAACGGAGTCGGAAACAGGTTGGTGCGAGCCTTTTGTCTCAAACCGATCCGTCTCTGGCTTCGTCCTGTGGCGAACTTTTCCTGTTCGACTTGCTCGGGTTCGATCGGTCATGTTCTTGTTTGATTGTTGACCGGTCAGCTCGACGGTCAGCGGAGAATGGGAAAGGGGCGTTACAGTCTCAGGCAGATGCTGAAGAGCAATCTCGTGCTATTTATGAGGCGTCTGAGGGTGATCGTGAAGGGGCTCCAACTCCCACTGTTTTAAGTCATGCGGATGTAGAGGAATTAATCAAGAAGAGAAATGAGAAAACAGAGTCTCGATTGAAGATGTATTACGACGCTCAGTTCAAGGAGTTGACTGAGACGTATAACGGTAGATTAACCGATATGGAATCGGTTGTGAATACACTAAGAGCGGGTGTTAAGGAGACATTGCCAAGAGAGCCTGAGGCTACTGCCGATGATGGTGTTTTTGAAGGAAACGTTTGTGAGCCTAGTGTTGTTAAAGTGCAAGAGGAAAGAAAGGGAAGAAAGAAGAATGCTAAGAAAAGCAGTAAGAAGGGAGAAAAAGAGCGAGAGAAGGGAGAAAAAGAACAAGAGAAGGAAGAAGGAACCGTGGAAGATAAGGGGGAAACAGAGCTCTCAAAGGACGTAGACGTAACAGAGGCTGAGAAGGTAGTATCTGAGGCCGAGAAGAACGAGGACATAAAAGGTAAGAAGAGAGCTGTTGAACCCGTTGAGAACGTTCCAACAAAAAAAAATATTAGGAGTCCCGTGATGACTAGGGGGAAGAAAATGGAGAACCAAGTTGCTGCGGGAACCACCAAACCGTGATCTTCTTTGTTTTTAGTACATTTGGTTTTGAATTATCTATGTTTTAGTACTTTGGATATTTTTGGTTTGAATTATCTATGTTTGACAAAGTAGTTTTACCAAGTTATGCCTAGTTTTACCAAGTTTTACCAAGTTTGACACCAAATTTTCCAAAGTAGTTTTACCTAGTTATGCCAAGTTATCCAGAAAACATCCATTCAAACTTAAACACTAGAAATAAGAATTCAACATAGAAAATCCCATAGAAACAAACACAGAATTCAAACATCGATATCCAGACATAGTAGATCTTAAACCACATCAGCTTTGCGCATCCCTTCAATTGTCTCCTTTAACTTGGCAATTTCTCTTCGGTTGCTGAAAATCTCCACATTCATGCCTGCGATTTTGCCGTCTTGCATTTCAATCTTGTACAACAACTTCTCAAACTCTTGTTCGACACCATGCAACCATGATTGACGAATATGGAGTCCATCGGCCTACAAAAAAAATCAAAAAATTCGGAGTTACACCAAATACATGGAAAATGGGGTCAATCGTCAAAACACCAAATTCAGAGTTCCATTTACCCTCCATTTTTCACAAGTAAAGAAGGTACGGCCCGGTGTAGTATCCACAGGCGTAACCTTATCGACCTCGCGTACGATATGGCCACCACATGGACATTCCTTTGGGATGCCGTATTCCGCATAGGTCACTGCGTCAAGACGATCGGCGTATTCCTTGTTCCTCCTTTCCTCTTCATAGGGATGGAGCATGAAATTCTCTGTACTCATTTTAGAGAGAGAAGAGAGAAGAGAGATGGAGATTCGGGTTAGAGAGAGAGAGGGAAAAGAACGAAAAATGAGAGAAAAATAGAAAAATAGATAGATAAGGATTTTTTAATTTTTGGAATTTGGGGGGCAGGAGTTTCAAATTTTTTAGGCGGGAATCAAAGTTTTACCAAATTTTCAGTTTTACCAAAAACTGTCAAGTTTTACTTCTGCCAAAATTCAGTTTTAATGGTTATACTCTATCTTTAATAATAAAAAAATTGGTTATACTCAAGATCTATGGATAATTATATGCATTACAAATTAATTCATGCAATTATATTTGAAAATACATATATTATCTGACTTTTTGAAGATTAAGATGATTCACATAGATAAACAACTCATAAATGTATATGATATTTGCTTGCTAATAACAAGTCTACAATATTTACCTTAAATTCTAAAAGCGAATATTTTGTTTTAGCAAGAAATATGCTATATAGTTTGTATTTTAGTTTGATTGTTATATTTAACATTATTATAAAAATTGAATTTCACAAAGAATTATAGTTCTACAAATCTTGGTTTTACCAAATTTTCCAAAGTTACACAACAAATGATAACATATGTAAATTGAAGAAATAAAAATACAACTAAATTCCTTCTTGGCTCACATCAGCTTGGCTCTCATTACTGCAATTAAACCAGCTCTCTAAATTCTTTCTTGCCTTTCTCTTGCTCCTTCTCCGTCCGTGCTCCCCAACTGACGGATATCTTGTTTCTTGGACTCTTCTCTTTCTTTTCACATAGTTTGGAGGAAAAGCGTACAACTTTTCTATCTCTTCCGGAATAATCCACTCAGACATATGCAGAACTGGAAAAATTGTCCTCGTATAAGCCAATGCCCATAATTCTATCATGTAGTAACGCGAACACAGACCATACAAATCCTTCAATTCCGTTGGCCTAATGTCTTGCTTCAAGAATTTAGTGGTAGCAGATATTGCGTGTACACATGGGTACCTGTCAATATCAAAGAGTCTGCAGCTGCATTTATTATGTCTCAAATCCACCACATAAGTAATGCCGTCATCTCCAACAACACCGTATTGAAGCTCGAATGCATTAAGCTCAAATGTCGTGAGTTTGGCCGCTTTCACAATTCTAGCGTGCAACACAAGTTCCACTTCCGACACCAATTTTCGCGCGCTCGATCCAGAAACGGAATCTTTCCTATGACTGTTAAACCACTCTGCAAATTTTCCAATAAGTGCATCGATCATAGGCAGTAGATGATACCTTCTAGCCTTCTTAAAAACTGCATTCATAGACTCCACACAATTAGATGTGTCTATGTTGTACCTTGCACCGGGAGAATAACACCTTGCCCATTTCTTCTCTTCTACACTTTTGTCAAGATATTGAGCTGCTTGAGGATATCTGTTCCTAAAATCGCCATATTGTCTTAGAAAATCAGCCTCGGAGTATATCCGAGCAATTTCCCTAAATTTTTTTCCAACTTCTTCTTTGTTCTCGTAGGAAACTGCTCCTCTCACATTCTGGGACAGGTGGTAGATGCAATAACCATGATCCGAGAGAGGGTACACTAGACCTATTGCCTTGATGAGACTTGCATTTCTGTCGCTAATAAAAACTAACTCACGACTATCCGGTATTACGGTTTTCAGCGTATTGAAGAACCACATCCAACTTTCTTCCTTTTCACCAGCAACTAGAGCAAAATCAATGGGATAGTGGTGATGATTCAGATCCTGCGCTGTGGCGAATATTAAACAACCTCCATATACATTCTTAATGAAAGTTGCGTCAACGATGAGCACTTTCCTCATGGCTACAAACCCTTCGATGGAAGCTCCCAAAGCCACAAATAGATACCTGAACCTTCTTTGTTCATCCAACACCAAATCGGTTTTTGTTCCATGATTCACCTTCTCCAACATATGCAAATAAGAAGGCAACATCTTGAAACCATCAACTGGACTACCACGAATATCAGAAACAGCAAGGTTTTTCCCTCTAAAAGCCGTAGAATACGACACTTCCACACCGGCTCTTCTTTGGACAAGCTGCACAATAGTTTTAGGACATGGAGTATCGAAGTTACCGGGATAGTCTTCGTTTAAGACGCTTGCAACTAACCGTGTTGTACCTTTCCTCTTGTTGCTTATACCACTAGTACTTGTCCGAGAGCATGAATGCATATTCGTGTATGTTCTAACTGAGAACATGGTTGAATTCTTAATCTTTGCAGCTCTCAACTGCCATTTACAACCTTGCTTCGCTTCACGGCATTTCACCACGTATCGAATCTTATCTGAATTGCCTATTAAGATCCCATAACAGTTCAGATTTGCGGCTTTATCAACCAAATACTGCACATCTTCTTTACATTTAAATTCTTGACTTATTTCAAAACCCAAGCCATCTTCCCATTCATCTAAACGCCTTGTCTCTTCCACAACCAAGGGAAGCTCAGTTGATTCAACCATATCCAAATCATGCATATTATCATGTTGTACAATATCACCATCGCCAATAGCAACATTCTCCAACGGCTCAATTGGCTCAGTTGGTTCAATAGGCTCAATAGGTTGTTCTGTTGATTCCTCGCCAGTACCATGAGTAACATCACCAGCATTGATTACCCCAATATTATCCCGGGCACTAGAAATGAGCTCACCATAACTCCCACCATCCCGTTTCCTCCTCTCTACTCTTGAAAGTTGCTCGGTAATCGGAAATATTTCCAAATCTGTGACAACCTCTACATGCAAAACACTTCTTCGTTGCTCTTTATCCAAAGAGGTTAGATACACGTAAACATCCTCGTCATCAAAAATATACGACTGCCTTTGTGGTTTCACTACCAATGGAATATAACTCAAATTCAGCCTCTTTGTAAAATCATCTATTGAAATCTTTCTGTGTATCCTATCCACTAGCAACGAATACGTTATCTCCTCCATAGATGATGTCTTAAACGATATACCATACAACCGAGCTTCTCTAGGAATCCATTCATAGTCATCTCCGATCTTTGAATAATGTCCTTCATAATCAAAATGTATGTTTATGAAAGGAGAACCCATCCTCTTCTGAAAATGACATAAAAATATGCATTAGCACTCAAATTTCAATAGTAATACCACAGTAGTTTTACCAAGTTGTACCAGTTCTGCCAGAGTAGTTTTACAAAGTTTTATCAAGTGTTACCAAGTTTTACCAAGTTTTACCAGTTCCACCACAATAGTTTTACTAAGTTGTACTAAGTTTTACAAGTTCAACCACAATAGTTTTACCAAGTTGTACCGATTTTTACTAATCTATTATTACCAAGTTTTACTAAGTTGGGCAACTTTATCAGACCCAAAATATCTCCAAATTGCCAATACAACAATAGGATGCAATACGATTAAACCACAAATTTCGATTAATTATCGATTAAGTTGTCTAATTCACCAAAAAAACACGGATACAAACACAATGTTCTTAATCCAGAAATTAAAATCGACCTCCAATCGAGCTCAAGCAAAAAAGAGAAAAAATAGAGAAACAAACGACAAGAAAAGGGAGGAACTTACCTGGGATGATCAGAATCCCGAATAGAAGTGGTTGGGATGGTAGAATTGGGATAGATTTGAGGAAATCGAATTCAAAATAGCTGCAAAACCCAGCTGAAAATCGACCAAATCGAACATGAGAGAGAGAGCTTGACCGAGCGTGGTCGAGATGGAAGAGGAGAGAGAAGCTCTTCTCTGATTGGTTGATTATTTGGTTTATTTTAGATTTTTTTTAATTGATTCATTAATGGTAGAATTGGATAACATTAAAAGAGAGGAGTAGGAGACTATGGTAGATTAGGCAAGAGTATATGGGAAATTGATGACGACTGTATAATTTATCATGGAATCATAAATATCTTGAGAATTTGACCCAAGAAATTCGGATGGAATATTGACAGGATACATTGCCGTAAAAATGTTTTGAGTGGGGAAGTTTTGAGTGGGGACTACTTATAGATTGAGGGTAATTGTGGAGCTGAAGTTGGCTGGCCAGATTCCTCTGTCACTGAATCCGACGACGAGCATGGGCCTGCTTATAGATTTCAGGCACGTTTTCTTGACACCATTTCCTTTTTCTCGTTAGATCTTCGAGTTTTGCTGTACTGATTTATTTGAGAAGAAAAAGCAAATCAATTGAGGGCATCCAGTCTAGTTCATAAGCATCTGCATCTGTTGATACACTTTCTTTTCTAAGTTATGAAGGCATATATATAGGCGTAGTTGTGCCATTGGTATCCTATTTTTCACGGTTGTTGGGAATGCTTCCAGAAAACGATGTACTGATTCAATTTTTGTGTAGGGTTCATGTCATGTTGACATAAGGACCTGCGACGGCTGTGGCACAGTAATGCTATTAAAATATCTGAAAAGGACAAGAGGATCACAACCTGAAGAGCTTTTATGCAAGCACTGTGCAAATGTTATTAGGAAATTTCTTTACTATTCAGTTTTCTTTGGTGAAAAGGGATTGAATATAAATTTTTGTTTCAGTTGTGGAAATCCGATCAGTATTGTAGCATTTGCAAGAGATCATGGGCCTCTTTAGATGGTGGAGATTGGGTGAGAATATGTTTGACCATGTTTGGTGATACTAACCTGAGTGATAATTTATCATATCTATGTAGCTGACTTGATTGATGTAATAGGTATGTTGCGATGGGTGTGATATATGGGTACATGCTGAGTGCGACAACATTTCGAAAAAGCGTTTTAAGGTGCAGTTATACAACTTCTTGGATATCAATTTTTGATTGGAAGTACTTGGACTATTTTTGAAGGATTGGACTAATTTGTTGTCATCTTAAGGAACTGGAGCACAACAATTACCACTGCCCGAATTGCAGAGTGCAACATGAGCGTGCACCGACAGTGTTAGATGAACAGAACTCATTGGTCAAGTATGTTGCTCTCGCTATACTCTTTTAAAAACATGGTTTCTGCTTCTGTTGTTTGCGTTGCTTTGTTTCTAATCCCTTGATCTGAAAACTGTCCTCACAATCTCTGTGAGACAGGTCTACAGAAAAAACTACAGAGACCGAGCTGGCTGATGAGATTAACGTAGTCTGCAATGGCATGGAAGGGACATATATCCGGAAGTTACATGCGTAAGTGTTAGATATCAGCCTTAGATTTTAATTTCATCTTTTAGACAAAATTTTCATTATTGAATTAGTTACACAACACAATATATAATTTGTTAGTAGTGCCTGGTCTAAAATGAATTTTCTTTTAAAGCTACAATACACGCTTAATCCTAAGATTCTGTTATCAATTCCTGGAATATTGTTTTCAGAATTGAGTGCAAGTGTGGTGATTGTGGAGCAAAAAAGCAGTCACCAAGTGAATGGGAACGGCATACAGGCAGTAGAGCCAAAAAGTGGAAGTACAGTGTAAAAGTGAAAGGCACAATGCTAACTCTAGAAAAATGGGTACACCCCTTATACTATACTCTCCTAAAGCTGGCCCTTATATGTACCCCTTTATGTTTGTACGAGATTTAATGCTGACAACAAGGTACTCCAGATTGCAGGATTTAGTGCCGACCCTATTCTAGAACAAGGTACTGCAGATTGCAGGATATTAAATAAGGAGAAGATACTCTCTTTGCTGGAAGGTAGATTTACAGCTCAACTTTTATGCACTGGCTTCTCTTTTGGAGTTCATATTTGGTAGACTTGCTTAATACTTAATTTGTATGCGCAGAAAAGTATGAGCCAGTTATTGCAAAGTGGACGACTGAAAGGTGTGCTGTATGTCGATGGATAGAAGACTGGGAAGAAAATAAAATGATCATATGTAACAGGTTACTCTATGGCCATTTTGGTTTTACTGAATTCTGCAGCGATTGTGTAATTTAACATAGAATCATAAATATTTAATTTAAACTAAACTTTTGAATGTCTTCAGATGTCAAGTAGCTGTGCACCAAGAATGCTATGGGGTAAGCAAAGCTCAAGACCTCACCTCCTGGGTATGCAGAGCATGCGAAACACCAGATATTGAGAGAGAGTGTTGTCTTTGTCCTGTAAAGGTATTACTGCAGAATTAACTCATTCTATGTTTTTTTTTTCCATCTCACAAGGTCACATTATTAAGTGCAGATGTTTTATAAGTTGAACTCATTTTCCATTTCTCTGTACATCTTTCCTGAATTTGAAATTGAATCTCCCTTCTATTTATGCAGGCGGTGCTTTAAAACCAAGCGACGTTGAGGGTTTGTGGGTTCATGTAACATGTGCTTGGTTCCGGCCGGAAGTTGGTTTTTTGAATCACGAAAAAATGGAGCCTGCTATTGGACTTTTCAAAATTCCAGCAAAATCATTTCTTAAGGTATAACGATTAATGAAATGGTGAAAGTAGAAAGTATAATCAATGTGTGTTTATTATATTTTATAACATTTGACATCTGATATTTTTTCTGAAAATGTGTTTTAGTTTTGCAGAATTTGTAAGCAGACACATGGTTCCTGCGTGCAATGCTGCAGGTGTGCCACTCACTTCCACGCAATGTGTGCATCACGGGCAGGTTACAGCATGGAGGTTAGTCCTTAAATCGTCGTAGCTTCTGTTGTGCCGATGATAATCTTCATTTTTTTATATTAATACCCTAACAAAGGTGCTCTCTTAGTTGATCATCTTAGTGTTGTGTAACTGATGCTGTTGTCTGTGGAAATGTTAGTTGCACTGCCTGGAGAAAGGTGGCGTGCAGAGAACCAGGAAGTCAATTTACTGTGCTTTTCACAGGTTTTTTGTTTTCTCAACATATTGTTTGATTGATCTTTTATGTGATATTGAGGCCTGGTGATCGCCTGTAACATTATACCCACTATGTAGGAAGCCAGATCTAAATAGTAATGTAGTTGTGCACACACCCTCAGGAGTTTTTGGCTCTAGAAATTTACTTCAGAATCAAAATGGGCGGCGCATCAAAGGTTCAAGACTCGTTTTGACCAAGAAGATAAAGCTTCCAGGTTCCGATATCCATCCCCAAGCCGAACAGAGTCATGAATTTGATTCAGCAAGATGCCGTATCTATAATAGATCAAACACGAAGGTATGTATCTGGTGATCTCATTTAATCTTGGACATTGGACAGTCTATCATTCTTTAGTATTCCCTTGAAAAACGACTTCAATGAAATTTAGTACTAATGCATCTCTGTTACTGCTGATGTTTCAGAAGATTGATTTGGAAGCGATATACCACATGCTGAAGGGACCAAGCCATCATTCTTTGGGCGCAATCGAGAATTTAAACTCTTTTAAGGCAAGTTTCTCATTCGAAGCTCCATTCATGATGAGAATACCTCAGCAAGATCTTGATTTCCCTGTACATTGTTTCTCCAGGAAGCAGATACGTCAGAATTTACTTCATTTAAAGAACGGCTAAAGCATTTGCAGGTAAACTTTGAGTCAAGAAGAGTTAATATTTACTCCATCTAGTTATCCTGTAATCTTATTAAGAATATTATCTTCTCTAGAGGACGGAACATCTTCGGGTTTGCTTTGGTAAATCTGGCATACATGGATGGGGTCTCGACTCTCTTTGCAAAGACAAGTATTCAAGAAGGAGAAATGGTATTCACATTACGACGTATTGATTTTGAATATGGTGTGCATATTTAAGGAAGTATTGATACAAAATTCGTGTGCAGATCATCGAGTACCGTGGGGTGAAAGTTAGGAGAAGTGTTGCAGATCTAAGAGAGGCAAACTATCGTTCTCAAGGCAAAGATTGTTATGTAAGTTCAAATCACTTGCTTACATTCACCATTATCCTCTACTTCTAATGGTCAATTTACCTTTGTAACAACACAGCTGTTCAAGATAAGCGAAGAGATTGTGATTGATGCCACACATTCTGGAAATATTGCCCGATTGATCAACCATTCAGTAAGTTTCCCTAAATTGTAACACACACACAATAGACCAAAAACCTAGTGGTAACTAAAACTAATGATACTCATGTCTTGTCTCGTCAGTGTATGCCCAATTGCTATGCACGTATTATGAGTATTGGTGATGGAGAAGAGAATAGAATCGTCCTCATTGCAAAGACCAATGTCTCAGCTGGAGAAGAGCTTACGTATGATTATCTCTTTGAGGTTGATGAATCTGAAGAAATCAAAGTGCCTTGCCTTTGTAGAGCTCCAAACTGCCGCAAGTTCATGAACTGATCAGAGCTCTCTGTAGCCGCGGCTGGTTCTTGCTGACTTCTTTACGATTGATATTTTGATTCATTGGTTACGCGCCATTAAATTGTATATCCGCCGGCCCGGCCCGGTCTGGCAATTTTGTAAATGTTTAGGATTTACCCACTAAGAAAACAACCTCATAGACTTTACATTGGATTTAATCCTACGGTAATCAAAAGTGTTGATATCTTATTGTTCCTAGATTTTCTACAAATTATCTCAATTTTTAACTAGGCCGATAATTAATATGGTTGCCTGGTTTTTTTCCCCTCTGTTTCTGCATCAATGCATCAATCCCCCGAACTCTCAAATTCATGATTTCTCCCCCATACTACAACATTTAAGCATAATTTCACCTAAACTATTTTTTTCTGCCTAATTAAATCCGCGTCATTAGAATTAGTAATTTGCGATTAACATTTTATAAAACGTGTTTAATTCAATCAAATTGTTCGATGACCCGACCCGCTTCTCTAAACCCGACCCATACCAAATAACCATTCCAACCAGACTTTTGTTTTATTAAACCGGACCAGACCAGCAATTAACTAAACCCAACCCAGGACATAACAAACAAAAATTAACACGACACAGACCTTTAGGAATCATGAACTTCAGAGTTCGGGGTTGATGCAGAAGCAGCATTATAGGGGGAAACCAGGCAACCCTAATTAATAATAGAGCTTGGTATGATCCTATCGGTTTAGTTTCTCTCGGTTGATGATAAACCGGGTTCAAAGTTCAAACCGATTATACATGTGTATATCGAATATTGACTACCGGAGAGGTAGATGTGGGTCCAGAGAGTTTGTTACAGGGTCATATACGTCATTTTGAGATTCAAAATTTTCAAAATTTTCTTTCTCCGCGGGTATATACTCACTACGAAGCGATTCAGAGTTCTGCGAAAACAATATATTTGAATCATTTCTTTTATTAAACAAACTAGCGACTAGTGAGATACTGAGAGATCAGAGAGAGAGAGAGAGGGAGAATGAAGACGAGATCAGGTGGTGTACAAGGAGCTAACAGAGGGAAGAGGAAAGCTCCGGAGGGAGATGAAAATGGCAGGGGTAAGAGGAGATCGGTGCAGAGCGACGGACATAAGAAGGCTCCTCAGATAGACGATTATGGTAGAGGTAAGAGAAATTTGACTCCCAGCAATGAGAAGAAGGGGAAGATCCTCAGAGGAATCCGTGGCTGTGTATCTCCTCGATGCTCTGCTTCTACTTACCGTCCTAGCTTCTCCTGGTATCTTCTTCTTGCTCTCTAAAACTACATGCAGTTCGATTTGATGAACGAAATTGATATTTTCACTAATTGTTTGCTATGAGTTTGGGCTGAGCTCCAACTGGATTTTGAAATGTTTGAAATGCGTTTGATCTTACTGTGTTCTATGGATCTAGGATATATAGAACCCGATCAATCATATTTGGTACCTTCTAGAAACGAAATCTCGGAATCAATTGGGTTGTATGAGAAACTGACGTTGATATCGATTTTTGTTTGTCACTGTGTGGTTGCTGAAAACTGTTGAGATTTTCTTCGTATATTTTACGCTTTCAATCATCGAATAGTTGAATCCAGATACAACGAGGAGGAATTCAAAAACCGATTGCTATAATTCCTTCAATTTCGAATCAGGATCTTTACATCTAAGTCTCTGCATCAGATTCCTGAGTCTGTTTCTAAATTTCTCTGCCAAATCAGGTTTGAGCAAGATATATGGACATACATCTCAAGGTTTTTGGATGGTAAATCACTGGTGATGCTAGGAGCAACAAACAAATGGTTTTACAAGACCGTAATGGAGGATGCTGTTTGGAGGTTTGCTTGCTTGCGTGATCTTCAGGTGCCAGAGCCGTATTCAGTTTCTTCAAGCTGGATTAAGATATATGCTTCAGCTTTTGGTAAGTATTCTTATATACATTACATCAAAAAGGAAGAAGATAACATTTAAATCAGTTTATATAGTATCAATACAATGGTAAACTAAGAAATGAGATGATGGGCAATGCAGATGGGAGTCACTCTTACTTGTTCCATCATAAGGAAAAGCATATTGGTCAGTCCCTGAATTTTGATTCATCATACTTTCTTAGATGTCAAGCCATACTGAAATTCTCCATATACTGTCTAGTTGTTTGACTCTGAAGTACGTCCTTTTGTGATAACTGCCTCATTTTATCTAGTCTTGACACTGTAATTACAGACTGGATGCGAATTGGTGCCTTTACTCTTGACTCTCGAATGTCACTCCTGACTGAGAGTTTGAGTGGTCAACTCAAAGTTCCAAGGGAAGGAACCATACAAAGGATGCTGGAATCCAGTGGTTCATGTATCATAAAAGACATAAAAACCGGTATTTGGATTGCTGGTAAGAAGTATTTCTTATTCATCATATCTCGTGCAACTTGTCCACAAACGAAAAATATGTAACATGGCTTAATGTTATTTACAGATTTACAGCTTGTTAGGTGCCCTGTCTGTGACCTCAGTACCTGTGATGGTAAAAGGCGCTAATTAACTCAAAAATGTTATTGAAATGTTAGTTGCAGCTAAGAAGAGTTTTCTGTTTACTATGTAGGAACAATGCAAACACTTGATGCTAGGCACCTTGAGCTGTTTCTGAATGAAGGATTCAAAGATGGAAGCTGGAACTACAATAGTATTGGATCTCATAAGTTACCGAAAGACGCTGGTGCAGCTTGTGGAGCCATATTTGATCTCAAACACCTTAAAGCATCTTCATCCTCAGGTAAGTTCAATCACAGTTATACACTTATCTTATGTTCCTGTTCTCCTATTTAAAGCTTTTGACTCTGGTTCACACCTTCTCATAGGTATTCTCCACCTCAAGTCTTGGACCGGAGAGCCAGATGATTCTCAACCCAAAGCAGTCATCACACCTCATGCAGTCGCTGTTCACACAAGGTTACAAGAAAACGAAGGTATTATATATTTGTCCATAACAACCATTTTTATGAAGAACAAACACACTATAATTATTTACATATACCTAAATTGCAGGAATCCTTGTGAAGTATCACACGATGAAGGCAGGAACTGATGGTGACATTGTTGCCATCAGAATCTCCCAGCAGCTACTCTGAGTTCCTGATCACTATGTGTTATCCCACTCACACAGAGTCTCTAAATATTTCTGGTATGCAAATTCTTTTCCTCTTCAGTAAAACAAAGATGCTACATTAGCTCCTTTATTATAATTACAGCTTTAATAGTCTGAGAAATTATTGAACTTCTTTCATACGAAACACACACCAATGAATATAAGAAGATCTTTGTCCACCATTCTTTGACTTTCCCATTATCAAATGCTTCGATACGTACGTGTATACGAAATTTCTTCTCTCAACTGGAAACCATAACTGTAGGCTTCATCAACGGACCTATCAAAGATGTCATTATTTTTAACCAACTAAATGAATCCAGTAGGAATGAAAAAATGAAATCCAAGTCATTGACCTTTGAGGCTTTGATCAGGTTTATAATTATCATATTATACTGTGCTGATCGTATCCTTATCCAAATACAACAGTCCTTGTGTTTAGTAAGATCCATCCAAACGCAACCAAGCGAAGTTATTGCAACAGGTTTCAGTGAGTGTACATTCGTAGTGTTTGTAGAGCGTGAGAGACAGAGACTCTCGACCAGGTCATCAAATGATATTGTATATATGTTCTATCAGAATATTCAACCAAAGAGAGCGTTAGGTGCTTGCCGGAATGTGAACACTGTTTCCATATCAAACACTGTTTTGAGAATTGTAATAGTCCTGTGACGACGTTGCTTCTAATCTACGTAAACTCAAGCTTCAAAACAAAATCCTAGAGATATAATGGCTTAAAAAAATAAATGCACCAGCCGGGAATCGAACCCGGGTCTGTACCGTGGCAGGGTACTATTCTACCACTAGACCACTGGTGCTCACGTTTATATAAAGAAATCTAAAATTAAAAACTAGGGTTACTCGTAAGCTTATCTGTCATCTGGTATCCTCCATCTAAGGTCTTCATCACCGGATTTTATCTCCCGGAGAGAAATTCACCCAAACAAGTATTACACAGTTGCATGATGATTGATAAGTAGGGAGCGAATTCTAGAAATTCAAACGAAACCTTATAGATTCCTTCGGTAAAACCCCCAAATTTGGGGAAAGTTGATGATCGATGAGGAAAGAGGAGACTCCAGAGAAAACTCGAGCTTTCCCGGTCGATTCGAGTCTTCCGAAATGGGTCTGCCAAAATTGTCATCATTCCCTTACCATCGTCGGCGTCGATTCCTACGCCGGAAAGTTCTTCAATGATTCCCCTCATTCCGGTTAGTCCTTTTTTTCTTTAAAGTCTCGTGCTTTCAATATACCTTTCTATTTTCTAGCCTCTTCGAATCAGACTTGTGTGTAATGAATTGTAGACATGCCTTGCCCTAATGACTTGTGTTTGAATGAAAATTATGTTCCTCACAGTGATTGTAATTGTCACATTCCAGCAATGCAAGGCTCTTCAATCCATGGAGGAGCCAACAGTGTTCTTGGTTCAACACGCATGGACAACTCTTTTGTTGTTTTACCTCCACAGAAGCCTCAACCTCAGGGCATTCCTCCACGTCCTCGTGGGGCTTCTGATGCAACTCACTCTGGGAAAGCAATGGAAGAATCTTTTGTAGTCGTGTATAAGTCTGAGTCACCTTCTGATTCAAACCCTTCTCAGAATAGGTCGCAGCTTCAAGTGGGGCAAAACGGTCCGTTACATTCAAATAATTCTGGCTTTAATGCGACTATCAATGTCTTAACACGTGCCTTCGATATTGCCAGAACTCAGACTCAGGTATGATGCTGTAATGTTTTGGCTATTCTCCGGATAGAGTGAAGCTGATAGTATGTTGTTTTGGTTCTCAGGTTGAACAGCCATTGTGCCTTGAATGCATGAGGATATTGTCTGATAAACTTGAAAAAGAAGTTGAGGATGTGACGAGAGATGTGGAAGCATATGAAGCATGTGTTCAACGGCTAGAAGGAGAGGCACAAAATGTTCTTAGTGAAGCTGACTTTCTGAAGGAGAAAAAGAAGGTGAGTTTCAGTTTTTAGCATATTGTCCGACTCTAATATGAATTGCATATAATGTAAATAATAAGTACTTTTGTTGTTCCTGCTCTACTTAGATTGAAGAAGAAGAAAGAAAACTTGTTGCAGCTATAGAAGAAACAGAGAAACAAAATGCTGAGGTGAACCGTCAACTGAAGGAGCTCGAGTTAAAAGGAAATCGCTTTAACGAACTTGAAGATCGGTAAAGCTCTCTCTCTGTTTCCCTGTTGGCAAAGGATACACCTTCAATGCTCTCTTATAATTTCTGTGTCTTTTGTTATAGGTATTGGCAAGAGTTCAACAATTTTCAATTTCAACTAATAGCTCATCAGGTGCGTTGCTCTTGATACCCTTAGGTTTCTCGCTCATTTTACTAAATGATGATTTGAAAGACTTTGGAGAGTCCAAAGCTTTCATTCCTTCACAAATTATCGATAACGGTTCTCTCTCATTGTGTGGTATTAGTTTTAGTAGCTGTTGATTAGGTTTATCTAGTCAATGTTGAGTCTGTGAAGAACTAGGCTTTATCAGCATACACTTACTTTCTTAGTATTAGTGCTAAAGATAAGTCTTTGAAAACAGGAAGAGAGAGATGCAATCTTGGCAAAGATTGAGGTTTCACAAGCACATTTAGAGTTATTAAATAAGACAAATGTACTGATTGATGCATTCCCTATACGGTATGATGGAGATTTTGGTACAATTAACACTTTTCGACTTGGGAGACTCCCTAAAGTACCGGTAAGCTTTGCAACTTTCTGCTGTATGTGATTTGCATAACCTCTTCCTGCTCATATAAAGTCTAAACATTACTAGGTTGAGTGGGATGAGATCAATGCTGCGTGGGGACAAGCCTGTCTTCTCCTTCACACTATGTGCAACTATTTCCGGCCAAAGTTTCAGTATCCTTGTTAATAATATCTCATAATCCTTTTACTTTTGTGTGTGTGTTTGATACTATATACTGTTTATGAATTTTGTCCTTAACCAGTATCCCTTTCTAAGATGTCGAGTCAAAATACAGCCTATGGGAAGTTATCCAAGAATTGTGGACAGCACCAACAACACTTATGAGCTGTAAGTATTTCCCAATGCTTCAGTACCATATTCTAGTGTGTGTTGTTTTTCTTTCTTCAGCTTTTTGTGATGTATCATCTTCAGGTTTGGTCCTGTAAACTTGTTTTGGAGCACTCGGTACGATAAAGCCATGACATTGTATTTGACATGTCTTAAAGACTTTGCTGATTTCGCAAACTCAAAGGATCAAGAAAACAATATTCCACTAGAGAAATGCCTCAAACTCCCATTCAAGTAAGTCCCCACTCTCATTACCAAAACCTTAAAGAGTTTCTCATATAAAATCTTCTTGAGAAACCTCAAGATTCTCCTATCTTCTGTTCTTATATATGTAATATCTTTCTTGACAGAATCGAAAATGACAAAGTGGAGACATATTCAATAACACAGAGCTTCAACAAGCAAGAGAATTGGACCAAAGCACTAAAATATACTCTATGTAACCTGAAATGGGCTCTGTATTGGTTCGTTGGGAACACTAATTTCCAGCCTCTCTCTGCTGCAACAGTCTCTGTGCCTTCTGATGTATCAGCAGCTGGTTCCTTGTACTCCAAGCGAGGTCCTGGTTCTAATAAACCATCTGGTAAAAACTGAGGAGATCGATATGAAATGAGTGGCTTTGTGTGAAGCATTTGTAACATAGAATAATAAGAAACACTGGTGCTTATAAACTTATTGGGCAGCCTATCTTATATAGTGTTTAATCTTTATATAACTAGTTGATCATCCACCCCGCGCACGCGCGGGGGCTCATTTTGTATTTTGTAGCTCGTTATTTATTTTGTATATGATATTGTTTGCGTGTTTCTAAATAGTATACTATTATTCATTTTATTTTTCTACTTTTTTCGAGAAATTTTTAACTATTTTAATATTCGAGATATAAGTTTCACATTCGTAGTTGAAATAGATCATTAGTAATATAAGGGATACGGGTCACTCCGTTATCACTAATTGATTTTAGGTTGGAAGCACATAGGTTTTAATATGGTATTAGAGTCCGATTCATGCAGTCCAACCCGATCCGACCAAAAATGGGTCCAATCATCGATAACCCATGCCCAAATTGGTGCTATCGATCCAAGCCCGAACAATCCGAGATTAATGGTTAAAGAGCCATTATCTCGAAGGGGCGTATTAGAACTCGAGAGTGTGTATTAGGGACATAAATTCCACATTGGTAGTTAGAATGAATCGTTAGTAATATAAAGGATATGTGCCACTCCACTTATCACCAATCGGTTTTAAATTGGAAGCTCATAGATCTTAATATTTAATTGTAGTTATTTTTACTTTTTATACAAATTTTAAATATTTTTTATGGTATATTCGTAAATGATATTTCTCTTTATTAATATTAATTTTATTATTTGTTTTGTGTTTTTGAATCTTATATTATTATTTTATTTTTATTTTTATTTAAATAATATAATATTGTTCTTAGTTTTTTTCACTATTTTATAGAGAAATTCTTTACTATTTTATTTGTATATATTATATATACACAATTACATATTTTAGATTGGTATGACTATATTGGCCCATTTTAGATATTGTTTTCTCGTATTTTATATATCGCATTGTATGCTTAGAGGTTTTTATAATGATGCAGGACATTGTTAAGGTGTTTAGTGTCTGAATGTCTTTTATGTCTAAAATAGATTCACCTACTTGAGTTATAGGGTCATATCGGCTACCCTCTACTTCGGCACAAAGCATATTACGAACGTCTGAGAGCAGTGGTTCGTAGTGAAGCATCTGTTTGGGATCCTTTGGGCTCGCTTGTTTCTCATATTAGTATTTGTATATACCGTCATGTTCTCTTCAGCCACTTTTACTCTATGTCGTTTTTTCTGGGCTTTGGTTTGTTTCAAATGAGTCAATTTCCATAAATCTACCCTTCTATAATGGAGCTTGCTAGATGCATACTCATGTGTTCACCTCATCTACAACATATGTGCTTACTTGTGTATACATGGCTGCTATGTGGATATGTTTCCAGTGTCTGTATTTATTTCCATCAGCTTTATGTGTGTAAATTAATCAGAGTTGAAAACTTGTGACAAAGAGTAGTATTTACAAAGCATGACATATTCCCATAGAAAGTGAAACCTACTTCAATTTATTTGTGGCCGTTGATTGTTTTGGTGTATACACAATTATGTGTCCCAAGATGTTGGCTATTAGTAGAACTTATAGTTTTTTTTTTTTTTTTTGAAAAAAGAACTTATAGTTTTTCTATGCAATAGTTTGCAACATATTTCAATTAGGTAGTAGAAACGGGGATGTGTTTTAGAATCAAGCTCTAGTTGGAAATAATTATTATAATAAAAACCTGGCAATACAACCAAGGTTTTTTTTTGTTGAAAAGATCCCACATTACAATGAAATATTGAATACGTGTAAATTTGAAAACGCAGAAAACAGAGACATCATGGCCAACAACCTGTTGTGAAGAACGGCCAAAGTGTAAATCATCAAAAGTAGCGTATGAAGCTGATCCATACGAACCTTTGTATCAACAACGTTTTCCATCAACATGAATGCAGGTTTCAGATACTCACTATGTCCATAAAAAATTTATAATTTGCCTATTCCTTTTATCAGTAAACGGAGAATCAACATTCCTGAAGCGGTTATAGCCACTAATTCCTTGGCATGGAGATCCACCACATGTCACACGTACACCACCCAGGATTACAATCATTTACAATTTTTTATGGTTTGTGTGAAATAAGATATTGATGGTACAATCATATAACTTTCAAAGATCAAGCATTCATTTTAGAGGCAATGCAAACTAATCTTACAGGAAGCGGCAAGATCTTGGTCTTGAATCCACTTGTTACAAATTCCCGCTTGGCATCTTGACAATTGCTAAAATTTCAAAACAATATTAATTAGATGGAGATAAACAACAAACCCCTTTTAAGCATTATTTTAAAGCATCTACCTCATTTCCTCTGCTTGCTCCCAAGTATCTTTGTTGCTGATGTATCATTTCCAATTCACCAAAAGAGATAGCCATGATCATCAATTCATCTTCACGAAATTACAACATCACATGAGAGCCAAGACATGCAGAACATCCATCTTAGAGGTTGTAGAAGGTGAGAAGAATATTTTGAAACCCTGCTAGTAAGGTTCCGATCAACCAAAAAAAAAAAAAACATGACTCTTGACCTACCTTAAATTTCATGCCATATTCTCCAGTCTTGACTCTCGACAGGATCACCATTACATATATCAACCAACTTTTCAACTTCGTACTCCTTAGGTTCTGAGTCATCGTCATTAGAAGAGCTACTTTCATTGGCTTCTCTTGTTGAAATTTTTGATTTAAATGTATCAGTTAGCTAATTACTATTAATGTATCAGATATTGAAGCAAGCACTCTTCGTGATGAACTCTCAGTTTGTTTCTCACTATGTGTTTGCCTTCCACTTTGGAGAACTGCCAAGAATTAATGAATGAATAAACAGATGTACTTGACAGACGCAATAAATGAATTTCAGAATAGAGAGGCTCCAAAGGATTACCATGATAGCTGTGATGTCTTCATCAGTTATTTCTGCAGGCGCAGCAGTACTTTGGATTAAGATTATGTCTGTACAAACCATATCTGGAGGTGGTTCTTTGGAAGCTTGCATAATGACTGCAATAACAATAACATACAACTTGATTGACCCAAACGTAAACATTCCAGTTCATTTCCCACACCAGAAGACATCACACAACAACTTATCCCATGCACCGACAGAAGTAATATAGGTGCAAGAAATTCAAGCATTGCTCGAGAGGATAAAAAAAGTTGGCATACCAGAGAATTAACAGGATGACTTTGGTGCAACAACGCCATTATATGGACGAAAACAGTACTTCTTTGGTGATGTATTTTGGACCTGACAAAATACCAAAGCCACAACTAATTTAGGTGTCTTATCTGGAGAAGTACTTTTTCTCAGAAAACTATTAAGATATATCCTGAAGCCAGAAACGAAAAGAGAAGAATATGGAGGAAAATGTATTTTATACCATAAATGCAACAAAATGATGGGTTGTATTTGTTAGTTGTACCATGCAAGTACTCTGCTTCTTCAGATCAACTACAAAAGAAGAAGCCGATCAGTCTTTAAAGGATAACAATTACAGATGATTTGAAACGCAAGCCAAATATAGGCTTTTAGCGAATTCCATCTTCACAAAATTACACCACACACAAATCCAGCGGCACGAAGTTGTACGAAAGTTCCTCAGCAATACAGACACCTTAACATTACACCAACTCACTTTACATGAGAACACACCCATAAACCACAGCACCAAGGAAGTAGTTGGCGTTTCAGAGAATTCCTTAATATTGACGCGGGCCAGTGTCTAGTAAGTAATAACTGAACTTAAAATGATCGTTATGCAAGTGATAAGAATCAATTCCTAATTTATCCCACTCCTTCAAAAGTAGGAGGAAGTCTCCAGCAGCATCATTCCTAACCTGTAAACAAAGACATCAACATTAGATTTAGCATAATTCTCCAAAAAATGATCGATCAATTGGCACCAAAGTATTATGGCATGTATATGTGGATGGTTCAACTTCAACCTCTCACAGGCAGCCAAATTCTGGTCAACAACCAATTTCTCAATTGAAGAATTTAGGATCCACATATTAATGAAACAGGGTGCAAACATAGATATTATAGAGATACAGATTAATTATTCAAACAAATACAGTTTCGTCCCTCTCTTTACAAATCACAACTAAGAAGGCTCTCAATTCTTAACTTCAATTAGGGTGATCTCGTAGTCAGAGGCAGCCACAAATCCATAGAGGTTCATCACTTTTGCAGCTACCGTCGCAAGCTCCAGTCTCTCAAGATCCTTACGGAATCTCACTCCTGAAGACAAAACTGGACCTCCAATGGCAATTGGCACCAGCAACACATTTAAATAAGTTTCCACACTGTCGCATCAAATCTAGGAGTTAGCACTGATCACAGAAGATCATTGAAGAACGCGGGGAAGAGGATTACCTGTCTGTGAGTGGTGAGTATATATAGGAAACACTACAGAAATCTGAAGAAACGATGTGCTGCGGATTTTGGCGTTACTCGATTGAAGGCGCAATGAAGAGGGTATTTAATTACATGATGGAGATAGTGATGAGCAGGAGTTATGGTTCACAAAAGAGTTGATGAGTCGCCTCCCAGAACAGAGAGAAGGGGATTAGGATTTGATTTAGCTAAGGTGATGAAGATGTATCTCGACAGGCGATTTTGGGCTAAGGGTATGGGCTGCCGAGTTTTAGATAGTGACGGCATTGATGATCATAAGCGGCCCAAATTGTTTAATAGGAAAATGGACACGTGTCACTTAGATGGAGAAAGTGGTTTCCCATTATATATTAGATTATTTTAGTTCATTAGTTTTCTAGCTTTGTGTGAAAGATTTCTTATCTACACAACAAAAAGATCACAATAGTACAAATTGGTATAATTACTTTTGAATAGTCTTACATTGACGATCATATCCATGTGACATGGACCATGTCCATTATGTTTAAATGGACTATTTTAATGGACAATATTTTGATAACATTTCCTTGGAAAAAGACTCTAAAATGAGAAGATAAAGAAATATCTTATTCATAATTATAGTATTACATTGATGACCATGGACTTCATTATCGATTATATTTAAATGGACTATTTTAGTAGACAATATTTTGATAATATTTCTTGGGAAAAAGACTTAGAAAATGAGAAGATAAAGAGATATCTTATTCATAATTTTGGAGTAACAGTAGGGTTACAAGGATACTAGCTAAACTGCATGTTCATTCTAACCCTCTTATTCATAAATACTTTAATTTATAACAATATTAGTATATTTAAATAAAAAAGCAAAGCTTGATGTTTCTTTGAAGAATATTATTATATTATGGCCGTTGTTTCCGTTTCAACTCAAGGCTTGTCTTCCTCTGAAGGTTCAGGTACATCCGCCAACAACTTGTCTATTGATGCAACAAAAAAAAGAAGATAATGATCATAGAGCATCACAACAACATATAAACCAAACAAGAACCAAATGTTTGATTCTGTTTCGGTTCCGATTTAGTTTTCTACTGAAATGTTTGAAGACTAGTGGTTTAAGAAGAGCTGAAAATTTTGAGATTACCTATGTCCAGAGACATATCTGAACCAGATGGAACATCCGCCAATAACTTGTCTATTGATGCAAAAAAAAAGAAGAAGACAATGATCATAGAGCATCATCACAACAACATATAAACCAAACAAGAACCAAATGTTTGGTTCTGTTTCGGTTTCGGTTTAGTTATATATGTTTCAAGATTAGTGGTTTAGGAAGAGCTTGAGATTACCCATGTCCTCTTGAAGTTGAGAATCAGATGGAAGATACGGAGAGCCAAAATCTGCAACATACATATATTTATTCAATAACCAGCTAATGTTATATAAATGATGCACAATTCAAACTTACCTTCCACATTTGGTAGGGTGAGATGAGAAGGGCTTAAATTCCAGTCAAACTGATCAAGTGAACTGAGGGAATGTCTTGAATTCCCAGCTCCTCCTCCTCCTCCAACATCAGAATCAACCATTGAAGTGTCCATTACCATATCTGATGCCACAGACATCCCACCAGTACTGCTTGGTGGAATCACTTGAGGAGTTGTTGCATCACCCGCGGTTGTATAGTTCACCATATCTATTGATGCAAAAAAAATATGATCATAGAGCATCATCACAACAACATATAAACCAAACAAGAACCAAATGTTTGATTCCTTTTCGGTTTAGTTATGTTTCAAGATTAGTGGTTTAGGAAGAGCTTGAGATTACCTATGTCCTCTTGAAGTTGAGAATCAGATGGAAGATACGGAGAGCCAAAATCTGCAACATACATATATTTATTCAATAACGAGCTAATGTTATATAAAATGATGTACAATTCAAACTTACCTGATAGATGTTCTATGCTGAGATCAGAAAGGCTTAACTTCAAGTCAAACTGATCAACTGAATCTCTGGAATTCCCAGCTCCTCCTCCTCCTCCAACATCAGAATCAACCACTGCCTTCTCAGACATCCCACCACTACTACTTGCTGGAATCACTTGAGGAGTTGCAGGTGCATGGACTCCTTTAAAAATATGGGGATGGCCTGGAACATGCATTTGAGTATGTTTTTGTACTGGATATCCCAAACAACGGTGTTAAATAATAGTGAAAATCAAAACTTTTTAACTTGTAACTCAAGGTAACACACAAAGGGTTTACCAGGTGCCTTGGGATGCACTCCGCTTGGTATCGGTGCCACATGAATTTTAGGAGACACAGGAAAATTCTTCATGAGATAGTACTGGTGTTCAAGCAACTTATTGAACAGAGTTATTTGCTTCTTCAGTGACAACCCGATGTAATAAGCCTTGAAAAAGTCTTTGTTTTCTTCTTCCAATCTCTGCCACACTGATTTCACAAAAAAAAGAATCTGAAATCTAAAGACTGAAAGAAAGGCTCTGATGCAAAGAAACAAAGTGAAGCTTACCTATGCTTGTGAATTCAGGGTCTATATTTTCCTTAGTCAAAAGGGTCTCTACAACCTCATCTCTGTCCATGAACAACATAAGACATCTTTCTATCATATTCTTGACCTACATCAACCATGTATATTATCAGATGTAAAGCCTACATTTTTAGTTGAAATAACAAGGAGGTCTAATATTTTCTTACACGTTCAATATCTTGTCTTGAAGCTTTCCCACTGCCATTGCTTGAAGCAGATACAGTACCAGCATCTTGTATAGGAGCATCCATTGGTTGTTTGTTTTTCTGTTCAGAGATAAGAAAATACACTGAGTTTTGAAGAGCATTATTATAGAAGAACATGTTACATGTTGGTTCTTCATTACTGCTGGATATAAAGTGCAACTATCCTTCAATCAGAACTCTTCTCTATAGCAGAATTTATAAGAACATGTTTATAGTTTTAAAAAACAATTAGGCATAGGCCATTAGTTCCCCTACACACTAATACCTACCAGTTTTGGATACTAGTAGCTTGACAGTCAAGCTAACAGTCAAATCAATATAATTTAGCATGCTAAAAAAGGTATAAAGCATTTATCACAGTTAGTTGTTTAATAGAGTTCTTCAAACATTGTTTAATAGAGTTCCAGATCCCAATTAAGCACATTACATAATCTATCTAATAGTATAAAAAAGAAACTATTTCATAAAACTTTACTCCCACAAACTTAGGCCTCGAATGTGACACATAAAAACGCTCTTTTAAATTACCAATCATATAATTGTTATAAGTAATGTTTTTTTCTTCACATTTTTAAAGTAAATGAAAAATTGTATTTGTCCCGTAAATACATTTATCCTACAACATAGAGTATTTAGACCGCACCGCATTCTAAACCGTCATGCAATTACGCTATTATCACTCGGACTCTTAATCTAAATAAAATAGTTCATCCTTATTGTATGTACATTATTGTTCCACATTCGCATCTACATTCTACAACACGAGCACAGTTAATAAATCCTTGAACTTGCAAAACCACTATGATAAACTATTCAAATGATATGAGATTATGTTCTAATGAATTCACTAATTATGAAAAATTTGAGACTCGAATATTAAATGAACCTTGATTGATTCGAGAAACATTTGCCATTTGTGGAATAGAGCTTAATGAATTATAATAAAAAAAAATTGATGGTGAATGGAACAATGATAATATAAAAAAAATAGAAGAACAATAAACACTCCCACATGAACAGAAACTGTGTAATAAAATATTGAAAAATAATCAAAAAGCAGAAAAAGCTTTGTGTAACGCTCTGGAAATTACATTAATCATCTAATTTGGAATGTGATGGACAAATTTAACATGTGATCGATAAATCCAAAACACTTCCACAACTATATTCTTAATTTTATAATATTTATTTATCCAAACAAGTTCATATTTGTAATAAAAGATGATTATTCGTCAAATTCACTACGTGGCTTTCTCATGTTTTATCATATGGTTCAATCAATTTTCCCCACATGCAAGTTTGTTGGTGTGTAAAGAGTGGAGAATAAAGCTTATTCTCCAAGTTTTAGTTAATACTTAATGACATGTATAGAAAAAGGAAAAAGACACTTATCTACACACTTGTCAATGTTTCTTGTACTTTTGTTTTGCTATAAAAAGGTAATACTTTGCTAAACCGGAACCGAAACAGAATCAAACATGTGGTTCTTTTTTTGTTTATATGTTGTTGTGATGCTCTATGATCATTATCTTTTTTGTTGTTGTTGTTGCATATATAGACAAGTTGTTGGCGGATGTACCTGAACCTTCAGACGAAGATAAGCCTTGAGTTGAAACGGAAACAACAGCCATAATATAATAATATTCTTCAGAGAAACATCAAGCATTGTTTTTCATTTAAATTATACTACTATTGTTATAAATTAAAGTATTTATGAATAAGAGGGTTAGACTGAACATACAGTTTAGTATTCTTGTTGTAACCCTACTCCTACTTCTTCAAAATTATGAATAAGATATCTCTCTATCTTCTCATTTTCGAGTCATTTTCCGAGGAAATGTTATTAAAATATTGTCCACTAAAATAATCCATTTAAACATAATAATAGACATGGACATGGTCGTCAATGTAAGACTATACAAAAATAATTAGGGCAAAACGCAAAAATGGCACAAAAAAACATGTCTTGTCATAAATATAGCAACAAAGAAGGAAAATCATAAAAATAGCACAAAAACATGTTTTGTCACTAAATTAGTCATAACTCTAAACCCTAAATACTAAACCCTAAACCCTTAAATAATAAACCCTAAACCTTAAATAATAAACCCTAAACCCTAAATAATAAATTTTAAACCCTAAATAATTAATCTTAAACCCTAAATTATATAATGCTATAAAAGTCTTTGTAATTAAAATAATGCTAAAAATGTGAATTATTTTCATTAGTGCTATATATATGACAAGGTATGTTTTTTGTGCTATTTTATGACTTTTCTCAAATAATTATACCAATTTGTACTATTGTGATTTTTTGTGTAGATAAGAAACCTTTCACACAAAGCTAGAAAACTAATGAACTAAAATAATTATATAAAGATTAAACACAATATAAGATAGGCTGCACAATAAGTTTATAAGCACCAGTGTTTCTTATTATTCTATGTTACAAATGCTTCACACAAAGCCACTCATTTCATTTCGATCTCCTCAGTTTTTACCTGACGGTTTATTAGAACCAGGACCTCGCTTGGCGTACAAGGAACCAGCTGCTGAAACATCAGAAGGCACAAAGACTGTTGCAGCAGAGAGAGGCTGGAAATTAGTGTTCCCAACGAACCAATACAGAGCCCATTTCAGGTTGCATAGAGTATACTTTAGTGCTTTGGTCCAATTTTCTTCCTTGCTGAAGCTCCGTGTTATTGAATATGTCTCCACTTTGTCATTTTCTATTCTGTCAAGAAAGATATAAGAACTTCTGGACTGTAATCCATTAACAACATAAGATAGGAAACTCTTTAAGGTTTTGGTAAGACGAGTGGGGACTTACTTGAATGGGAGTTTGAAGCATTTCTCTAGTGGAATATTGTTCTCTTGATCCTTTGAGTTTGCAAAATCAGCAAACTCTTTAAGACATGTCAAATACAATGTCATGGCTTTGTCGTACCGAGTGCTCCACAACAAGTTTACAGGACCAAACCTGAAGATGAACATCAACACAAAAAAAAGGCTCAAGACACACACACACACACACACACACACACACACACACACACGCACACACTACGATATAGCACTGGAGCATTTGGAACTACTTACAGCTCATAAGTGTTGTTGGTGCTGTCCACAATTCTAGGATTACTTCCCAAAGGCTGTATTTTGACTCGACATCTTAGAAAGGGACACTGGTTAAGGATAAACTTCATACACAGTATATAGTATCAAACACACACACAAAGGAAAAGTATTATGAGATATTATTAACAAGGATACTGAAACTTTGGTCGGAAATAGTTACACATAGTGTGAAGGAGAAGACAGGCTTGTCCCCAAGCAGCATTGATCTCGTCCCACTCAACCTAATAATGTTTAGAGTTTATATGAGCAGGAAGAGAGTATGCACATCAGAAAGTTGCAAAACTTACGGGTACTTTAGGGAGTCTCCCAAGTCGAAAAGTGTTAATTGTACCAAAATCTCCATCATACCCTATTGGGAATGCATCAATCAGTGCTTGTGAAACCTCAGTCTTTGGCAATATTGCATCTCTCTCTTCCTGTTTTCAAAGATATATCTTTAGCAATAATACTAAGATATATCTTTCTCTTCCTATTTCTTAACAAACTCATCATTCACCTATATACACGGTGTGAATGTTGAAATAACAAGGAGGTGGTCTAATGTTTTCTATGTATATGATATACATAGAGGTAAAGCCTACATTTTTTTGAGTTGAAATAACAAGGAGGAGGTCTAATATTCTCTTACACGTTCAATATCTTGTATTGAAACTTTCCTACTGCCATTGCTTGAAGCAGATACAGTACCAACATCTTGTATAGGAGCATCCATTGGTTGTTTATTTTTCTGTTCAGAGATAAGAAAATAACCGAGTTTTGAAGAGCATTAAGACTTGTATTATAGAAGAACATGTTACCTGTTGGTTCTTCATTACTGCTGGATATAAAGTGCAAGTATCCTTCAATCAGAACTCTTCTCTATAGCAGTATTTATAACAATGCAGTCCATAGAACTTAACATCTTGGTCAGTTTTTGTTTATAATTTTAGAAATTAATTAGGCATAGGCCATTAATTCCTCTAGACACTAATACCTACCAGTTTGGATACTAGTAGCTTAACAGTCAAGCTAACAGTCAAATCAATACAATTTAGCATGCTAAGAAGGGTATAAAGCATTTTCCAGAGTGACTTGTTAATTGTCAACAAGAATGGAAAGTGAGTCCCTCAAACATTGTTTGATAGAGTTTGAGATCCCAATTAAGCACATTACAGAATCTACCTAATAGTATAAAAAGAACTATTTCATAAAAGTTTACCCCCACAAACTTAAAACATTTTTCAAGTGCATTTTTTGAAAACAGCTTTTAAGTACTAATCAAATAATTTTTGTAATTATTTTTTTTCTAAAAAAATTACATTTTCAAAGTAAATGTAAAACTACACTTGTTTCGCAACTACATCCTATTTGTGCATTTGGACTACACCGTATTCTAAAACCGTCATGCAATGCAATTACAATGACATGATTCAGGTCATTAATCTACATAAAATAATTCATCCCTACTGTATGTACATTGTTGTTTCACATTCACATGAACAACACCAGCTCCTAGAGCTTGCAAAACCACACTTTGATAAACTATTCAGATGATATGGGATTATGTTCTAACGAATTCATTAATTATCAAAAAACTGAGACTTGAATATTAAATGAACCTTAATTAATTCTAAAAACGTTTGCCATTTGTAAAATAGAGCTTAATGAATTTACAACGAACCAAAAAAAAATTGATGGTGAATAGAACAATGATAATACAAAAAAGTGCAAATAGAAGAACAATAAACACTCCCCACATAAACACCAACTCAGTAATAAAGTAATCAAAATTCAGTAAAAAACTGTATATATATATACACTTTTTGTGAAAATATATATGTATGTATACACTTTAAGCTATGAAAGCCCATAAACTATTTAAAATATATATATATATATATATAAAAGAAGTGGTATACGTTAAAAGCGTATATATATATATATATTAAAATATAATATAATTCATAATTAAAGTTTATATGATTCAGAATTAAATATCAGGATATTTTATTCATTTTTATTTAACTATATTAAAACATAAAAACTCAAAATATATTGTGAATTAACTAAAAAATTCTAAATTTTTTAAAATAATAATATTTAAATAATTAAATTAATCATTTCTAATAATTCACATATGGTTCGTATACTATCTAAACAAAATTCGTTCAAGTAAAAAAATAAAATTTATTATGCACAAATATTAAATTTTACTATAAGTTTCAACGTTGATTTTATTCTCTTTATCTCTTGGTCCTTTTTATTAAAAAATATTTTAGAAGCGAGATTTTGAAAGCTTCTACAAACTTTCAATTCTGACTCTGATTCCGAAGCGGAAAGCGGTCATCCGGCGAAGTTTCCTTGCTACATAGGTAAAAATCTTTGTGTAACTCTATCGAAATTGCATCAAACATCTAATTTGCAATGTGATGGACAAATTTAACATGTGATCGATAAGTCCAAAACTATTTTCTTACTTTTATAACTAGATTTTGATCCGTGCTAAAAAGCGCGGATATATTTTTCTTAAAAAAAATTTTGAACCAATTTATTTTGTTTGAAAATAATTTTATAATATTTTATTTTAAATAAAATAATTATCATAAAATTATATGATATAAGTATATTATGTATTGTGTTGATTTAAAATATTTTTAAAAATATTATATGTTCATATATGAAATTTATTTATGTTTTAATATTTTAATAATTAAATTTATAATTTTATATAAATATATTTACATATTTATGAAAGTCGAAACATGATAATATATATTTTAACACATCTTATAGTAGTTTAATTATTTTGAAAATTTAATAAAATAATCCTTTAAATCATCAACCGTATTCTAATTCATCATATGTTAGAATAATATAAATATTGAATAGTTTTAATATTTTATCCAATCAAGAATATATCAATTAAAATTGGTTAGTTATCTTTTTAATCCATCTTTCCGTAGACAATTTTAAAAAATAATATATATAAATAAAATTGGTTAATATATTTTTCAACTCATTTTATAGTGGTTTGAATATAAATATTTTTATGTTTATTTTATAAATCAAAATGTAACTAAAATATGATAATATGTTCATTTAACGATTTTTTATATGTTTAAGTTTATTTTAATGTTTCTAATAATTAAAATTGGATAACTCATATTTTTTTTTAACTTGTCTTCTACTTAATACAAATTTTATTACATATTTTTATAATCGACCAAATTAATATATATTTCAGCATATTTTATAGTGGTCTAATTTTTTTTGAAAATTTAATGGAAAACCCATTTAAAAATTGTGGTCGAAAACATCAAACATAATATAATTCATAATATATTAAATTTATATAAATATTTAGTAAATTTAATATTTTTACTAAACTAAAAATATATCAATTAAGAATATATTAATTGAGGTTGGTTAATATATTTTTCTGTGAGAAGTTATCCAAGAATTGTGTCAGCACAACAACACTTATGAGCTGTAAGCAGAGCCGTAGGATGGTAGAAGTTAAAGAAGTTGAGGCTGCGGCCCTTTCAAAATATAAGAGTTTTACCGGCCCTCATATACATAATAGTTTCTTTAGGCTAGTGGTTTGAGTCTCAATTATTTTCCACCCTTGCGCGTGTGATTGCGATTTTTTTTTTGCTTCCCAGCCTTTTTTTTAACTTGCGGCCCTTTAAATTCTAGAGACGGTTCTGGCTGTAAGTAATTCCAACTGCTTCAGTGCCATATCCTAATGTGTTGTTTTTCTTTCTTCGGCATTTGTGTGATGAGCGTCTTCAGGTTTGGTCCTGTAAACTTGTTTTGGAACACTCGGTACGATATAGCCATGACATTGTATTTGACATGTCTTAAAGACTGCTGATTTCGCAAACTCAAAGGATCAAGAGAACAATATTCCACTAGAGAAATAACCATAATAAGGGAATATGACATTACAAACTGTAGGTCCACTTTAACCCTCTCTTATTCATAAATACTTTAATTTATAACAATAATAGTATAATTTAAATAAAAAACAATGCTTGATGTTTCTCTGAAGAATATATTATATTTTGGCCCTTGTTTCCGTTTCAACTCAAGGCTTGTCTTCATCTGAATTAAGTAAACTCGCCAACATATCTATTGACGCAAAAAAAAAAAAAATGATCATAGAGCATCATCACAACAACATATAAACCAAACAAGAACCAAATGTTTGATTCTGTTTCGGTTTCGGTTTAGTTATGTTTCAAGACTAGTGGTTTAGGAAGAGCTTTACCCACGTACTCTTGAAGTTGAGAATCAGATGGAAGATACGGAGAGCCTAAATCTGCAACATACATATCTTTATCCAATAACCACCTCATGTTATATAAAAAAAGATAAATGATCATAGATAGCATCACAACAACATATAAACCAAACAAGAACCAAATGTAGCTCAATTTGATTATGTTTCGGTTCCGGTTCCGGTTTAGTTATGTTTCAAGACTAGTGGTTTAGGAAGAGCTGGAAATTTGAGATTACCTATGTCCAGAGAGCCTATATCAAAATCTGCAACAGACATATATTTATTCAATAACCAGCTAATGTTATATAAATGATGTACAATTCAAACTTACCTTCCAAATTTGGATATCCCATTTGAGGATATTGTAGTACTGGATATCCCATTACTGCGAAAACAAGAGTGTTAAATAATAGTGAAAATCAAAACTTTTATTACTTGTAACTCAAGGTAACACACAAAGGGTTTTAGACTTATTACCAGGTGCCTTGGGATGCACTCCGTTTGGTATCGGTGCCACATGAAGTTTTGGAGGATTCTCCATGAGATGGGACTGGTGTTCAAGCAACTGATTGAACTCATTTGGTATCGGTGCCACGGTGATCACCATACTAAGAATAAAAGGAGATATTTTTCTAAAGTTAAGACATCAACTGGATAAACAATAGAGATTCTGCCAGTTGGTTCTTACTCGTTCGTTGAGTTCAGCCTCAAATTCAGTGGCTTGAAAGTTGCAAGTGCAGGGACTGGAACTTGGGGATGGCCTGGAACCTTCTTCTTTAGTTTCAACCTGATGTAATAAGCCCTGAAAAATTCTTTGTTTTCTTCTTCCAATCTCTGCCAAACTGATTTCACAAAAAAAGAATCTGAAAATCTAAGACTGAAAGAAAGGCTTTGATGCAAAGAAACAAAGTGAAGCTTACCTAAGCTTGTGAATTCAGGGTGTATCCTTGCCTTAGTCAAAAGGGTCTTTAGAACCTCATCTCTGTCCATGTACAACATAAGATATCTTTCTATCATATTCTTGACCTACATCAACCATGTATATTATCAGATGTAAAGCCTACATTTTTTAGTTGAAATAACGAGGTCTAATATTTTCTTACACGTTCAATATCTTGTATTGAAACTTTCTTACTGCCATTGCTTGAAGCAGATACAGTACCAGCATCTTGTAGAGGAGCATCCATTGGTTGTTTATTTTTCTGTTCAGAGATAAGAAAATAGAAGAAGTTACACTGAGTTTTGAAGAGCATTAAGACTTGTATTAATTATAGAAGAACATGTCTGGGAGTTTGAGGGTTCAGCAGGGACCTCTTTAACAACATGGGGATGGCCTGGAACATGCATTTGAGGATGTTGTTGTACTGGATATCGCATTGCTGAGAAGAAACAACGGTGTTAAATAATAGTGAAAATCAAAACTTTTTATTACTTGTAACTCAAGGTAACACGCAAAGGGTTTTAGACTTATTACCAGGTGCATGGACTCCTTTAACAACATGGGGATGGCTTGGAACATGCATTTGAGGATGTTGTTGTACTGGATATCGCATTGCTGCGAAGAAACAACTGTGTTAAATAATAGTGAAATCAAAACTTGTTTACTTGTAATATAAGGTAACACACAAAGGGTTTTAGACTTATAACCAGGTGCCTTGGGATGCACTCTGTTTGGTATCGGTGCCACATGAATTTTTGGAGGTACAGGAAGATTCTTCATGAATTTTTTTTTGTTTTCTTCTTCCAATCTCTCCCAAACTGATTTCACAAAACAATAATCTGAAAATCTAAGACTGATGCAAAGGAACAAAGTGAAGAAAGATACTTGAAAAGCTTACCTGCGTTTGTAAATATAGGGTGTATGTTTTCCCGAGTCCAAAGGGTATTTACAACCTCATCTCTGTTCGTGTTCAACATAAGACATCTTTCTATCGAATTCCTTACCTACATCAAGCATGTACATCATCAGATGGGGAGGACACACACATACATACACATAAATAGAGATAGAGGTGAAGCAGATGCATTTGAGTTGAAATAACAAGGAGGAGGTCTAATATTTTCTTACATGTTGAACATCTGGTATTGAAGCAGATACAGTACCAGCATGTTGTATAGGAGCATCCATTGGTTGTTTATTTTTCTGTTCAGAGATAAGAAAATAGAAGAAGTTACACTGAGTTTTGAAGAGCATTAAGACTTGTATTATAGAAGAACATATTACCTGTTGGTTCTTCATTACTGCTGGATATAAAGTGCAAGTATCCTTCAATCAGAAGTCTTCTCTTTAGCAGTATTTATAACAACACGGTCCATAGAGCTCAACATCTTGGTCAGTTTTTGTTTATAATTTTAGAAAACAATTAGGCATAGGCCATTAGTTTCTCTACACACTAATACCTACCAGTTTTGGATACTAGTAGCTTAACAGTCAAGCCAACAGTCAAATCAATACAATTTAGCATGCTAAGAAGGGTATAAAGCACTTTCCAGTGATTAGTTAATGATCAACAAGAATAGAAAGTGAGTCCCTCAAACATTGTTTAATAGAGTTTGAGATTCCAATTAAGCACATTACAGAATTTATCTAACAGTATTAAATAAAATACTCGTCCCTAGTTTATGTACATTGTTGTTTCTTTTTTAAAGAATGTACATTGTTGTTTCACATTCACATGAACAACACCAGCTCCTAGAGCTTGCAAAACCACACTTTGATAAACTATTCAGATGATATGGGATTATGTTCTAAGGAATTCATTAATTATGAAATAATCGAGACTTGAATATTAAATGAACCTTAATTTAATTCCAGAAACGTTCGCCATTTGTGGAATAGAGCTTAATGGATTTTCAAAAAACAAAAAAAAAAAAGCAGAAATCGATGGTGAATAGAGCAATGGTAATAAAATTTTTTTAAAATATTTAGAAATATATAAAAATATATCTCGTTAAAATATAATAAAAACTACATATCTGAAGTAAATGTAAAGATGGAAATATATTTTAAAATATATTATTTCCATTTGCTTGGTTTTAGTTTAAGTTCTAACCGTTACAAAACCAAACCAAAACAAAATGAGTTGGAAATAAACCATTAATTTATAATGGACAAGTTGTTGATTGTTGTGTTATGTATGACAAGTCATGTGTAACTCTCTCGAAATTGCATTAATCATCTAATTTGCAATTTGATGGACAATTTTAACATGTGATCAATAAATCCAAAAAACTTCCACAACTATATTCTTAATTTTATAATATTTTATTTATCCAAACAAGTTCATACTAGTTATTTTAGTAAAACATTCATTCTTTAAGTTTTGTTTTTCAAAATTTATATTTGGATCTACACATTTTTTATCTTAAGCTTGGGTTCATATTGATTGTATTTAGATATTTTTTTCTTGGATGGAAAATTTTGGATCCATATAAAAATCGCTAAATTTCATGCCGAATTTTCGAGCCAGTTCCATCGAAGACCATCTTGGTTCGGCCTTATTATTAAAAGCATATAAATACCCAAAAAAATTGGTTCGGCTCGGGTTTAGATATTAACCGAACACCTGAAACATATCTGAAATCCGAAAACACTCGAAAACCTAAAAATACCCGAAAACCCGTGAGAATATGCGTAAACTATAATATAACCGAAATATTGAAAATATATCTGAAATTTGGAAAGCTAAAAAATCTAAAATTATATCTGTAAATCCGAAAATAGATAATATATTTAATATTTTGGGTTATTAATATACCCGAACGGGTCTTCGGTGGGATTCAAAACTTGTTAAAACCCGTTGGTGATTAACAGTAAGATCTAATAAGATAAAATACATATACTCGAATTTGATCCAAACTTGTTTTTTATCGATTTTGGTTTCAGAACCAGATAAAAATGCCTATTAAAAATATGGTGTAACATAAATCTATTTATTATATATAAGCTTAATTTTTAATATTTTTATTTGTTTTGGACTAAAGCTCATAAGTTCATTCTAACCCTCTTATTCATAAATACTTTAATTTATAACAATAATAGTATAATTTAAATAAAAAACAATGCTTGATGTTTCTCTGAAGAATATTATTATATTATGGCCGTTGATTCCGTTTCAACTCTAAGGCTTGTCTTCGTCTGAATTAGAACAAGGAGGGTTTAGGTACACCCGCCATAAACTTGTCTATTGATGCAAAAAAAAAAGAAGATAATGATCATAGAGCATCACAACAACATATAAACCAAACAAGAACCAAATGTAGCTCAATTTGATTCTTTTTCGGTTCAAGTTCCGGTTTAGTTATGTTTCAAGACTAGTGGTTTAGGAAGAGCTGAAATTTTGAGATTACCTATGTGCTATGTCCTCTTGAAGTTAATAATAATTGGATGAAAGATACAGAGAGCCTAAACCTGCAACATACATATCTTTATCCAATAACCACCTCATGTTATATAAAATGATGTACAATTCAAACTTACCACTACTGCTTGGTGGAATCACTTTAGGAGTTGTTGCATCATCCACGGTTGTATAGTTCACCATACTAACAATAATTTGGAGAGGTTAAGACATCAACTGGATAAACGATAGAGATTCTGCGAGTTGGTTCTTACTTATTCGTTGAGTTCATCCTCAATGGCTGGAAATTTGCAGGTAGAGGGACTCCTTGAACAACATGGGGATGGCCTGGAACATGCATTTGAGGATCTTGTAGTACTGGATATTGCATTGCTGCAAAACAACGGTGTTAAATAATAGTGAAAATCAAAACTTTTTTACTTGTAATTGAAGGTAACACACAAAGGGTTTTAGACTTATTACCAGGTGCCTTGGGATGCACTCCGTTTGGTATCGGTGCCACATGAAGTTTTGGAAGATTCTTCATGGGATGGGGCTGGTGTTCAAGGAACTGATTGAACTCATTTATTTGCTCCTTCAAGTTCAACCCCATGTAATAAACCCTGAAAAATTCTTTGTTTTCTTCTTCCATTCTCTGCCAAACTGATTTCACAAAAAAAAAAAAAAAAAAAACTGAAAATCTAAGACTGATGCAAAGGAACGAAGTGAAGAAAGATACTTGAAAAGCTTACCCATGCTTGTGAAATCAGAGTATATCTTTTCCCGAGTCCAAAGGCTCTTTACAACATCATCTTTGTTCATGTACAACTTAAGACAACTTTCTATCAACCTCTGGACCTACATCAATCATGTATATCATCAGACGTTACATATATACAAACACATAAATATATACTGAGAGATAAGAGGTAAAGCCTACATTTTTTAGTTGAAATAACAAGGAGGATGTCTAATATTTTCTTACATGTAGAATATCTTGTATTGTAACTTTGCCATTGCTTGAAGCAGATACAGTAGCAGCATGTTGTATAGGAGCATCCATTGGTTGGTTATTTTTCTGTTCAGAGATAAGAAAATAGAAGAAGTTACACTGAGTGCAAGTATCCTTCAATCAGAAGTCTTCTCTATAGCAGTATTTATAACCTCACGGTCCATAGAGCTCAACATCTTGGTCAGTTTTTGTTTATAATTAAAAACCAATTAGGCAAAGGCCATTAGTTCCTGTACACACTAATACCTACCAGTTTTGGATACTAGTAGCTTAACAGTCAAGCTAACAGTCAAATCAATATAATTTAGCATGCTAAAAAAGGTATAAAGCATTTATCACAGTTAAGTTGTTTAATAGAGTTCCTCAAACATTGTTTAATAGAGTTCCAGATCCCAGTTAAGCACATTACATAATCTATCTAATAGTATAAAAAAGAAACTATTTCATAAAAGTTTACTCCATAAATTTAGGTCTTAAATGGTGACACAGAAACAATGTTTTTAAGTGTGTTTTTGGAAAACCGTTTTTAAATTACCAGTCATAGAATTTTTATGATTAACATTTTTTTAAAGAAAAATAAAGTTCTTAGTATTTTTCAAAGTAAATGAAAAACTGTATTTGTTCCGTAAATAAATATATTTATCCCACACATACCATATTTTAGACCGCATCACACTTTAAAACCATCATGCAATTATACTATTACTATTTGAACCCTTAATCTAAGTAAAATAGTTCATCCCTATTGTATGTATATTGTTGTTCCACATTGACATCTACATTTTACAACACCAGCACAATTAACAAATCTTCGAATTTGCAAAACCACATAATTTGCCATTTGTGGAATAGAGCTTAATGAAACGATGGTGAATAGAACAATGATATATATATAAAAAGGAAAAAAAATAGAAGAACAATAAACACTCCCCACATGAACCAAAACTGTGTAATAAAATATTGAAGAATAATCGAAAAGCTTTGTGTAACGCTCTCCAAATTGCATTAATCATCTAATTTGCAATGTGATGGACAAATTTAACATGTGATCAATAAGTTCAAAACACTTCCACAACTATATTCTTAATTTTATAATATTTATTTATCCAAACAAGTTCATATTTTATTTATTTTTCTTTTTTTAACTAAAGATCTACAACTAAAAAGGAAAACCGTGGTGAAAATCACGGTGAAGAGATACAAGTAAAGGACGTTGATGAAATGGTGTCTCGTGGTGAAAATCACGTTCAGTCCTTTTCCCTGACATACTCCAACTATCATCTCTGCCATTAGTTCAATCAATCGCCATGAATCGATTATTTCATTCACATGATCGAAAATCTCTCTGGATTTTGATTTCGAGTCGACCTTCTACCACTCGATTCATGTTCATCAAGTTAAATCATCATATTCGGACTCTTCATGGAGAATATTCACGGCAATTATGGTGTGAATGTTACTTGTTACCACAACTTTTTCGAGGTTTTGTCAATACTAATATCTGATGTTAGTATTGTGTTAGTTTTCGGGCGTCATTGTTATTATTTGGTGACGATTCGAAGATAAAAACAAATCTTTTTGGGTTTGTTATGTAAACGAAGACCGTCAAAAAAACCGCCATGGATTTATTATGTGAAGGAGGTTGTCGAGTTGGAAAGTGAAAGATATAATACATTAAGCAAGTTAAATTCCATGCGACATCATGATCGAGAAACGTCTACAACAACATCAAAATCAAATAAATCTATTAAGGTAATGTTATATGCATTTTGAAGTCTCAGCTATATGTTATTAGTCAATATCAAATGTATGAAGAGGGACATATGTTAGTCCATAAGGCTTTTGATAAAAATAAAAAAAAAAGTAGGGTTATATTCCAGTTAATCATCGAAATTGTTTCAATTTCCTATGTTTACGAAGAATGGTTGTTTTCATATGTTTCTTAATCAATTGTATGTAATGTTTTGTTGTTTAAGCTTTATGCATTCATACTCTGTAATTTTTCACTATTAATAAAGTCGATTTTAGGCGGGAAAAAAAATTCATATTTTATTGCTCTTGTTGATTTGAAAATGGCGTTTGTATTTATCTTGACACTAATACAAAGTGGAGATATTTGCGAAACGGGAGTGATGGAATTTGCTCTGTTCCTTCACATGTCCACACTCAGCCCAGTAATATCCCAAATCATAAGCAAAGCAAACCCAATTTAACACCACTACAAGCCCAGTAATGACCCAACAATGCACTATGACAAAAGTAATCTTTGCGTCTCTTTACTCCCACATTTTACTGCCATAAAATAAGGGATAATAACCACAACAAAACTACAAGTGTAGCTAAAAGTCTATGGTTTTCTTTTTTCTAAAAAAAAAGTAGACAGATTATTTCTTGAATTTTTGTAGAAACATAATTGACGATAAGCCCTGAATTCTAATAGTTTCTCTATGTGGGCAAAAAAAAAAGCTACAATTTCTATGGAAAGAATTTCTTAGGAAAGAAATAAAACAAAAGTTACCTAACCGTAGTTCGTCTGAGAAAGAGTCCTGCGTCTTCATAACCAGGCCAGCTTTTAGATCGCTGCGTTGTTGGATCGCTGAGTGATGCTTACCGATTCGATTCCTCTTGACTTGGTCTGAGGTTGATCAAGTCCCTCTTCTTTTCACGGCTTCACAACTTTTTGCGTGATGTGATCACACAGGTTCTTCTTATATGTTCTTGAGTTTATTCCAGCTAAACTTGACCACCCGCATTGATGTTACTTCCCCCTGGTTGGTGTATAAATCAAGAGAAAATCTTGATCAAGAATGTTGTATTTGTCTGCAATTGGAAGTCTACAATACCAAACTTACCTAGGGATGTGAGGCGAGGAAGGATCATCAGGTGAACCACGATACCTTGGCTGATCTTCAAATGCCCCACCTGCTGAAGAAAGGTTTCTGTCATTTAGATGTGACGCTTCAACCGCAGGTCCACGAGACGCAAACTCATGTTCAGTTGGTGAATTGTAGGGATAATACATCATGACAGATGGAGCGTTGTTGTGTCCCTCTGAAGAAGTCACACTGTTCTGCTTCATGCCCGGTGGCAGTTGGTACATGCTATAACCAACATTTCCAGGACCATCTTGTGAATTATTTGAGCGAATATGTCCGTTTTGAGAATGGTGAGATGAATACGAGGACGATTCATGCTGCCTATACGACGAACCCCAATGCCTATCAGTTCGGTCTTGCCTTGGCTTATTATCAGCTTGGTTACGATTGTTGTGGTTGCGTCCAGAACCCCTTGCCTTCCAATTCCCTTCTCTATCGCTGTGATGCTCGTTTCTGTCATGCCCATAATTCCCTCGCCTCATGCCAGATGTAGGCCGCTGCTCCCTAGGGGTAATCTTCTGCAACAAATTCAACAAAGTTAAGAGCAGTGTAACAAACCAAAACCATTATGAGTGTTATACCAAAACAAACGAAAGACAATATATAATCATTAAAGGAGGAGATAGCAATGCTTCATCAATATAAGCATAGCACAAAACAAGTAGGGGCACATGCCTAATCGTCTCAAAGTAGCATACTTGAATGCAAGTAGAGTACAGACAGATCAAGATGTGAATTCATTCAAGACACATAGGCCATAAGACTGTCAAACATCTTATCAATAATTAATAACACAAATTCTTCTTTCATGCCTTATAAAGTAGCTTAAGTTTGTCGAAAATTCACAAAACCTCTGGACAGAGAACACCACATCACAAGCCCCGACAGCAAAACGAAAGTTGAACGTTGATCTACGAAAGCATGCACGCAAGTATAATGGATGCTCAAGGAAGAGATTCAGTTCTTACAGGATTTGGAAAATAGGTCCCTGTCCCACCTCGATATCTGGGAGTTTCATTAGCATAACGAGGGTAAATGTTAGGTGGCCTGGTAGAAACAGGCTGTACAGGAGCAACGGGTACAATACGAGGTCCGTAGGTCATGAGCTGATTAACTACATTGGTGTAAGCAAGAGGTCTTCCAGGACCATCCCATGGTAATCGCCCCTGGAGATAAGCAGGTGGCACTACAACAGGAGCTGGATACAACACCGGCGGATGTTGAGAGTTCTGGCAAGCGCGGACATACTGCAAATTTTGCCAATGGTTGATAAAATCTCCATGGAGAATATCATTTTCCGTTGGTCCTACAGAAGAGCCAACTCTGGTGGAGTGCGAAGACACATTTATCTCAGACTGATCAAGACCCCTGACCGAGTCAAAACTTTTACAGGGATCATGATTCTCTACTCCTTCATTCACACTGAGGTGGCTTGCCAAAGTATCTGATGTCGCATTACCACCAGCTTGATAGTTGTACATTGGAAGCATTGCAAAGATCGGAACAGGTGGCCCGGTGGGATAGAAAGTATATCCAGAACTGTCAGCCTCGTTTTGTTGCATGCCATGGCCAAGGATGAATGGAGCAAGAGACAATGTGGACTCTGATCCACTTGCCTGAGCTAGTTCATGACCATGTATTTGATGCCTCTGAAGTTGAAATGAAGCAACAGTAGGCCGAGGGTCTTGATCCCTTTCGGTTATTTCATTGCTTGATACAGGAATCCATTCTCTGTTATTATCTTCAACCTGGATCGAGTGCTCAGGAACACTCTTCCCTTTCCCGTACAGTGCAGACGCAGCCCCAGAAACAACTTTCCTATTCCGTTTATCCCTAGCTGGCTTTGAGCCTCTTGTAGTTGATCCATCCCAAGAGCTTTCAGATGAAGTCCTGCTTTTAACGGAACTAGCGCAAGAAACGGATCTAGAGCCTGCAGTTCTCTCCTCACTCTGAATCTGACTGCCTCTGACTGGAGAGTGGGAATTTTCTAAATCGTTTCCCCTTGTTGACCGTATTTTACGACTTGGGGGTACAAAACTGTGCTCTGCAGAAGAATGATGTCTATCATTTGCCTGATGCATTTCATAACCACCATTTTCAAGTCTAAAACTACGAGTTCCCCTTTCTTGCTCGTGCCAGTGATCATGGTCAGACTCGTCAACATTCACTTCTGGAGACCCCATCTCTTCATTACCAGCTTTGCTCAGTTTTTCTGAAATTGGATGGGATCCACTGGGAAAATAATGGGTAAATGGTGAAGAAGCAAAGTTTTGCGGAAATTGCACGTTAGTACTCCAAGGTGTCTCCATGAAAGGAATGTTAGAAGGAACAATACCAGGCACATTCCTCTGACAATATCCCATTGAAGCTAAGATGGCAGGTGTAAATGGAAACGGTAAGTGGCCCGAAGAAAAATTAAAAGGAAAAGGAACATGTCCATTAAAACCTTGCCCGGTTACAGATGTCATCGAGTTAACAAGATCTCTCTCTTCCTGTTGCATTCTCTGTTCCCCTGCGGCAGAGAGATCTTCGTTCACGGAAACTGAACCCAAATCATCATAATAACTGTTCACTGCACTGCTCATGTCAGCAGTACTATCAGGACTTCGAAGGGAAGGTGTCTGCCTAACTGAAGATGAGTCAGCCGCATGTTTGATATTGCTTGACAAACTTTCAGACTCTAGATTGTTTTTTCTGATATTATCAGCCCTCGTGGAATTAGTTTGGCGTTTTCCAGCTTCTGGGACTCTGCTACGCCTTGATTGCAAAAGAGATTCACTATATGTCTCAGTAAGCTCAGGGCTAGACCGCGTCCTGGCAAAGAGATGCCTTCCATGAAAATTATTCAACATGATTTCCGGCTTAAAAGCTTGCTGAAGTTTATCACTTGAAGCATTTTGATTAGAACGAACTTCCTGAGCAAGTTGGTAAGATTTGCCACAGCTCTTTTGGGTTTGATATGTTGCTTCAGGTATAACTTCCGTTCCGCAGTTGTTCTGTTGACGGGCGGAATTTTGGTTTCTTTTGCTGCTTGAAGAATTACTAACATTATTTTCAGCTTGAAGACAAGGCTCAGGATCTCCCATTCTTGATAGCCATAGGTCATTTCCAGGAGCATCAGGACGACGACCACCGCCATGTCTTTCCCATGTATTCATAAAAAATTGATTAACCTCATGGATCAAATTCTCCTTAGGGCATTCAAGTAACCTAGCCAACTGCTTGGCACCAAGAGTAAATGCACTTCGTATCCTAAAGAAATTACCTGCCACAACAATTGAACAGAACAAAATCCAAGCATGTAAGCAAATCAACATGTTTGTGCATAGCTTCATATTGTTTAAGAAAAAAAAAACACCTTACAATAAGCTACTAAGGCAAGACATGCACAGTATGCATATTACAGATTAGCGATCAACTATAAAAGTATGTATTATATAATAAACAAATAAAAATCTTAAATAAGCAGAGCACCTTTACTAACACTGCGACCAAGGTTGTTGTTTTCACGCAAAGGGTCTATAACATTGAAATGTTTGGAAACAAAAGGCTGTCCCTGTGTCTCTTGAGTAACAGGATTAACTGCATAAGCTCTACTACAATTTTTAAGAAACTCTTCACTTTGTCGTAACTCTCCAACATCGTTACGAGGAGGCTCCGCTGTAAAGCATTGCATAGCAAGACGATCAGTACAAAAGATAACTAAATGCATAATTAAGGCAAAGGTGAGATGGACATCATTTCGTAAATACCTGTTATATCTGGTAGTGAACTAACTGGAACAGGGCCCCAGAGGCTAATACAAAAATTCTGCCAGTCAAACTTACTAAAGAACTCAAGAAAACGATAGAGAACCTACAAATGCAAGCAATCCAGTGAGACGATTTAAAGAACCATTCTTGACAGAATAAAGACAGTTTCATAATATCACTACCTCGAGGGGTCCAGAAAATGAGTTGTTAAAAACATGAAATATGTAAAGGACCAAAGTTTCCAGGGCATATGTTGAGATAAGCCCATGGTGAGCTCCCAATATACGGCTCTCGTAATAACACCAGGCTTTAATCAATATGATACTACGCTTGAATAAATGGTTCTTGTTTATAAAGAGATCAACCTGCATCCATAACAACATAAAGATGTATAAATTAAAAGATCTGCCAAATCTCGAAAGAGAAAGCAAGTGGAATGCTCTCTATGGTTGGTAGCTAACCTCATCAAGGAAGCATAGTGTACACAGCCCTCCAATCTGGTTGAAAGATATATCCACCACAATGTTCTCCACCAGACATTTAATAATCTTTACCTGAAACATTGAACCAGTAACAACTTCATACACAATCGGGCATTTCAAGCGACTCAATATAAATGGCTCATATGCCAAACCTAGAAAAGGAGATAAAAAGAAGTAAAAGCATTGGGATCAACGGAGGCATACTTCTGCCTGAATATACTGGACTTCTTTGACATGGAATTCAGCATTCTCATTCTTCTCTTCCTTTTCCAGCATATCACGAACCAAATTAGCCCAGGAATCCTTTAGATTTTGGTTCGTGCTGAAGGCAGTTAAGTCAATGTCTCCATCAGGCAAATAAGTCTTCAGTGGTACCGATCCAAAAGTAAAGATCTGGTAGACATGAAAAGTAAATATTGAAGTCAAGTATCAGATATGAATCAATAACACATTTGCTCAGGAAAACAAAAAGTGTAAATCTCCAAGCTTTATCTGCATAATAGGAGCAAACCGCAAACCCACCTCAACCTGAAGAGGGAAGCATTCCATGATAAGCCTCCGCACGTATCTAGCAACAGCATTTCGCCGATCTTCAGAAGGCGGATTTGGCTGAATGCAAGCAATGAGCTTAGCGGTTCTATCCTCCGCTTTGGCCCATCTTTCCGCATCGAGTGGCCGTGTCACAGATGCAGCCTTGCCTGGCAATAGCCCGTTCAGAAACAAGTCACTGGGTGACGGCGGAGAAGCCGCCCATGATTCATGCTCACCCATGCAAATCTCTCCCGTCGCAGTCACCAACTCTAACCTCAACCCTCTAATCTAATCAAAGACTTTGCCCAACCGTTACGGTTGATTTTGCGGTTGCTATTAAGCAACCATTAGAATTTAAATATAATTGCTACGAGCCAAAATAACCTTCGATCTGCCCAGATTATCTAACAAATACGCCCGAAAATTGATTGTGTACGATTCAGGCACCAAAAACTGGGAAAATTAATGAGGATGGAATTGAACCCTAGGAGAAACGAGGAGAAGGGAAATTAGATTCTAAAAACAGATGGGCGGAAATCAATAAGAACCCTAGGATAAATCGAGAGAAAATCTAGCAGTATCGACGAATCGAGAGGTAAATGCGAGATTGATCAAGGGTTACACTGGCGGACTGAAATCGTGCGGAAGAAGATGATGAAGACGAAGATGTATATATTGATTAGGTTTTTTTTATTTTTATCTTCTTCTCTCTGTTGATATTTTTTTTTTCTGGGAGAGGGAGGAAAAAGTGGGAGTGTTTGGTGACGGGGATAGGCGATTTCCGAGAAATCTCAGCCTCTCAGGGGTGTTTTCGTACTTTTTCAAAAATAGAAAGAGCTTATGAACATTTAATACTGATTTTAATTGTGATAATTATTAGCACACACCCGGTAATAAATTATGTTTTCATTAATAATAATAATAACAATTAAAATGATAAATGTTTCGTAGTTTCCATTTTGACTTTTTGAGTATGCAAATATTTCATTGTGATAACTATTTGCAAATAATTATCTGATTTTAATTGTGATAATTATTAGCACACACCCAGTAATAAATTATGTTTTCATTAAATAAAAACAATTAAAATGATAAATGTTACATATTTTCCATTTTGAGTATGCAAATATTCCATTTTGAGTATGCAAATATTCTCGGTGGTTACCAATTTCTTATAGAAAACCATCCGGAATTATCAGAAATTTTATTTTAGTTATCAGAAAATTTTTTATCGAAATATCTTTTTTTTTTTTCCATCTGAAGTTATACATTTTATTAAACCAAGGTAGAATGCGTTTTTGGAATACAAAGCCGGCAGAAAACAGAACTTTCTCCGGAAACAAAACCCAAAAAAGGGAAACTAAAACCGGCGGAAAACAAGAATATCCCCGGAAACAAAACCTACAACTAAAACAGAAAACAATCGATACAATCCAAGACCAGACAAAAGTGACTTGAAACTGCATATCTTCATCCGTGCGGAGATGCTTGAGCGAGATTTATCATTGTTGCCCACGGCCCACCAACGATAACATCAACTTCCCGAACAGTTGCAGTTGCTGAAAGACCCTCTCTCTCAGACTCAAAGACACAAGACTTCATAACCCGACAAGAAGAACTCCTAAAAAGAATCCTAATACTCTTTCGGATACGGTTGCGACGCACTTAAATACGTCCAATGAACACCTAGATAGAAGCCTAAAAGAAATCCAAATCTCCACAGATTTGAATCAACCGAAGCCAAACCAACCTAAATTACCCCGAACTCTAACCCGGAAGTAACCAAGGAAAGCAAAGCACTCAAAACAATCACCGCAACGAATCAAAAAGATGCAACAACAAGAGACAAGCCCGAACCTTGAATCAACGACAGCCTGTAAAGAGGAGGTACCTACACTTTTCTTAGACTAAAACAGATTGACCCACGCCCAATCCTAAACTATGACCCGGAACCAGCACCAACCCACCCACGAACTAAACCAGAAACAAAGTTCCAGACACCAAACGATTGAGAAGAAACCAAACCTAACTCTAGCAAATACACCGATAAACCCCAGATCTAAGAATAGAGAGCAAGCTCACCAACAGTGAGCAGGGACAGAGGATGCACGAGACGCGCCGGCGAGATCAACACGGAGGCACACAGCGACGAAGCAGGCGGATTCCACGGCGATTGACGACGGACGGGCACTGCACGGAGCAGAGGATACGGCGGAGGTTGGCGAAACCGGTGAAACCGTCGGTACACGGCGGCTTAAGGTGGGTCAACTAAAGAAAAGGCAGCTAAAGAAGCCTCCCCGGCAACGGCAGTGAACGCCGGCCGGGGAGATGACGGAGATGAGGCGTGGGCGGCTGCTTCGAAATTCGAGCCTGAGAGCTTCTGTCTAGGGTTTTCGACCCTCCGTCGTGAGCTGAATCCTTTTTATCGAAATATCTAATCATCTTTTTATCTGAGCCATCCGAATTATTTGAATTTTTATCCAAACTATCCGAAGTTTTATTCCGATTATCCAAATTATTCAAAAAATCGAAGTGATTTAATTTTTTAAAATATTAGCTAATTTTCAAATTTATTATCCAAACGGAAACTGAAATAAATTTTATAAATACATGAATAATTCCTAAATTGCTATATTTGAAAGAACCGAAAACCGGAAAAAAAAAAAACTGAATTGAAGTGAAAAACTGAAGTCCATACCTAAGCAAGCCCATGAATATATTACGTATATTAATAACCGGATTAATACAAATGATCCATGGATTTTGAATAAATACATTTTATCCACAATGCAACCATATTGAAATACCAGAATGTCTTTTTCTTTTAATATGATTTACATGTTATTCAAAAATATGACATATAGTTTTCAATTTTATACTTTCCTAACGAAAAACTTATTTACGGCTTTACAACATTTTTATTAACTCATTTCGGGTCACCACAAGATGTAAACAAACGCATGCATAATCAGAAAAGATTCCATCTACACACACAAGTCAATGTCTAGTGAGGCATCGACCGTCAATTTCCCCTCACTAGACACGTGTCATGATCTCCTCCGTCGCCGACACACTGCCGTCGTTGATCCATGAGTTCCGTTCTGTTGACGTCAGCACCGGCCAAACAGTACTCCTCTGTTTCCTGACTTTCCTAACGATGAGCTTCGTGTGCTGTCGGATAACTCCGTTCACGGCCTTCACATAGTTTTTGGAGTCGTGGTCTCTCAAGACCGAACCTTCCGAGCCATAAGCCGCTCGTTGACTCAGCGTTTCGAGCGGGTGTGGGCGGTTTAGAAATCCACGCAACGCTGTGGGAGAGTAACCCTCGTTGCTCTTGTCTAAAATGTAGAGAGCGTTTCCCGGCGGTAGCCAAGGGTGCGTCGGTGAGACGCTCTCACTTGGTTGTAGAATAAAGACTTTCCCCATCGGTGAATACAAGAGTTTCTACAAAAAAGCAAAACACACAACCAAGCACTTCTAGTTATCATCCGTACCGAATAGTATGGAATATTGAGTATTCGGTTTGGTTCTGGATTAGAACCAATTGGTTTCGGATATTTCAGATACAAAGATATAAAATTCAATAGATATTTATTTTTTCTGGTTCGGTTCCAGGTCGGTTCGGATACACAGGTTGAGGAACCAAAAAAATTTAGTTTTTATCGGTTCCAAATATTTTATACATGATATTTCAAAAATACATGAAATACTCAATATGTCAAAAATATCTGAAATATAAAAAAACTATCCGATATGTCAAAAAATACCCAAAATGTAAAAAAATTACCCGATAAAATAAAAATACTCGAAAAACTAAGAAATACATGAAATACTAAAAAATCATATACTATAAATATAAATGTATATGTATATTCGAATAATCGGTTATTCATATCGATTCTCGGATAATACCGAGAACCGAATCGGTACCTACGGTTCCACAATCTCAAAATCTAATGGATATTTTGGCCGGAACGAGAACTGAACCAAAAATTTTGATTGATTCTGGTTCGGTTCTTCGGTTCCGGTTTTTTTTGCCCATGCCTAATACCTAACTTTAACTGACTGTTCATAGAAAAACAAAGACTTACGTTTTGGTTGAGACAAGGATGCGTACGGAAAGACCCATTCAGACGTTTGAGGACGTGAGCAACATGGTCAGGGTAATTACACGAGAAAGCTCGTGGGACGATATCTCTATGCATCATCACACAATGTACATGACTCTCGTCAAGACCAAGCTCTTCAAGAATCTTCTCACCACCACAAAACACAAATGGTGAACCGAACGTGACCACAGGTTTCATAGCTTCAGAACTAACGACTCCTCTACTGATCAGCATCAGATTCACTATTAACGAGAGACTGCCTCCAAGAGAATGACCTGTGAACTGAAACTTAGCTCTATCTCCGTGTAGAGACAAATGTTCGGTTATTTCGGGTAAGAACTGTTCGTATATTCCTTTTGCTGCCTCGTAGATTCCTCTGTGGACTAGAACATTTGTATCCTGCAACGTTAATAGTATCATCATTAGACCTCTAACATATGGAAATGTTCATCCCTAACATAGATCAATGATCTTTACCTAGAGCCGGCCCTCGACAAAGCCGGATGAAACATTAATCTTGGTCCACAAATTTTATAGAGCTAAAATACATATATTTTATAACCCAAAATTATATAACTTTTTTTACTAAGATTTGCGCTAAAATGTTTATGGCTCCTAAATTTTAGGACTGGTCCTGTCTTTACCTCAAATTTAGTTGGCTCAAAGAAGAGGTTTGCTTTCCAAGAAGCTAAAGAATCAGATCCCTGCAAAACATAAATGGCATTAGTAAACACATCAACGATTACAGTTTGAGATAACAACCAATCCGCGTTGGTACAATTGGTAAAAGATATTTAGTAGGCTTCCGCCAATCTAAGTTCGATTCAGGTTAGCCATCGGAGCTTTCACATGGACTCTCCGACCCAAAGATCAGTTGGCCAAACAGACTAATCTTTTCATATATATAATTTGAGGAAACAGAGGAGTTGCTCGAGAAAATCTGACCTGAATCACAAAGCACCGAGTGTATGTGTTTGGATCGTCACACACAAACCACTCACAGGGAGAAGATTGTAGCGACTGTAACTCCCTTGCCGCTTCTAGCTTCTCATCCTCACCCGCAGCAACCACCGCAGTCATTGTAGACGCTGCCGCCTGAGCCGCAGCCGCTGATTTGTAAACCATGTTGTTCAGTTCTAAAGAATCATACTCTTTACACGAGTGAATGTACGAAGCTGCTGAAGCAGCTATATTGTAAGCAGAAGCGGACGATGAAGATGATCGTTGTTGAGGCTTCTCTGATTCTGATTCAGACGCAGGGACCCGTGTCGAATCCTGCTCTAGTTTCTCTCTAAGTAACGCTGCTTTAGCTTTCTTTTCTAATGAAGATGTAACAAACTTTAACCCATAGTTTCTTCTCAAATCCTCACCCTTGATCTCAGGTATCGTGTAAGCCACGTTACACAAATAAGCTAACTGAGAAAGCTGTTTAGCTTCAGACCAAGAAACCTTAACAAGTAATTTAGAAAACGTTTCGCGTTCCCATTCACCGTTTTCAGATCCATAATCCGCAACGCAACCTTCCCCATCTTCGCAACCGCACGTAACGTTTACATTTTCATCTCCAACATCATCAGCGTTTCCATTATCTGTTCGTTGCTCTTTCTTCCACTGTCTTCTTATCTCAAGTAACCTCTCGACCCAACTAGTTTTCTTGGCTCCATCTAATGGCTCAGTCTCGACCTCATCACTCTCTTTTTCTTCTTGAGACGTGTCTGTTTCAAATAGCAATGATTTTATCGGGTTTGGGATTATGGTGCTCGATATCTGAAACGAGAACACTCCTACAGATCTGCTGGTTTTCATTCCCGGACCCCCAGGACGTAAAGAAACAGCACGAATCCGGTTGTTATTACCGGAGTTACAACACAAGTGATTGTCGGAACTTGATCTCCGTATTCCACTGCCCTTCACGACAAGATCTTGACCGGACAACGTTCTACGGATGCCGATATGTTCTTTGAAAACGTCTGTCGCCGCCGCTGGAGATGTAGATGCCATAGCCGCATTAAACGCCATTCTTTATGAACAAAACTCCAACTGAGCAATCAAGACCGGACAGTAATCTCAGTTAACAAAAAAAACGTCTTAGAGGAAAATTAAACTATGTAAAGAAAGAAGAAAATCAAACAAAAATAGAAGGAAAAAACAACTTTTTTTTTTTTGAAAAAACAACCTTAAATTGAGGAAAGAAATAAAACGTTTTAATTAGGTCAACGGTTGGTATATACAGTTGGAATGTGTGTTATTATGAACCGAAATTTTTAGGTAACCAGCCAGCTATTAATAAAGAAGTGACAAGTCATTAAATCAAATATACACCTACGAACTAAACTAACAACCTTTGCTTATATCTCTCGAATGTGAGTATGTGACTAAGAGCATATACAACCGGGTATGTTAGCGTCGGTTCTTAAGAAAAAAAAATATAAAATATTGTGTGGGTCCCACGTGGACCCCACACATTTTTAACAACCGGGTTGCTAAATCTGTTAAATAAAAACCGTCTCTTAACTATTACTGCCACGTGTCAGCGTGGTATTGGTCCGTTATTTTTTTTTTAATTTTTTAATTTTTTTTTTAGGATCCGAAAAAAAAAAAAAAAAAAAAAAATTAAAATATGTTTTTTAGGAACTTTGTGTAAGTCTCAGCATTGTACATGCTCTAATGTTTTAGTTTCGAATCTTAATAGTTGGACTGGGTCCATCGTACAGTGGTACTCCCACGTGCGCCACGTACATGTGCTCATCGAAATATCGAAAAAAACAAAAATAATATATTTTTAATGAACTAAGATGAAATTTACCTGGAAAGTTTTTGTTTATTCTAGCAACCAAATTTTTAAAAAAACTAAGAAAAAATTGTTTTGAAATATGGGAAATGCAAATAAACAAAAGCATATTATGTGTGTTGTTCATTAATATACGGAGTTGTTATAATATTTTACGGATTTTCATGAGAATAAATGGGAAGAAACAAAACATATACTGAAAAGAAAAAAAATCACGAGTCTCAAGATGCGTTACCTTATTTATGGGTGTTGATCGTTCGGATCGATGACAAACAACAATGGAGGATCAAAACAATGTTTATGAACCGTCGGGATCAGCCGGAATGGATCGTCATAAATTCAACAAGATTAGAGAAAGTGGCCATTCTCCGGACGAGACGAAATTGATGAGATCTTTGATAATTAACACACACATAATAAAATAGGAGGCGGAGAATACAATATGTAATGGCAGAGAAATGGTGATATGAATACGTACGATGAATCTCAAACCGGAAGCTTACAAAGAGTCAGACCAGATTCTGAAACTTGTTCTTGTTTCTGTAAAAGATTCATGAATCTCTTTCTCTCTCTCTCACACAGATGTAGATGCAAACCGATTTATATATATGTGAAAAATAAACAAGAGAGAGAATCATGTCACGTGGAGGGAGAGAGAGAAACCATGTAGGACGTAAATGCCCTCGTTTTTGTAGTCTTTAATTTACAGATCGAGCTAAACTGTGGTGGTTGGAGTTTGCTTAATTTGGTGAGAAAAATTTGGTAAATATTGTTACGAAAGAAAAAAAACAGCTAAAAAATCTCTGTTGAATTATTAGTCAAACCCCAAAAATCTAACAAAATCTATGGAGTTTGTGTGAACCATACGATTAATGCAACTTAATGAGCAAGGGTATTTCCGTCATAATAGTAATGAAAGAGTGCATGAGAGAAGAAAATATCTGATTGACGATGGAGAGAGAGGGTAAATATGTAAAGTTACATATGGAAAGAAAATGAACACGACCGGCCAAATGTTCGGTTGCATGCAGAACCAACGTCAGTAATGTCCACATATCGTCACACAGGTGGTGGCAACCACAGCCGTCTTTTTGTTTCCCGCCGGTATTCAATTTTCCTCTTGTTTTAGTTTACACATTTTTTTAACCTTATTTTGAGGTCAGTGTCAGCTTTCACCGCTCGCCCACATGTTCTCGTAATGACCCTCCGTTCCACTTTAATGACGGCCTTCTTCAAATAGTGGGCTTATATTTTCTCCAACATTACTAAGGCCCATCGGTCTATATGGCCATGCTGATTTGTCTTTTCTTCGTCAACCTGGACATTTATCTGAAACCCAAAGTCCAAATCCGAATCCGAATCCGAATCGAAAAAAATCTTATTTTGATCCGAACGGATTCTACAAAAATATTTGAATGAGACTTAAATCTAAATATTTTAGATATTGAATAATATTCGAATCCGAACCGAACCCAAAATAATACTCAAAATAACTCATTTTTATCTGATTTTAAGTATTTATGTTATTTTCAAATATTTTTGGGTTCTATCATTATTATAGGAAAAATATTTTCAAATATTTTGGATATTTTTAATTAGTATATATATATATATATATTACAAAATTTTGAGTATTTTCATATCTTTTTGAATAATTTTTGAGTTTTATACATTTTTTAAGTAATTTCAAATACCTAAATCCAACATGAATCCAACAAATTTTGAACCAAATCCGATTTGATATATAAAATTATTTGAACGAGATATATAACCACTGTATATAACCCTAAATCCTAAAAATCCGACCCAAATGTGAATACTCATGTCTAGTGAAAAGTCAAATGGCCAATAAAGATTTGAATGTTACATCATGATAATTGATACTGTATGTCACACTCGATTAAAATGAATGATCTATTATTAATAACATAGTATAGCTGTATCCGAAAGAGGAATACTCTAGATTGGAAGAAGCTTTAGATGATAGTGACAAATTTATAAAACTCTAAACTAAAACAGTCAACAATCCTAGGAATTATTAATTTGAAAGAAAGATAGGTTTAAACTGATTACATTTCTTATTAAATTTTCTGAAAACGATGTGCAATATCTTTTTTAAGAATTAGATCACGTAGTACATCGCATATGAACATTTTAAAAACAAAAAGGGGCCAACATTAATAAAGAACACTTACCTAACTCACCGAGAATAGTAAACAAAAAATATGGACCATAATGTTGATCTTCGGAAGATTTGTTTCACCAACATAACCATAATAAAAATCGAATATGCGAATATTAAGTTATTAAACAATTAAAAATACATATATATAACTGGTCCTACATATATTAATGAATTCAAAATGATAAAAAGTAGAGGGAATATGAAGCTGACGCTAGTTCCCTGTACATTGCACCAAACCCTCTGCAACTTGAAACCACATCCTTATCACAATCTCCTCTTCTTCATCAAGTCTCTCGAATCATCATCGTATCTTTTATATTCTCCATTTCTTTTCTTGGTTCAGAGAGATTCCTAAGAACAAGAAAAAAACAGAACATTGTTCTATAAACAAGAATCATCTATCTGAAAATATATGAATTCAACGATGGTTGCCGGAGGTGGAGGTGGATGCTTTTCCGGTGGCGCGGAGGAGAATCTTCAGATTAGATTGAATCATAGACATGATCCCAAGGAGAATCAGTGTTCTTCAGTTCTCGTTAAGCATATCAAAGCGCCTGTTCATATCGTAAGTCTCTGATTCTTTGGGATCTTGATTTGTTTTAAGTTTTAGAAAATTTCACCAAGAATTTCAAGAACATGCGGATTTCGGTTTCATTATCAACAGGTTTGGTCTCTGGTTAGGAGATTCGATCAACCACAAAAGTACAAGCCATTTGTCAGTCGGTGTGTGATGAAAGGTGATGTTGGAGTTGGTTGTGTTCGAGAGGTAGACGTTAGATCTGGCCTCCCAGCTACCACTAGCACAGAGAGGTTGGAGCTCTTGGACGATAATGAACACATTCTTGGTATCAGAATCCTCGGTGGTGATCACAGGCTTAAGGTTTTACCCTTTTCAAATACAATCTTATATACTAGATCTTTTCACTTCCATGTCCAAAAAATTATCTAGTCAATTTGCATAAATCACTCATATGATTTGAATAGTAACTGCGGTTGAGTCGGATTAGTCCACGAGCGATCAATACCGCTTTTTGTACCATTCACAACTTTTGATCACAACAGTGTGGATATATAAACAAATGAAAGTAGTCCGTTCCAAAAATGAAATGGTTTAGTTCGCAGTTGATTTATTTAGTCTGTTGTGACCGTAATAACCATTCAAAACTATTAAGTTGTAACTAACCTGCCCAAGTATCTGCCTTTAGCATCTTTCAATGAACTAAGAGTTGATTGCTGTTTTTTGATAAACCTAGGCCCTATATGCCCAATTGACTAGCCTTTAGCACTTTTCAGTGAGCTAAACCCTTATGATTCATATTTTTTTATGTTGCTAAGCTAGTGAACCGAAATTGAGAAATTTGGTATGATGAAAATGTAGTCAAATAAAGGTTCAAGTTTCTTATTGGTTTCATCTATTGTTCTTGCAGAACTACTCATCAGTGGTTACAGTACATCCAGAGATAATAGATGGAAGAGCGGGAACAATGGTAATCGAATCATTCGTGGTGGATGTACCACAAGGGAACACCAAAGAGGATACTTGTTACTTCGTGGAAGCTCTTATACGATGCAATCTCAAATCTTTGTCCAATGTTTGTGAAAGAATGGCTGCTCAGGACAGGACATGAGTTATGGACCGGTACTTAGTGTTCTTACTTAAACTGTAGGATCATCTGTCCAACTTATTGGCTTCTTGTATTTGCCCTCATTTTCTGCATTTTGAATGTATTATAGCTAAAGAGTCGTGCATGTTATATTAGTGAGTGTGGCCAAGTCTTAAACCTCTACTACTCATATTGGGACAGCTCCATGACTGATTCATTTATGTTGAGTGTAATGGTTGTATTAGTTATAAAGTGTGGCTCTGTAATTTACTAGGAATGTATCTTTACTGTTGAGTCATTTTTCTATTTGTAAATATTTACTGATTTGTTTTGTTACATAAACAGAAACTACTACAATTTGATGTCTAGGTAAATCATATTGTAAAAAATTAAACATGATAATGCTTTTTCTCAACTAAATAACGTTCAAACCATTGTTTAGGATTTATATATATATATGTGTTATTCGGTTATTTTAGTGCTTAGAAATAAAACACAAGTAACCTAACAAAAGCTCTAGACTTAATGCAAATTTTATCTGTTAATATTTTATTTTGCATATTTTAAAAAAAAATTGAGATGAAACTAAACAATTAGTTGAAAAATTCATTGCTTGAAGAAAAGTTTCTAATTAAAACAAAATTAGAAACAAAAATGACAAGGTTTGCTACAACTATAATATTCTTTTGTATTTATATGACCGTTAAATTTTGGTTGTTTTGTCATTCTTTAAGTACCACTCATTGTTTGACCAAAAAGAAAATAGCACTCATCATGTGTTCAGAAATGACACCACTCCAAGAGCACCGGTCTACAAATGGATGCAGTGGTGGTAAAAGAGGTGGTAAAAAACACAGACATCCCCAAAATTTTTGAAATGAAACCATCACAGCTCAAACCAGACGCATTAGTATAAGGCTTCTCAAAATCAGGAAAGTATAGTTGTCAAAGCAGCTATAAACTTCTTGATTCCCTGCAACAGTCACAAGCTTCTACTGAACAAGTTCTTGGTCCATTGGAAAAATAGCTCTGGAAAAAGCTTCGGAAATCTAAGTCTTCTTCGAAACTTAAACATTTTATGTGGAAATCTTTGGCAGAAGCATTGGCTGTGAAAGACAGATTAGCATCTAGACGCATAGAAATAGACACAACCTGCGGTATATGTGGACATGATCAAGAAACTATCTGCCATGTCTTATTTTATTGCACACCAGCAAGGGAGGTCTGGACTCGCTCAGGACTCTCTCTCCTACCGAATGGATTCTCCCCAACCTCTGTTTTTCTAAACATGTTTCACCTGATTTGTGGTAAGCACAATCCAACAATACCTTTGACAACACGAATGTCTTATCCGTGGATCCTCTGAGAGTTATGGAAGGCGCGTAATGTCTTTCAGTTTGAAAATTCACGCTTAAACCCAGTTACAATTCTGGATAAAGTTAAAGAGGATGCAAAGATTTGGCTAAGACTTAATAATCTCATAGCCCAAACCACAATTATTGCCCCTATTCCAGATCGTCAGGCATGCTGGAAAAAAACCTATTCCAAGGGTCATCAAATGTAACATTGGCTCTTCTTGGTCAAGAGATGACACCAACGTTGGCTCTTCTTGGATAGTATGCAATCACGAAGGTGTTGCATTGTTTCACAGTCGTTCCACTCCTACATGGCAAGGAATGGTCCCTCTTGGATTCAACATGTGCTGATCTTCAATGCTTCCTCACCTTCATAAAAGATGGTAGTCCTATCTACCATTCCACAAGTTGGGTATTTGTTTATCTCACACCTCGCCTACTTGTGCTACTGATGGTTCATTATATCTTGATGCCTATTGGCTTTGTTGTCTTTCTACTTTTCTTTCTTTCTGTTCTTCCTTCATAGTTATCCCCATAACTATGTATGATTGACCATGTGGTCTTAATGAATATCAGTGTTATAAAAAAAAACGTTGCCTCTCCTTTACATTTTTATTTTTATTTGTTTAATTCATTATTTTATTTTATTTTATTTCCCAAAAAAAGAAAACTCCTCAAACCTAATCTATAGTTTATCTTAGTTTTAAAATATATAGTTTATTTTAGTTTTTTTTTGTTTATATCGTCCGCGCGCGTGGACAACTGTGAATGGACATGTGATTTCTTTATAGTTATCTTATTTTAAATTTGTTTTCGTGGACAAGTTTAAATGGACATTTGAATCTATATATTACACCAAAATTATCGTTTATTCTATATGTATGGACACTTCAAATGAACATGTAATTTTTATATAAAAATATATTTTAATTTCGTCCTAGTGCTTTGAATGGACAATGTTTCTAAGTTTGGCTAGCTTTTTAGTTGACATGGTTATTCCAATATGGACTTACTAACATTCATCCATCACACCAAATTTTTATATCAATATACCAAGTTTTAAAATCAATGTATATCTTTGGATTACGTTATAAAAGAATGCAAAATGGACATATATTTTTGTCTTATTTTCCTTATGTTCGTATCGATAAATTTAAATGGACATCTATTCCATCTATTTATCTGGTTGATTAGGCTTGTGTGGACAAGTTTAAATGGACATATATTCTAATTTGGAGTTACTTTGTAATCCGCATGGACTTATACACAAGCTTGTTTTACGGATTAAACAACTTATCAAAAAGTGTCACGTTAGTCTAAGAACCCTAACATAAGAGAATATACATGAAAGTTAGTAAACATACAATAAATTGCAAATCATACTATCCACATGGACATGTACACAAATGACTAACAGATACCGTAATAAGACATAGTTCACCAGTTGAGTCCAATAAAAACTACAATTAAGCTATCCATTTGGATATATCCACGAGCGTGTAAAATGCGACAATTTACTAAAATGGTGTCCATTTCGATTTGTCCAAAAAACTTTGTTCATGATATTTTATACTGGTCATTCATACTATAATTTTTTAGCATCCACAAATTTTTATAAAAAAAACTACAAAAGTATAGCAAAATGAATGTTATAATATAGAGAAAAATAATTATAATTTATAGTATTAATTAAAATAATTTTATGTTTTACAAAATCCAAAAATAACTAAATAAACTACTAAAGAGTTATATGGCCTATATTACATAGAAAAATAAAAAAAAATTATAAAAATAATTCTCCTTCCTTTAAATCACTCACAACCACACGATCACAGTAATAGTACAAACATCAATGGTCAAGATGTTTTCATCTATTTTATTCATAACTAATGTATCTTTTCATTCAATTTGCACAACAGAAGATGAATTTTGAGGGGCTATTTTGCTATTTAAAAGAATAAATAGTGGAAAATCCCTCTCTAAACCCAAAGTGACTGATTTTGTTACTTTCTAAACTCAATGTGATTATATATGTAAATCACTCATCCACCTTTGTCAAACATTTGAGGGGATAACATGGTCTAAAGATCAGTTCTGTTTAAAGACAAACATTTTCTTTGATTTAACTTTTAAATATTTGAGTAAACCCCAAAAAGAAATGACTTTGCGAACAAAAATTAGAAAGAAAACAACACCAAGAAAAATACTCTTTGCTATAAGATTTTTGTATTAATATAAATATATCAATTACACCCTTAGACTCCTATATATAAGCCCCAAAATATTGGTTGCTTTCTAGTCCCAATGAATAAGGAACCGTGGCACGGGTCAGGACACTACAAGATCAACTGTGATTGGATCTGGCTAGATATTTCCTTGGACTCTTCTTTGGGTCTCACTGGTTCAATTGTCAAGGGCTTTAGCGATGGAACTAGCAGCATCTATGCCATTGAGATGTCAATGATTTCTCTTGTTGTTTCTGGTATTATTGCATATAAGTTATTTAGCCCCAGGAACGTTCCATTTGCACCCATGCAAAAGAATCATTAGGATAAAACATTAGGTTTACACGGTTATATTGTTCCTTTGGTCACATTCGAGTACAAGATAAGAATCACAAGTAAAGAAACATAAACCAATAAAACAATCACTAATTGAAGAGAAAAAAAACTTTTTTTTGTTATACGCTTAAAGCATTTAACTAGACCGAAGAAACCAAGTTCTCCGTACACAACACGGTTCCAGTAATACGTTCATACATGACATGCGCCAAAAGATGCTTAGGTAGCTGATCATATTCTGTACGATCATGATGACAAGCCGCAAGAGCAAGCTTCCAGTAGTTTGTGTCTAAATCAATACTGAAAATGTCAATTGAATGGATCTTTTCCCACTTCACACTCGGATCTTCTTGCTGCAAACTCCAAACGTCCACATTCGGATATTGTAGCACATCAGATATACATAAACGATCTCTTAGGCTCCATATGTACGCAGTTCCAGAGTATATTGTGTACTGAGTCGGTAATAACACATCACAAAATTGTTCAGTGTGAAGATCAAGCTTTGTGAGAATATTCCTCCTCGGCCACTTTTTGCCAGGCTCTTCTATCCATGACAGCCAAAAAAGCGATCCATTTGCATATATTGGTTGTTTATGACAGGTAAGACGATCAAATCGAAGGGGAAAACATATGCATCGTCGTTCCCCATTGTTGAGATTCAAGACTTCGGTCTTGACAGCACGATCAAATATATACATAAAGATTACTTTGTATGCTTTTGTAACTATGTCTCTTCCGAATCCCACATTGATTGGCTTTTCACTCGGCAAACCTAAGAAAAAACAGACATCATCACACACTAAAAATCTACTGTTTATTTTTTAGATTTATTTATTAGAAATTTTTGTTGACTCAGCCGAGTAACCGAGGATTAGGTATGTATTAGAACTAGTTGTGAGCACTGTGGTTTAATTATGGGTTCGGTTTGGTTAATATGGATCTAATGGAACTCCAACCAAACTTAACTAGACTAAATATGGTCTCGTTTGTGTTCGGTTTGATTTTAGTTTGGTTAGTTATAAAGCATTTGGTTACAAAACTTTTAATTAAATGACAATTAGCAATTTAACACTAAAATTTTGTTTTTGTTGATCCTAAAGTACTATAAATTTCAAACTATTGAAAATTGAAGAAGAATGAGGAAAATATGAGACTTTGACATTTTAAGTAAAAGTTTTAAATTTAGTTTTTAGTTGTGTTTAGATAAATAGGGCTATATATATAATTGAATTACTTATATCATATTAAGAATGAAAAATGAAAATCAACAAAGTAAGGATCTAATATATATATGAATATATATGTATATTATAATATTATATATTAATAAATAAAATACATTGGTTTATCGGTTCGATTTAAAATCGAATCAAACCGAACCATTTGAATTGAATAAAACATTAGCCGATTGGATTATGTATAAAACTATGATTTTGGTTTGGATTGATTTAAGTTTGGTTTGTTTTGCCCACCCTTTATACTATTGGTTTATATGAATATATACCAAATGAATTAGATTAACACAAAAGGTTTATAATAAATACAAGTGTTTCGTACCTGATTGGCCTATATGCTCTAGTAAGAACTCACGAGAAAGAATCCGGAGTTTTCTCGTTGTAGAGTTAATCAGATAAACGTTCTCATAATCGTAGATGCAAACTTGATAACTAGGATTTTATGATCCTTTTGAGGTATCAATTCCTCAAGCTTATCGAAGTAGCTTTGAGGTATCGAACCAATTCTGGGACGGATAAAACCAATACGCACACACTAAACCTTCAGAGTCAAATCAAACAAGTTGGTTTTAGTTTCTAGCAATCCTAACGAATTCAAATCAAGCCGAAGTAAACAAAAGCAAATAAACAAACGATTCAATCAATGACAAGAATAAGGCCCAAGGGTTAGGGTCAACGGATAGGTGACTCGGGATGATCAAGGAATCCTAATTCAAACTTCAAACAAGCTAATCTCTTAGCAAGGAACACACAAGCAAATTGGTTTAATCTCTTAATACCAATTCTTCATTTAATCCTAACTCAAGAACAAATCATCATTTGTGAATCAAAATCAAACGAGCATTCAAACAAGTTCCAATTAGCAACCAATCACTCTAGACATACATTCTCATGCGCTAGAATATGAAAGTTCTAACAAAGCTAAATACTGGAATTTCATCGAACAGGTTGTGAACAAGAAATTCTAAACGTCCTAATCAATGTGATCAAGATTAACTAGGCATTAAGAGCACTTTGCTAGATGAGATTTTGACAATTAACTACTAGAATTCCATTGATCACCCCTAATCAACCTAATCCTACCCAACCCACAAGCCTATGGAGAACTACTCACTAATCATAGCTAGATCAACAAAACTCATGGAAATAGAGTTGATCATGGCGAATTAGTGAGAGATTGAAAGATTTGTTGATGGAATAACAAAAGAAGTCTAGATTAATCAAAAGAATCCAATGTGTTCTTACAAAAGAGTTTAGAACATCAAAAACTGCTTAAGAAACAAAATAAAATAGGTTTTTGGCTTAAATAGTCTAAAAGGTGCGAGCCGGGTCAACCCGGAACAAACCGGGTGTTGACCCGGATCCAAGTGCAAATCTGGGGTCGATATCGGTCAGGTGGACCGATATGCAGACCGATATGGACTCTCGGATTATTTCTGGGTTCGAGCGTATCGGTCCACCTGACCGATATGTGAACCGATATGAACCCTCGAAAATTAATCCGAGAGTCCATATCGGTCGGGTGGACCGATATGGTGGCCGATACTGTTCTCCAAAACTTTGACGAGGGGCTGTATCGGCCCGCCTGGCCGATACTCAGACCGATATGGTCCTTCTTTGGCTCTTCCTTGGTCTTTTGAGCTCAAGACTCCACTTCCAAGCTCACCAATGCTCCTAGATGCCTCCATTCACCTGCAAAACACAAGAAACACTCCAAATGCAAGCCTAGAATGCCTAATCCTAGTCCTAAACAACTCTAGACTCTAGATGTGACAATGACTCGGCAAAATGGTAAGAATGATGGAGAAAAGAAGTCAAAACAAGAACTATATACAAGCCTAAATGCATGAAAATGTATGAATATCAATTCCCCCAAACTTGAATCTTGCTTGTCCACAAGCAAGCATAAGTCCCATTTGGGAGAAAAGTTTGAAAGCGGGAGCTCATATCCAAAAGTTCAATCAAGATCAACAAGTTTCATTTAAAGCTCATGCAACTAAGATGTAACCAAGTCAAGCTTACTCCAAGGATTTAGCCATACTCATCAAGGCCAATTCTCCAACCCATTCCTCAACTTACACAAGAATTCATATCAACTAGCTCTTTGACATTGATTAAGCATTTCAAGTGGATCCTACTCACAACCAAGTGTTCAAACTCATTTGGCAAGGGTTAAGGTTTTGAGATAAAGATGATCTCAATCAAGAAAAAGGGGTTTCTCCACATTCATTTAGGTTCTCTCATGAAGGAATGAATGAGCTTATAGTAAAAGGCTAAGAGTATAGAAGCAATTGGTGCGTACTAGCATCGATTTCCGTCTACCCATCGCCCCAATGACCTCCACTCTTACTCTAGCCCACCTAGTTTGAGTCTACCCTTTATCAAGGCTTTTCTTACCTATCCATCTTTCTCAATCAAAACACTTCCCATGAAGCTCCCCAAGGATCATTTAAAACCTTTCAAAACAATGGCAATTCTTTTCTTTCAACTTAGCTCAAATCCTTCTTTCTTTAGTAATGACCTCTTTTTCATGAACCTTTTTTTTTTTTTTCTTTAAATTGAGCACTTTGGCTTCTTTTCTTTTCAAAACATGAGGTACTTTCTTTTTTTTTCTTTGAAAACACATAAGAGCTCTTTCTTTTTAAACACTTTGCCAACAAATACAAGATCCCATTTAACTTCCCTTTTATTCTTTCCCTCTCAAAATCCCTTCCCCCAAACTTCAATCTTAGCCTAATACAAGCAAAAGGTGGTCAAGCTTGCATCTATACGGAAATTTTCAACTAGTCGCCTCAAACTCAACACCATTTACTTAGCTCATTCCAAGAGGCCTACCTCTCAACTAGAGTGTTTTTGGGTTTGAAGGAAAGGTGGTGAAGGGTGCGGAATCTATTCAAGCAAACAAGAGTGGTTAAAGGGAGAAGAATGCTTGAATATTTTGGGGTATCCATGAGTTTAAAAACACTAAGAAGGAGTAGGATAATTGCAAGTCAAGTTAAGGTTCTCACTTTGAATAGAGCTAGCTTCAATTCACATTTTGCTTCAGTTTTAAAACAAGGCTGAATGTTAGCGTTCCAAGCAAGGTTCGTTCTAGCTTTCATGCTTAACTCGGGATACAATCCTAGTGCACTCAATTAGCTAAACAAGCTAGCATTCGAAACCATTTTCACCCAATTAAACTTTACAAGGAAATTCAATCATTGCTCCCAAATGCATGAATCCTACAACACTAACTAGACTCGATCCTACATGCTTATTTTTGTGAAAAGTTTCGAATTTTTTTTTTTAAATTTTTTTGGTTTTTCTATGCCTTAGATGAATGCATGAGACTCAAGATTAGTAAGTAGTCTCTCCCCCAAACTTAAATCACACGGTCCCTTGTGTGATCTAGGCAAGGAGGATAAACCGAAAACACACAAACAAAAAGAAAATAAAGAAGAGAAGAAAAATATGTACAATGGTGGAGTGTAACCTGGCTAGTAGTGGAGGAAAGGAGGTGATGAATCCCCCATGGAGTAGGTCGGGTTGGAGGAGGAGCAGGAAGGTGTCTTCATGGCTCTCCTCTTCTTCCTCCGGTCCTCGCGGGTAGAGTGGCGGTGAGGGTCCTCATAATAGGAGTCATGGGCCATGCGTGCAGATCCTGATGTCTCGTGTCCAGCAACCGAGTATCTGCCCTGCTCCAATTCAGCCTGCTCAACCAGAACATCGGCCTCAGCTATCACCTCCTCGGTAGCTGCCTGAATCTCCTCATCTGCACCAGCTTGAGCCTCTCGGGATGTGGAAGCCTGTCCTGCAGCGCCACTCTTGTCCTTCTTCCCGACAATCATCTTAAGCACTTTGGTCACCTTCTTCAAACATGAGGCCATCTTCTTAATGTTCCTACCGTGCCATTTGCTCTGCTTCTGGAGGCTCCGGTTCTGGTCCCTCAATGCCCTGATCGTCCTGTTCTCGATAGGATCATCTAGAGGCTCAATAAGGTACCTGTGTAGCCCATACACCCCAGCAGGTGCGTCGGAAGTATCATGCTCTGCTGCTTCTGCTCTCTGTGACCCGTGAGGTCCAAACACATGCTCCACTCCCGGTAAGAATCTGATATTAGCTCTGTTGGCAAAGCTTGTAATGTCGGGGTTTGGGAGGAGGTACCCTTCTTCATGGGTAGTGCCTGAGCACATCCGGTAGAGATGGCGCTCTGGAGGCGGCTTCGAGGCGAGGTAGTGAGTTCTGAGAAGCTGCTTTAAATCCAACCATGCTACTGGTGTAGGCTCCCCAAACGTCTTCTCATTCAGACTTCCTTCCAGCTTCACTTTCTTCTTCACGAGCAATGGTGTGATCAAACCACCCATACTGAATTTCGGAGCCGAGTCCCTGACTGACATTGCCCAATCCCGGTGGACAGCAAACTGTTCTACCAAGATGGTAGTGTAGCTCGGAAGGCGCTCAACCGGTGGTATGGGCCGACCGTTGGGATAAGTGAGCAGGAGTGGTTGCAGCCCAATGTACAACATCTTCATTTCCTGTTCATGGACTTGGTTGGCTTCCTTCCTAGCAAAGAAAGTGTGTGCCAATGCCTTGTGCACATATCTAATATCTGGATGTCTGATTCTTGCAGCCTTCATACCCCCTAGCTTAAATGGCCCATCAGCGATCATCTGCCACATGGCCACGAGGTCATCCCTCTCAATGAGGATGTTGGAACCCAGCTGAGCACCATGCTCCTGAAAACCGTAGACTGAAGCTATGTCTTCAAACGTCATGCTGAGCTTCTTCCTACCCATCTGGAAATCAATCTTTCCTCTACTCACTTCTCCTCTCAAAGCTGCCTTTTTCATGTTGACTGACCCTTGCATAGATGAGAAAAATTGGCATGCTGAGCTCTGGTAGGAGTCACTGGCTAGGCTGAAAAACTCCTTGAGGCCCATGTTCTCTACAATCTCGTTGTAGTCATCCAGCAGCCCGAGCGCAGTGAGTGTCGGAGTGTGAGGATATCGGGTCGGCCAAAACTGTATCTCCTCCAACTTGTCATATATCTCAGAGGCAGAGTACTTATGTGGCCCCTGAGCCGTCTTTCTTGGTGCTTCCGGTACCTCTTCCTCAACTGCTACCTCTTTCCCTCTTGATGAAGTTCCCACATCTTCAACCGGATTTTGTGCTGGCACGCTTTCTCGTCATTGTCCTACAAAAGACAACTCATAAAGTGAATCAGCACAGATCGCAATCCAACCACACAATGAATAATAGCTTGAGACATCCATGATCAACAATTGTGGGAGCTTAACAATTGCATACTTTTTCAGTTTCAATGGAGCTAGCAAGCCTAAACATCTTAACCAAACTCAATTCTAGCTCAGCATAGGCACAATGTACAAGCAAATCAATCACTTTCTTGAGCAATTCACAACCTCATCAACCAAAGGTCCTTAATGCACATTTTTGAAACTTTTGTGAAACAAAACTCATCCAAATCAAGTAGTATCACAAAATTAAGCCCTTATCAATCCAATGCATCATTAGAAACCATCCAATTCGAAAACCCCCAATATTTTCGGATTCCAAATTTCTCAAGAACCCTAATTCACCTAAAGTCAAATTCATTCATTCCTACGGTGAAATTGAGTTGGGTAATCATCTAGGAACAGCCTAGCAAAGGTTTTTAACAAGCATCATCAACCAACAACCAGAAATTCGAGTTCTAGAAGAAATCGAAAATCTTCTTGCATGAAACATAAACTCGGATTTGGAGAGCTTTACCTTGTTTGGAGGATGAGAGGATGAGAGAACAAGGGGATAACAAGATAGTGCTCGAAAAATCGGAAACACAGAGCCTTGAATCACGAAAATCCGTTGAGAATTGATAGAGATTGAAGAGTTTGAAGTGCTTTGAAAATCTCTTGTTGAAATCGCAAAAGTGAGTGAAAAGAGAGAGGGAGTCGCGACTTGGAGGAGAAAGCAAGGGGGAAATCGGTTCAAACCGGTTCATTAAATCGATTTTGGGTTAAAATCCGGTCAGAAACGGTTTGAAACCGGTTTAGGGTCGATTGGACTTACCTGGGCGAAGGGCGTATCGGTCTGGCCAACCGATACGCCGACCGATATTGACTCTCGGATTTAATTCTTGCACCCCGTATCGGTCTGGCCAACCGATACGGTGACCGATATCTGCTCACTCCGAAGGCCCGTATCGGTCTGGCCAACCGATACGGGGACCGATATCGATCGTTCTGGGTAATCCGTATCGGTCTGGCCAACCGATACGGTGACCGATATGGAGCCTCGGATTATTTTTACCAGAACCGTATCGGTCTGGCCAACCGATACGGAACCCGATATTGGCTCCTGCACCATTTTTCTTCATTTTCGCGGTCTTTGCTCAACTCCAACTGATATACAACCTCGTCCTTAAGCCAAAACCTGACAAAACTCAAAGCAAAACATCAAAAATAACAAGCAAAAGACGTATGTACAAGGATAAACATGGGAATGTCTCCCAAGTGCGCTTTTATTTAAAGTCGTTAAGCTCGACTTTGCAAACCGTGATCTCAGGCTGAGGGAGGGCTAGAGAGTGGAATGGAAGTTCCCTCATCTATTACTTCTGAGACGGAGTAATGCTTGAGTTTTTGGCCATTGACCGTGAACTCTTCATCAGATTTTCCAAAAAGTACCACTGCTCCATATGGTCTCACCTCCTTCACTCTAAACGGTCCCGACCATCTAGACTTGAGCTTTCCGGGAAAAAGTTTCAACCGGGAGTTAAAGAGCAACACAAGATCTCCTTCCTTGAACTCTTTCTTCTGAATCAGCTTGTCATGGAAAAGCTTGGTCCTCTCCTTATAGATCTTCGAGCTCTCAAAAGCCTCAAGCCGTATCTCGTCAAGTTCATTCAGCTGAATCAACCTCCTCTCAGTTGCGGTCTTGATGTCAAAGTTCAGCAACTTGACAGCCCACATGGCCTTATATTCCACCTCCACCGGTAAGTGACAAGACTTACCATACAGCATGGTGAATGGTGTAGTGCCCAAAGGAGTCTTGAAAGCAGTCCTATACGCCCACAGTGCGTCATCAAGTTTCTTAGCCCAATCTTTCCTTGAAGCTCCAACAGTCTTCTCTAGAATGGCATTGATCTGCCTATTGGACACTTCAACTTGGCCACTTGTCTGAGGATGATATGGTGTTGCAACCTTATGCTTCACCCCATACTTCTTCAAAAGGCTCTCAAATAACTTGTTGATGAAATGTGAGCCTCCATCACTGATCACAATCCTCGGGATTCCAAATCTTGGGAAGATAATGCTCTTGAACAGCTTTATTACTACCTTGGCGTCATTAGTTGGACTCGCCACTGCTTCTACCCACTTGGAAACATAATCCACAACTACTAAGATGTAGCTATTCCCGTAAGAAGATGGAAAGGGTCCCATGAAATCAATGCCCCACACATCAAACACTTCAACTTCAAGGATGGGGTTTTGAGGCATCTCATTTCTTTTACTGATATTCCCCTTTCTCTGACAAGGATCACACTTAGTAATGAACTCTTGGGCATCCTTGAACATTGTAGGCCACCAAAACCCAGCTTGTAGAGCCTTCTGAACCGTCTTGAAGGTGGCAAAGTGACCACCATAATATGACCCATGACAATGTAGTAGAATGCCTCCCACTTCTTCATCAGCTATGCACCTTCTATAGAGCTGATCCTTGCACAAAGTGTAGAGGTAAGGCTCATCCCAATAGTACCTGTTGACATCTCTAAAGAACTTCTTCCTTTGGTAGCTATCGAGGCTCGGTGGTTCTTTCCCAACAGCTAGGAAATTGACTATATCAGCATACCACGGTTCCTTGTCTTCAATAGAGTTCACTTCCTCGATCTTCATTCTTGTATCATGAGCATCCTTAACAGCCTTGCAAGCCATTAGCTGCTCCTCAGGGAGAGAGTCGTCTAGAGGAACAGCATCCTCAATTCTCAGTCTTGACAAGTGATCTGCTACCCCATTCTCAATGCCCTTCTTGTCCTTGATTTCCAAATCAAACTCTTGTAGCAACAGTATCCACCTCAGTAGCCTTGGCTTGGCATCCTTCTTGGCGAGTAGATACCTCAACGCAGCATGGTCCGTGTACACCACAACTTTAGATCCAACCAAGTACGACCTGAACTTCTCGAAGGCAAACACCACAGCAAGAAGCTCTTTCTCAGTTGTTGCATACCTCACTTGAGCATCGTCCAATGTCCTACTAGCATAGTATATGACATGAAGTTTCTTTTCTTTCCTCTGCCCAAGGACCGCTCCCACTGCGTAGTCGCTTGCATCACACATGATCTCAAATGGCAACTCCCAGTCGGGAGCTTGGACTATCGGGGCGCTAATCAAGGCCTCCTTGATCATGTGGAACGCTGCCAAACACTCATCATCAAACACAAAATCTGTTTCCTTACACAGCAGACGTGTAAGTGGCCTAGCGATCTTGGAGAAGTCCTTAATAAACCGCCGGTAGAACCCTGCATGACCCAAAAAGCTTCAGATCCCTTTCACTGAGTTTGGTGGCTGAAGACTTGTCATCACCTCTATCTTAGCCTTATCCACTTTGATACCATTCTCTGAGATCTTGTGACCCAATACAATCCCTTCTGTTACCATGAAGTGGCACTTCTCCCAATTCAGCACGAGGTTCGTCTCTTCACATCTCCTTAAGACCCTGCACAAGTTCAGCAAACAGGAGGAGAAAGAAGAACCATACACAGAAAAATCATCCATGAAAACTTCCACAATATCCTCAATAAGATCTGAGAAAATAGACATCATGCACCGCTGAAAGGTAGCCGGTGCATTGCACAAGCCAAATGGCATCCTTCGATAGGCAAAGGTACCATAAGGACAAGTGAATGTCGTTTTCTCCTGATCATTAGGATGTATCGGAATCTGAAAGAACCCACTGTATCCATCAAGAAAACAATAGAAAGGATGATTAGCAAGGCGTTCTAGCATTTGATCAATGAACGGTAATGGAAAATGATCCTTCCTAGACGCGACATTTAGCTTTCTATAGTCAATACACATCCTATGCCCAGTGATAGTTCTAGTAGGAATCAATTCATTGCTGTCATTTTTAACCACAGTAATCCCCCCTTTCTTTGGAACACAATGCACGGGTGAAACCCAGGTGCTGTCCGAGATAAGGTAGATTATCCCTGCATCAAGCAATTTTAGAATCTCTTTCTTGACTACTTCTTTAAGGTTAGGATTCAATCTCCTTTGGTGCTCAATAGAAGACATGGATTCATTTTCAAGGTGGATCCTATGAGTGCACAAGCTAGGCGACAATCCTTTTATATCGTCAAGTGAATATCCTATTGCCTTTCTAAACTTTTTCAATTCAGTGGTCAAAGCAATCAATTCATCATCATTCAGCAACTCATTCACAATGACAGGATAGGTAGAGTTTGGGCCAAGAAATGCATACCGAAGCCCCCGCGGAAGGGGCTTTAACTCAACCTTTGGCGCCTTAAGCTCGCTCCAATCGTCAGCTACAAGCTGCTCTTTGCACAGCTCCACTCCTTTGGCGCCATCGGTACCCATGTCTACAGCAAACACCTCCAGCTCCTCACACACTGAATCTGATCCCAGCTCAATGAACTCAACCTCTTCTAACAAAGGCTTGTGTGAATCAAGCGCTCTCATGTAAGCCCAACTCTCCTCTTGAAGATATCCATACTCCCCACATTCCTTGGTCAAGGTGACCTCTAGAGGATCCTCCATGTTCAACTCTTCAAGGAGTTCATCAGCTAGCTCATCCATAGTCTCAATGTAAAATATTTGACCTTGAATGGTTGACTTCTTCATCACCTTGTTGATGTCAAATTTGAGCACTATGTCTTTCCCAAGGTTGAGGTCTATCTTCCCTTTCCTGACATCTATAATCGCACCAGCTGTGGCAAGGAAAGGTCTCCCAAGAATTAGAGGATCCTTTGGTTCTTCATCCATCTCCAGCACAATAAAATCTGTAGGCACTTCAAATCCTCCTACTTTCACCGGAAGATCTTCTAGGAGACCAATTGGGTATCTCACTGATCTATCTGCAAGAACCAAGGAGATCCTACATGCTTTGTAGGTAGAGAAACCCAGCCTCTTGGCTACTGAGAAGGGCATCAAACTTGCGCTCGCTCCAAGATCACACAAACAACCCTCAAACCGATATGGACCAATAGCGCATGGAAGAGTAAAACTGCCAGGGTCTTCAAGTTTCTTTGGGACAATATCCCTTTGGATGATTGCACTACACTCATGAGACAACACAACAATCCCTTGCACTTCCTTGGTTCTTTCCTTGATTGCATCCTTGAGAAACTTGCTATACTGAGGAACTAGCAAGAAGGCATCAATCAAAGGCATGGTCAGCTCAACATTCTTCATCTGCTTGTCAAAAAGGGCTTTGTACTTCTCTAGAAGCTTCTTCTTGAATCTGCCCGGAAAGGGTAGCTTGGGCTCATAGGGTGGTGGCACAAACACCACATCCTTCTTCTTGAGTGTATCATTCACTACTTCTTCAGCTACAGACTTCCCTTTCCTCTTAGCCATGTCACTATCACTCTCTTTGTTTACAAAATTTCCAGAATTCTCCTCCCCTTCTTGAACTTCAATGTCCTCATTGAGTGAAGATGTCAGCTTAGGCTTGGGTACTTGACTTTGTTGCAACTCTTTACCACTTCTCAGGGTGATAGCGCTGATATACTCCTTTGGGTTTTGCTCAGATTTTCCGGGTAAAGTACCTTGAGTGCGGGACGTAGAGGCATTCTTGTTTTCCATGTTTGTGACTCTTGATGTCAAACTCTGTAGCTCATTCTTGAGGTCCCGTACTTCCATAGCTCCTGAGGCTTGTCCTTGAAGGAGTTGCTGCATCATGCTTTTCAGCTCATTGTCAACTCCCGAGTTTGAAGAAGTTTGTTGTTGTTGGTGACCAAAACCGGGTGGGTATTGTTGCTTGGGAGCATAGCCTTGTTGACCTTGAAACTGAGGCTTGTTTACAAAACCTTGTTGGTTGTTGTAATTGACATATGGCTTTTGCTGTTGAGGTTGTTGAAAGCCTTGTTGACCTTGTGGCTGAGCTTGTCCTTGGGATGGAGCTTAAGGATAAACTTGGTCTTGAGGATTGGCTATATTGTTGCTGCGGTATGAGAAGTTTGGGTGGTTTCTATAGTTTTGGTTGAAGCCCTTGTTGAAACCACCTTGGCCAGCAATGAAGTTAATCTCCTCTTGAGTTAAATCCTCATCATCATCATAAAATTGAGGTTTAGAATCCTCCTGGTGTCCCACAAAGCTGATGTTCTTTTGGCCAATGGAGATCATCTTGTCCAACTTCTCATTCAAAGCCTTTATCTCTTTCTCATACTTCTCATCTGAAGCTGATGATCCTCTATTAGTCCTCTCATAATCCTCATTGTAGTTTCCATCACTTTGTGCGAGATTTTCAATCAGCTCCATAGTTGCATCTACTCCCTTGCCTAAGAAGTGTCCATTGCTGCATGAATTAAGCATTGCCCTCATTCTTGGAAGCACTCCGCGGTAGAGGTTGCTGAGTAGCGTTTCCTTGGTAAAACCATGATGTGGGCACTGAGTGGTGAGCTTATTGAACCTCTCCCAAGCTTCAGCGAAGCTCTCATTGTTGCGCTGCACAAACCCGGATAGCTCACTGCGAAAACGGGCAGTCCTAGTAGGTGAGAAGAACTTCTTCAGGAAAGCTTTCTTCAGGTCTCCCCAAGTAGTAATGGAACCCGGAGGGATAGTACTTTCCCAATCCTTGGCCCTGTCTGCCAAAGAGAAAACGAACAGGCGCATTTTCAACCCATCATCAGTCACACCGTTCAACCTCGTAGTGGCACAAATCTTGTCAAAGGTGTCCAAGTGCTGCAGCGGGTCCTCAGATGCTAACCCATGGAACTGATTGTTCTGCACCATGTTCATCACCATAGCGCGGATCTCAAAATTATTATTGTTCACCGCTGGTGGAATGATTCCTCTCCGGTTAGCATTTGTGTCAGGTGTATCTCCATCACCAATAGCTCTAACCGGCTGTTGTTGCTGCTGTTGCTGCTGCTGTTGCTGCTGCTCATCCTCGTGGTTATCCATAACTGTTTGCTCAACACTTTCAACTGAAACAGCACGTTCTTGTGCTCGTCGTTCCCTTGCTAGTCTCCTCTCGTGTGCGTTGATGTCGTAAACTCTTGCAACTAAGTTTGTAGTCCCTTTGCTGCGCAAGTTCATACACCTAGCATCAATAAGAAAGAAAGTAGCAAATTAGTAACAATAACTTGAACTAAAAAGGAATAGAAAACGAATTGATATATCCAGAATCCCAAAATGGCAACGGCGCCAAATTGATAACTAGGATTTTATGATCCTTTTGAGGTATCAATTCCTCAAGCTTATCGAAGTAGCTTTGAGGTATCGAACCAATTCTGGGACGGATAAAACCAATACGCACACACTAAACCTTCAGAGTCAAATCAAACAAGTTGGTTTTAGTTTCTAGCAATCCTAACGAATTCAAATCAAGCCGAAGTAAACAAAAGCAAATAAACAAACGATTCAATCAATGACAAGAATAAGGCCCAAGGGTTAGGGTCAACGGATAGGTGACTCGGGATGATCAAGGAATCCTAATTCAAACTTCAAACAAGCTAATCTCTTAGCAAGGAACACACAAGCAAATTGGTTTAATCTCTTAATACCAATTCTTCATTTAATCCTAACTCAAGAACAAATCATCATTTGTGAATCAAAATCAAACGAGCATTCAAACAAGTTCCAATTAGCAACCAATCACTCTAGACATACATTCTCATGCGCTAGAATATGAAAGTTCTAACAAAGCTAAATACTGGAATTTCATCGAACAGGTTGTGAACAAGAAATTCTAAACGTCCTAATCAATGTGATCAAGATTAACTAGGCATTAAGAGCACTTTGCTAGATGAGATTTTGACAATTAACTACTAGAATTCCATTGATCACCCCTAATCAACCTAATCCTACCCAACCCACAAGCCTATGGAGAACTACTCACTAATCATAGCTAGATCAACAAAACTCATGGAAATAGAGTTGATCATGGCGAATTAGTGAGAGATTGAAAGATTTGTTGATGGAATAACAAAAGAAGTCTAGATTAATCAAAAGAATCCAATGTGTTCTTACAAAAGAGTTTAGAACATCAAAAACTGCTTAAGAAACAAAATAAAATAGGTTTTTGGCTTAAATAGTCTAAAAGGTGCGAGCCGGGTCAACCCGGAACAAACCGGGTGTTGACCCGGATCCAAGTGCAAATCTGGGGTCGATATCGGTCAGGTGGACCGATATGCAGACCGATATGGACTCTCGGATTATTTCTGGGTTCGAGCGTATCGGTCCACCTGACCGATATGTGAACCGATATGAACCCTCGAAAATTAATCCGAGAGTCCATATCGGTCGGGTGGACCGATATGGTGGCCGATACTGTTCTCCAAAACTTTGACGAGGGGCTGTATCGGCCCGCCTGGCCGATACTCAGACCGATATGGTCCTTCTTTGGCTCTTCCTTGGTCTTTTGAGCTCAAGACTCCACTTCCAAGCTCACCAATGCTCCTAGATGCCTCCATTCACCTGCAAAACACAAGAAACACTCCAAATGCAAGCCTAGAATGCCTAATCCTAGTCCTAAACAACTCTAGACTCTAGATGTGACAATGACTCGGCAAAATGGTAAGAATGATGGAGAAAAGAAGTCAAAACAAGAACTATATACAAGCCTAAATGCATGAAAATGTATGAATATCAAAACTAAACCATTGCAGTAGCCCATTATTCGACCAGGATGATAATCGAAACTATTGGTTCGCTGTGGAAGTGGAAACTTGTGAGTATAAACAATGATCTTGTTGTGGTCTTGATGATCTTTTGAAATAGTCTCCAAAAAATGGGTTCTTGAACTGCAATCAGTAGCTAATACCGAATGAAGAACAAGAAGTTTTGGACTTGGATACCGGACTAGACGTTTCTTGGTGAGATAGCTGGATTCGATCATTGATTTCCATTGTTTCGACACGGATTTGAATCTATAGAGGGATTTCTCCGGAAGACGCTCGAGAAACTCGAGAAGCTCATCTTCTGGTATACGATCCATTACAACTTGGACGACACGAGGTCCTTCGTCTTGATTGCGTGACTTGTTCTAGTGTTTTAATTTGATGTCTTTCTTCATTGTTTGCAATGGTTATATATATATATTATTATTTTTTTTTTTTGATTCTCTTCCTGTTTTGCATATACAAGTCGGGGAAATAATCTGTAGTATTTTATTTTAGCTTTTATCTATATAATTGCTTACTTGTCCAAACTAGGGATACACAATAATATATCATAAATAATTGGGAAAGAAATAGATAAGTATTAAATGTTTGCTAACAAATGAAAAGACAACAAAATTCACCAAATATTGAAGAAGAAAAAAACAACAAAAAAGGAAGAAAGAATCTACATGCAATAAAACAGAGAAAAAATCAAGAATCTACATGCAATGAAAGTAATGGATTAATTGTTATTAGATATTGGACCCCGTCCAGAGTATATTTGTCATTTTTTATATTTATGTTGGTATATTTGTTTTTTGTATATATTCATTTTAGCTTTATTATATTGGATTAAATATTTATTTTTAAAATATAATACTGATTTTCATTTCTATGTTTGGGCACAAAAACTTATATTCGAAAACTTAAATCGGAACAAACTCGAAAAATTGTTTCGAATTAGGTCCAAATATGACTAATTTTACCTTTTGAGTATTGAATATGTGGATATATGTTATATTCCGGATAATATTTGATACTCAATCGGAAACCATAATGACCCAACAATAGTAAGTGTATTATTTATTTTTGAGTTTTATGAGTATATTTTGGTATTTTAAAGTATATTTTTAAAATTTGTTCTAGATTTTTGGATATATTTTCTATATTTTGGGTTTAGTTTTCATTTTCTCCGAATTTTGGATATTTTTTTTTGTAATTTCAAGTATTTTTTTTTGGGGGGGGGGGTTCGGATAGTAAAAACGAATTGGAGCCGATCCTAAAAATTCAAATATTTACCTGTTTAAATACTAAGAACCGAATCGATCTAAACCCGAAGCAAAACTGTATATACTTAATCAACACAATCTAGGCTAACCTTAGTCGTATTTGCTATTGGTCTTTGGATCATACATCTATCTTGTGTAACAGAGCCGCTTCAATGATCGCACGAAGTGTAACTCATGACCACATGTTCTGCTCCTATGTGACAAGGAATGGTCCCTCTTGGATTCAACATGTGCTGATCTTGGATGCTTCTTCACCTTCATAAAAGATGGTACTCTTATCTACCATTCCACAAGTTGGGTATCCGTTTATCTCACACCTCGCCTACTTGTGCTATTGATGGTTCATTATATCTTGATGTCTAATGGCTTTGTTGTCTTTTTACTTTTCTTTCTTTCTGTTCTTCCTTCATAGTTATCCCCAGAACTATGTATGACTGACCATGTGGTCTTAACGAATATCAGTGTTATAAAAAAAATGGCACCATTTCTTACTTTATCTTGAGTAACTCATTGTCTCTATTTGTTTGGTATATGTTTTGATCACCTTCTTGTTCATTTTGTTTTCTTGACCTTGATCTTTTTTTTATTTATGCATTTGTTTTGTCCGCAGTCCATGTCTTGTTTAAACATGAACTATATGATCTCATGTTGAAGTTTATGTTGGAACACTTCGGTTTCTATTCCAATTTGTAATTCTATTTTTGTTTAATGTTTCAAAGCAAGTTTGTGAAATGATTTGAACAAAATATTAAAATGGAACAGAATATGAAATTGATTCATTAATTGCATAAAAATTATCTTAAAGAACATTATTGATCACATAACAACTTATCAACTTACCTTTTATATCAAATTATATTAGCCTCTGCCATAACTAAATTGCACATTAACATCTTCTATCTATTTTCGTTGAGTAGGAACAATGCAAACACACAGGATACTAGGCACAATGAACCATTCTTGATAACTAGAGAGAAAGCTTTAGGGTAAAAGTGTTAAGTTTATTATTCACATCTCACGTCTTTATATACTGCTTACAAGATAGACTCAACGCCAAAACCTAAGACTTAAAGATAACAATAATATCTTGACTATATCGACATTAGGACTTATCACAATCTTAGGAGAATATATAGTATAGATACGATATACTCGATATATTCTCCAACACTCCCCCTCAAGTTGGAGCATGTAAGTTGCATACTCCCAACTTGGATAACAAGTACTTGAACGATGAACTTCCCAACGCCTTGGTCATGATGTCGGCCAGTTGTTCAGTCGTCTTGACATGGCTGGTGATAATGAGTCGATCTTGTACTGCATCACGAACGGCGTGACAGTCGGATTCAATGTGCTTGGTCCTTTCGTGAAAGACTGGGTTAGCTGCGATGTACAAGGCTGATTTGTTGTCACAGAACATCTCCATAGGGTCCCTATGATTCACGCCTAAGTCAGCTAAAAGACGCTTAAGCCACTTCATTTCCTTAAGACAAGCAGCCATTGATCTGTACTCGGCTTCAGCCGAGGAGTGCGAAACGGTATCCTGTTTTTTAGTTTTCCAAGCAATAGGAGACTTACCGAGCAAGACGATGAAAGAAGACAATGATCGTCTCGAGTTTGGACACGCCGCCCAATCGGAATCACAAAATGCTCGTACCTTTAAGTCACTATCAGCCTTTAGCATGATACCTTGGCCAGGACAGCCTTTGAGGTATCGTAAAACACGGACCACTGCATCCCAATGTGCTTGTCGAGGCTTATGCATTACTTGGGACAGAACATGAACAGCGTAACTCAGCTCCGGTCGCGTAATCGTAAGATAGACCAACCTTCCAACAACTCGTCTAAACCGTACCGGATTAGAGTAAAATGGTCCTTTGTCCTTCAAGAGCTGGTGATTCTGCTCCATTGGTGTAGCAAATGGCTTACAACCGAGGAGTCCAGTCTCCTTTAATATGTCTAGTGCGTACTTCCGTTGGGACAAGAACATACCAAGAGGACCTCGAGCGATTTCAATGCCCAAAAAATACTTTAATTTACCGAGATCTTTCATCTTGAAACACTTGCTTAAATACTCCTTGAACTTCGTCAACATGTCCAAGTTATTCCCTGCAATTACGAGATCGTCGACGTATACCAGTACTCTCAGACTTTTCTCATTCTTAATGTACGTAAAGAGGGAATAATCTGAGTAAGATTGTTTGAAACCAAATGCTTTGAGAGCCGTGGATAATTTGGCAAACCAACATCTTGGCGCTTGTTTCAACCCATAGAGAGACTTTCTCAACCTACACACCTTATTTGGATTGTTTCCATAGAAACCTGGAGGCATCTTCATGTAAACTTCCTCTTCTAGATCACCGTGCAAAAACGCGTTGTGCACGTCCATTTGATGGACCTCCCAGTTTCGAGCAACAGCAACTGCTAGTAGTGTTCTCACGGTTGTGAGTTTTGCGACCGGTGCGAACGTTTGATCAAAGTCTTCTCCTTCTATCTGCTTATTTCCCAGACAGACCAGACGTGCCTTATGTCGTTCGACTGATCCATCGGAGTTGAACTTTAGCTTGAAAACCCATTTTGACCCCAAAGCCTTCTTACCACGCGGAAGCTCTGTAACGTCCCAAGTTCGTTGGCTTTCAAGCGCATTAACTTCTTCAACCATCGCACCTTTCCAATTTGAATCACTCATTGCGTCCTTGTAGCTTCGAGGCTCAACCCCTGTTGTGATTGCTGCAAGGAACACTTGGTGTTTTTCTGAGAAAATAGCATCAGAAACATATGCAGTCAATGGATAGGAGGAGTTACCGTGGACTGTTTCGGAGGACGCGGACTGAGAGCTGGCTGGAACGAGAGGAGTCGATGGTGTATGTATACCGAGAAGACAGCTTGCATTGTACGTGATGTAATCACGTAGTTTCACTGATGGTTTGGACAAACGATGTCCTCTTCCAAGCTCATGCTCATTTGTTGAAGCCTGAGGATCTTCTGTTATTGATACAACCTCAGACACTTCATCAAATAACTGTACCGCTCCCTGTTCTGTGTCTACTTCCGGTATATAGCATTCTGATGATTCCTCCTCAACCGTTGTCTGATTTTGTTCTGTATGTATCGCAGGTTGTAATACTCGTACTGTCTCTTCTCCTTCCATATCAATTTCATCAGTGTGAGTGACGGGAAGAGTGAGACTCGACTTTTCTGGAAGTTCAACGATGGACACTCCAGATGAATATGGGAAAGTGGTCTCATCAAACACCACGTCCCGCGATACAAAGAACTCATTGGTCACAAGATCAAATACTTTCCATCCACGTTTTCCAAACGGATATCCAACGAATACGCACCTGCGACTTCGTGCTTTGAATTTATCTTTGTCACGCGACATTTTGTGAGCAAAACACAGGCATCCGAAGGTCTTAAAGTCATCATACAACGGTGGCTTCCCATAGAGACACTCATACGGTGTGCGTCCCTGAAGCAAGCTGGAAGGAGTGCGGTTTATGACATGTACAGCAGCAAGCACACTCTCCCCCCAAAACTTGATCGGAAGATTCGCCTGAAACATAAGAGAACGGGCCACGTTAAGGATATGTCTATGCTTACGCTCAACTCGACCATTCTACTGAGGCGTAGCGACACACGAAGTCTGATGGATGATTCCATTAGCTGCAAAGTACTTAGACAAGCATGTAAATTCCGTGCCGTTATCGCTACGAATGGTACGAACTTGATGCTTGAATTGACGCTCCACGAGAGAACAAAAATTCGGCAGGATTGTTTTTACCTCAGACTTCTCGAGCATCAAATGTATCCAAACAGCTCTAGAGAAGTCGTCCACGATGGTCAGAAAATACAATGCCCCGCAAGACGATGGTTCGCGGTATGGTCCCCAAAGATCAACGTGTACTAACTCAAAAGGAACCAAAGCTTTATTATAACTTTCTGAGAAACTTTCTCTAGTCTGTTTTGACTTAAAACAAATCTCACAACCACCAAATTTATCAGAATTTGTAGAAACACTAGAAAGAAATGGCAAAAATCCTAAAACACCAAACGAAGGATGTCCCAATCTCCGATGCCACAGAGCTTTGTCTTCTACTCCTTTCACTCTGAGACCTCTTGCAATTGTAACATCCCGATAAACATACACTCCATCTCGTTCTTCACCGGCTCCAATCAGGGTCCTCGTAAAACGGTCCTGTAAAACACACAGAGCATCAGTGAACACAGCGAAACATCCTGTTTCTTTAAGCAGCTTGGCGACAGACAAAAGCGTGCAGTTTAAGTTAGGTACAAATAACACATTTGTAAGCCTAATCTTATTTGATAAACGCAATACACCGCATTTTGTTGCTTGTACTTGACTCCCATCAGCGAAGCTAATAGGACAGGAAAATATGTTTTGCAGATCGGTAAGTAATCTTGAGTCCCCAGTCATATGATGGGAAGCTCCAGTATCAAGGATTACCTCACCGGTCTGTTTCTTACCGTTCAAGCGATCAGGAATTGGTTTTGACTTTTGTGCATCAAGAAATGCTGTCAGCGAAGCCCATTGATCTGATGTAAGGCTCGGAACTCCTCCACCAGTCTGCTGCGTCGACATAGCTTGTGCCTGCACTGTTGCGCTTGATCGGGACTGAGAACGACCACGTCCTCTTCCCCTGCCTCTTCCACGACCGCTACCTTGATTACGCTCGTTCCACCATTCGGGAAACCCAATGATCTCCCAGCATTCACTCTTGTCATGCCCCGTACGACCACAATGAGTGCACGTCACAGCTGGTCCTCTGCTTCTTGTTGCAGCCGTGAAAGATGTGTGATGGTCGACTCCATCTTTCTCTGCTTTCGCAACAAATCCAACTGCCTCGGGTTTAATCTCAGTGCGAGATGTCATAAGACGACGTTCCTCTCTTACTACTCTCTGATAAGCCGAGTTCAAGTCTGGCAATGGTTCCATCCCAATTATATTGGTGCAGACATTGCCAAACCGAGAATCGTCCAGTCCCATTAAGAACATATGGACCTTTTCTTCTTCGTAGTCCTGGATGATTTTGTCGGCTGCGGCACACGTACACTTCGGAAGAGGTTTATAACTCAGAAGCTCTTCCCACTTGAGAGACAAACGTCCGAAGTAGTCCATGACTGTGGACCCTTCTTGTTTACATGATGCCAATTCGGCTTTCAATTGGTGTACACGAACTGAATTCCCAATAGAAAATCTTCGTTCTATATCTTTCCACAGCTTACGTGCATCAGACATGAACGGTATAGTAGATCGGATGGTTGGTATGATTGTAGTTCGTATCCAACCTACGATCATGGAGTTCACCGTTCTCCATTGTTCAGCTTCCAATGGTTTTTCGGTTTCATCTGGTAACAACAACGTACCATTGATGAACCCGACTTTACGTTTCGCACGAAGAGCATTCTCCAACTCCAATGCCCATTCTGCGTAATTCTCACCATTCAACGAGACGGGAGAAATAGCTACACCAGGATTGTCCGACGAGGACAGGAAATACGGCGACAGCCGATTTGTTTCGTTACTGCTACTTGCAGCCACCATGGCTTCTTGTTTCTCGGCCATGTTACTTTTCTTTCACGAAAATTTTAAGGATTTTAGGTTTTCTCTTAGTTAGGCTCTGATACCATGATAACTAGAGAGAAAGCTTTAGGGTAAAAGTGTTAAGTTTATTATTCACATCTCACGTCTTTATATACTGCTTACAAGATAGACTCAACGCCAAAACCTAAGACTTAAAGATAACAATAATATCTTGACTATATCGACATTAGGACTTATCACAATCTTAGGAGAATATATAGTATAGATACGATATACTCGATATATTCTCCAACAATTCTTGAATGAAGAATACACAGATGAAAGCTGGGATTACAATCTTATTGGATCTCACATGCAGCTTGTGGAGCCATATTTGATTTCATAGTCATGGAATATGTATTGTTTCATGTATTTTTTTAATCTGAATTTTTGCAGTCGCAATAATATGTACCACTTGATATGTTTTGAGATTAAGGGGTGAGAGATTACAACATTTACCAAATCACACTGAACAGTTCAGTTTAGCGTAGTTACTTGTAGTAGTCGGTCCTTAATGAGTTGTGGTTTTTGTTTATACACTCTTTGTTGACCGTAGAAAGATAGTGAATAAGTAAGTCTTTGTTTTTTTGGGCTCACTTTCCGGTCTTCACAAGGATTCCTACAATTTCTTGCAATCTTGTGTGTTGCGATAACTGCTTCAGATTGGAAATCATCTGGTTCTCCTCTCCAAAACTTTGGAGATTCTACAAAATTTTAATTTCATGAAAATGTTGCGATATCAAATCAAAATACAATCTCTGAATCAAATACATACCTAACGATTTCATAACTAGAATTATTGATTTTAATTGTTTTCTCTGTTTAAAATACTTCAATACAAACAATGAGATGGCATTTAATTAAATTATATATATAATAGAAGGATGTCTCTCCTACAACTTGACACCTCAGCCGCAGGAGAGAATATGAGATCGACACATGTATTAATGAAAAAAATATTGCACCAATCAGAACATAACAATTTTCCAGCTCAATATCCATCTGTCCAAAAAAAGTTAATCAATTGAGAAAATTTTCGACAAAAAAAAAATCCATCCCGTTCATTTCTCCCAGAGGGTTCTTCTCTCTACATGCTCTCTCTCTCTCTCTCTC